>CM030363.1:13334474-13361379 GCA_017893485.1 Hemerocallis citrina | reverse complement strand
CTCATATTTGTAGTGCTTAAACAAAACAAAATAAATGTATGTTGAATATGAAACAATTTTTTCAGGGTTGTAACTGAAGGGGTTTACACACATTAAAAATTTACACATGTACACGTGTAAGTGGTTACAAAATCTGCATTGAATCTAAGAAAGTACATATGCACTCTATACAGGTTTAACTATTGAACTAAATGCAGCAATGTCTAAGAATATACATGTTTTCTGATGAAAGAATCAGCAGAGACCATGATGTTGGTGTCATTTTTTTCCAAATAGCTAGTGCATCTATGTGAGGGTGTACAATTTTTAATAAACAGCATGGAGCTTTATGAGTCGATTCCCTTTCCACAACATAATAGTGAACTATGGTGGAAGCGATAGATGGATGGAAGGAAGATTTATCTACAGAAAGAGTTGAAACATAATCAATCAAAAAAGGATGGATGGAAGGAAGATTTATCTCAGCCCTGTGCCCCCCCAAGTGTTTACTTTCAAAGTGCATGCTCACATTTTATATCTTACCGGATGCAAGCCAAAGTAGACAATGTCACAGTTATCCAAATCCAATAAGAGTTTCCTTAGCATCCACGTTATAGGATGAGGTTTCGAGGGAATACAAATGCAAAGGAAAAATATTTATTAGCAGTATGTGATAGAAAAAGGTATAGACAGTCAAATAATTTTGAATGCAAAACTCCGCTAAATGTGCTTTCCTTTTTTTCTTCTCTTCTAGGAGTTAAACAGTGAGAACATAATGCTCTTCACTTCAAGTAGCCGCCTAAATATGTTGATTCAAAGAATAAGGAGTATAACTCAGGTTTCGTACCCAAGTGGATTCATGTTCACAATGTTGTAAGAGGGCTAGAGTTTGTCAATTGCAATGAGGTTTGGTAACATCCACAAGATGAATTTTATAACTAAGCCAAAAAAAAGGAGATACTAGATAATGCAACGCAAAAAGGTGAGTTCGTTACCATGGTATTGCAACTAACAACCTGTTCAAATGAACTTATTGAGCACAAATATAATTACAAAGAAAAATAAAAAATAACCTACTGAAGAATATTATGCTCATGGGGTAAAGTTGGAATTTTCATTCTTACAGGAGGTAGTCCATCAGTAGATGATAGTGCCATGTCAAATATCTTTCTTGCAACATCTATATTCCCATATGTAGCCTCACTTTTTGCATATACTCCACAAAGTAGCAAGTCCTTTTACAAAAAAGAACACAAGATTAGTTCAACAATACAAGAAAAATCTATACACTTAGGTATAGCTAACCAAATGCAGCGAGTGGAGAAAAACACAGGTTACAATATGCAGTGAGAGCCAACTCTTCTTAGGACAGCTGAGTAAGTGGTCAACTGGAAATCAGGTCACTAAGAACATATGTAGTCGTTAAAGCCAAATTTTGGCTATTTGGCTTATAGCAATGGCAAAAATAGCTTTCGTCTATAGTCGTTGTTAGCCAAATTTTGGCTTTTCGAAATCTTAATAGTACGGACGGTAAATTATTCCCCGTCCGACGTTTTTTTTTTAAAAAATAGGTAAATTTTTTTTATCTAAATGTGATAGTGACATTTAAAATTTAAAAAAACAGAAAATCCAAAAAAAAAATCCCAAGAAGCCTTGGACGGAAGATTATCTCTCTTCTGCGATTTTTTTTTTAATGAGTCCCGAAATTTATTTTTTTTGATTTCGGACGGTGTATAATGTCCCGTCCCGTAAATTTTTTTTTAAAAGTTAAGCGACAGTGTATAATTTACCGTCCGTTTATTTAAAAAAAACAGACAGTACATTATACATCGTCCTATCTTCAAACGAAAAATAATGTTTCGCTGGGCTATTTTTTCATTCGGCCAAATCGTTTGATATAGCTGAGCATTGTTCACAAAAATGGAAAGAATGCTAAATAGCCAACGACTGAAGCACGTATCGAGCCAAATTTTGCAAAATTTGGCTAAATAGCCAACGACTACAGATGCTCTAAACAACTACAAATGATAATGTCATAAATACCCAATAAAGGTTGACTATTCATAGTTGTTTAATGATTTACGGGCAGCTTACTCCAAGTAAAGTCAGTAAACCATCACATGTGGGGAATGATGAACGGAAAAGATGAAAAAGATCATTTGCCCAGTTTTGCAACATAGTTAAGCATTGCTGCATCAAATACAAACAACTACAAAAGGAAAAGAAAAAAAAAAAGAGAAGACTTGCAACAACTCAACCAGAAGCCAGAAAGAAAGAGTGGCTCCTCTAACTCTCTAAGTAAAACCTTTAATTTGCTATTGTATTCTGAGACTGAAAATAAGTAATAGCTGGAGTGAGAGAAGGAAAAAAAATCAATATTTTTAACTAAAAGGGTTACATTAGATTTAGAAGACTAAATCATGTAAAAACTGAAAATTGGACTTAAGATGATCAGGAAAAACTGACCGTGTTGATGACAGAGTTAAAGAATGACAAAAGGCTATTAATGAGCTTAAAAGGTCCATTCATGCCTAAAGAAATTTACTCCTAAAGGGTATCCTTTCCCATTGGATAGGCTAAAATGTAATAAACTGCACTTGAAAAGAGTTATTTCTGACATGTAATGAGCTTGGCTTAACACATAATTTAGGGTCAATGTTAAATTAAGCTGAGGCTAACGAAGTAGATGCTAATAAATACTAAAATGGAAATATCAGTTACTTCTCTTGAAATTATTGCATTTGGATAGACCTGCAGGATTGCATAGAGAAAATACGCTAACGAAGAGGAGGAACAAGAAATCACTATAACATGGAGAACAAGTCCCAAATAATAGGTAATTTTATTAGTTTCCCCATGGTTTATTTTTACCTCAAGCTTTCTCTGCCCTAGGACTTTGGCAATCGGAGATGAGATCGTCTCCTTGACTGAGGTATTCATTAAAATTACAAGTAAAGAGATTCCAACATAGTGTAATCCAAATCATGTGTTACCTAAGAAGTTCATTTTACAACTGAATGCAAAATAACTCACATACTCTCATTCTGAATATGGGATTCATCAATCCTATCAACCTTACATCAAATGATTCTAAATATTCATTGGCATTTACATTAACACTACTCAAAAATTAATACAGCTACTCAGGGAAATTACAAAAACAAAAAACAAAACAAAAACAAAAACAAAAAGAATGTATGCATTTAACAAGTAAAACAAATAGCTTAAATGTGAGAACAATATCGTGTCATAAACAAAACAGAAACTAAGAATCTTTCGAGAGTAATTAGTAAGTCAAATTACATCAGTAAGACTGATGAGTCACATGAAAGAGAATAGCACAAAATTAAACACAAAACAACTACCTGGATGCATGTGTATAATTATTTCTAACCTATACAAGGTTATTTTCATACATAAAAAGAAGAAAATAAGAATTAATATCATGCTTTATAGATAGTACCTGACGATCATTTTTAACAGGCTTTTAGCTAGAGCACGAGATGGGTTAACTGAGCAAGTAGAGGAGTTCATACTTTTCATGAACAACTCTTCAGCAGCTAGAAGAGCTTCTTCCAATATATGATTCCGAGGAAAGACCTTAGGAGAAGCAAGATTGCATTGCGAAGAAATTTCATCACATTATTATCTCTTAGAAGCTTGTTTGCATTGCCAAAAAGGACGTCCAGATTGGGATGAATCGGAAACTGCTGTCGCCAACTTGGCACTTGTAATATAACTCTTAAATCCTCTGAAAGTGAGTCTGCACTGTCTCAAGGCTCAAGAGTTTTTCAAACCAACTTGAACTGTTCGAACATGACCTGAGAAAGAAATTTAAAATAAAAAACTGCTATGGTACTTGATATGCTAATGCTTATTATAAGTTAAAAAAGAAATTGTTAATATTTAATAATTTAGCATATGTTTGTCCCTATTAATATGACTCGTTGATGGGGATCAAGGGGAAACTTTTCGGAACAAAAAGAGAAACATGATGAACGGTTTGGATCTTCCATGCAGAGTCTCACCATGTGATTTGGATCCTCCATGTGGGGTCCCACCATGTGAATACAACTACTTTATTTGAGAGAATTTTCGCTCCCTTTCCTCTACTATAAAATCTAAGCTAATGTACTCAATGTGATTAACAAGAAGGCTTTAAAAATAATGGTTGCTATTAAAATTCTTCCAGTTATATCATTTGAGGCCCAAGGCCAAGCTTAAATGGTAATTGATTGGGGTTGGATTGTGGAGATTCTCACGTACAAGTGTAATCCAGCACACATTTCATATCACAAAGATTACTTCATTTGAATTAATGCATGCATGCTTCTACAAGTTTTTCCATTCATATTTCAGATTGAATTTGACTGATAACATAGCTCTTATTAAGGATAAGATGAGAAAGAATAGTTTGAATTAATACTTGTTGACAGAAACAACACAAAATGAAATATAGTGTATGTCAGTGAGTGTGAATGTAATTTGTCTCTTGGTGATGCATCCTTGTGTCATTCTGGGGAACTATTGTGCTGTGTTGGTGCATTTATCCCTGCTCTCAAAGGAAACAACTTAGTCATATATCAAAAAAGTTTAGCTTGTTGAAGGATTAGGTCACAACAAAACAAAATAGTGAAATTGCAAGAGAGATATATTTGATTAGTATGAGAATTGAGCATAAGAAGTGCATGATAACTAACCACCGAGAAACTCTGCCCCCATAGAAGTCAATGAATTGGGATACTAAAGAGAAACGGGACTCCTCAGTACACAAAGAAAACAAGTAATCATTCACATCTTCAAACAAGATGACCCTTGAGAGTTGTTCCATGCCTTCATCTCGATTATCCTTAGGATGAGGTGACCCTCCAAGATTTCCTTCAAAAAAGTGCATATATGATTATTAAAGGGCCAAAAGTCACTTAAAATACACAGGTTTTAGTATATTAAACATAACAGGATACCATTAGAAGTAAGGCTAAACAACCCAGGAATAAGCTGAAGTACCATAATGTTCCCGGACAGGCATCCATTGGGCAGAGTCCCTAGAGACCTCCTCCTCCGACCATCTATTCCAAGTTTTCGTATCTTTAACCTCAGTATGAGGCTCAGCATCAACATTAACTCCAAGTTTCTTCAGCAATAATTCAATGTCATCAATATCAGGAACACCTTCATTGTCAAGGTCCTCCTCGGTTTGCTCATCCTCGAGAGAATTTTCTGGTTTTCCGGGTTCTTCTTCAGTTAATGTCTTTTTGGAAGTAGGATCAGACCAGCCAGTCCATCCTCCTGGTTCAGTTTCCTGAGGAATTTCTTCTGCCATAGTCTTATGCTTGTTTTCCTCCTCAATTTCCAACCATTTTGACCACCCAATTGCTTCATCTTCCCCAAGTCTGGCACCACCAGAATTCCAAAAATGCTCAAAGAGTCTTCTTTTACTCTGTGAACTGAGATGTAAGGAAGGAGGAAATAAAGTGTACTCAATTTCTGCTTGGAATAACCCAGTGGCTAATTCTTGGAAACCAGTTTGCCACTCAAATTTGCAAAGACTAATGAATATATCCACCAGCCCAAGTTCAAGTTGAAGTAGAAAAGGATCCACATCCACTGCCTGTAGGTTAGCAGGGTAACAACCCTAAACCACAGAGGAAGTAGAGACAGCAAATATGAGAAGTTGTATTTATGATGAAAAGCCTCTATAACTGACCCTCAAGAACTAAAATAGTACAATTTTGAGATAAAGGTATGAATGAGGTAGATAAGTTGTCATCATGTCTAACATGAATTCATTAAAAGAATGGAGGAAGTTATTTTTAGGCTAATTAGAAGAAAAAAAACTGAACTATACCATTTGTGCAGAAAGAACTATTTTTTGCGCAAAAAAACCCCGTGAAGTATGTTTTCAAAAAAAAACCCTGAAATTTATTTTCAAAAAACCACATCTAACTTTTCTGCTTGTATTAGATAACCGCACTCATCTTTGCAAGTTGGTTCATAAAACATCACGCATCTTCTCATTATTGTCAAAAAACCTCACTCAACTTTAACAGAAAGGTCACGCCGTCGGAGTGGATTTTTTGAAAACATACTTCGGGGGGGGGGGGGGGGGGGGGGGGTTGCGCAAAAAATAGTTCAGTGCGGTTTTAAAGGGTATAATTCAAGGGGGTTTTTTTTTCTAAATTAGCCTTATTTTTAAAAGAATATTATATCTGAAAAATCATGTAACAAACATTTTGAAGTATAACAATGGTGAATGAAACAAGCAATACAAAAGAAAATGTGATGAGGACATCGGTTCAAGACGATTCGGACGTTTCTAACAGCGCAAGCATGTCTAGGACAGCTGCTTCATGAGTTTAGGATTTTATTTCAGTACCATATTTATTTTTGGCAATTATAGCCATATGTAATCTTTCTTTTATGCATTAGAATATTTTTTTGAGATTTTTAGAATATTTTGAGATTTGTATCAAGATTTGTTTTGAGCCTATTTATAGGCCTTGAGATTCATAAGAAGTCGTGCTATTATTGAATAAAAATTATTGGGTTGAAGTTTTGCTCTTCATCTCTCTCTTTGTGTGATATAATTGAGAACTAATTTTTGAGTTTATGATAAACTCTAAAACTACCCCCAAATCCAATACAAATTTCTAACCCTAATTTTCCAAATTAAAAAAATTAACCCTACCCTAATTAACCAGCCGCCTCCTTTCTTCACCCCTGCACCTTCCGAAACTCCATCGCCATTACTCCCGAACCCATCCTCGTCTCCCTCACCCGACCTACACCCTGCTCCTCCCCTGAGCATCTTCGAAACCCATCGTCTTCCACCTTCAATCCTCTTCCCCAGTCATCTTCGTTAGCAACCAGTGCCCCCGCTCTCATCTCCTCCATCTCGTCTTCACCCTAATCCACTACCATCGCTTCTTCGAAACCCATCGTCTTCTACCTTCAATCCTCTCCCCCAGTCATCTTCGTTAGCAACCAGTGCCCCCGCTCTCATCTCCATCTCGTCATCACCCTAATCCACTACCATCGCCATCGCCATCGTAACATCGTTGCCACCCTACCGTCTCACATCTACCATCAAAGCCGACCACCCCCATATCCCCAAACCCATTCCCCCGAAACCCTAACTCCTCGACCTCAGCCCCATCAACCCCGCTGCTTCCCTTTCCCTTCGGCGACAGCAGCGGACCTGACCCCAGGTCGCCGAGCCGCTCGACGCACCTGACGCGCCATCAACCACCGCCAGATCCAACCGCCCGCTATTCCAACAATAGCTTCCTCTTCGATCGTCGCAACTGTTCTTCGAACTCTCGGTATACTCTTTCTACTTTTCAAATATTTGTGTTACACTGCTTTATCATCTTTATTATATTATCTGATTTATCTGTCGTCCACAAATAATGAAATTGAGTGTTCCACTTGCCTATTATAGTACAAATCAATATTTTGCATCTTTTACTTGCTAAGAACGCTTAGGAATTTAATTATTGATTGTTAGAACAGAATTATTAATTGGGCTTATTAAACTTAATTCAATTCTTAAAAATCCATCAAAACAATTAATTGTTTAAAATTCTAACTTTGATCCGCATTACATGTTGGTAAAATTAATCCTTTAAGATTCTTGAAAATTCGCTATTTAGGATTACGTTTACATCATTTTGGTATCAGAGCTGGGTTCTTAAAACCCTAATTCTTGCATCATTTAGTCATAAATTTTTGCATTCATTTAGGATTGTTTAAAGACATTTTATTTTATTTTCATTCATTCTTTTAGATTAGTTCAGATTATTTATAATAATAAATAAATTAAAAAACTTAATTGCATTTAAGACACGTTTTTCTTTCAAATTTCAGCATACACACGACCCCAGTTTCCCACTTTTGGTGAATGCATCTTCACAGCACCACGCCGTCGCCAAACCCCGAAGAGCCTTTCTTCTCCCTCCTTGGCCACTCAATTAGGAACCCTAGACCTCTCCGAACTGAGATGGACAATTCTGATATTTCTGATATCCTAGCTGTCATTTAAGCAACTCTTACCAATATCAATCAGAGGTTTGAGAACGTGAAACTAAATTAAACTGTTGTCCTTAAGCTTCATGCTAATCGTCAGATCCCTCAAGGGAATGTTCGTGACGATCGACGTCAAGAACGTGACCCTGACGAACAATATAAGAACGTTAAGGCTGACGTTCCCCATTTTGAAGGTCACATGGAACTCCAAGCTTATCTTGATTGGAACCGTGCGATGGATCACAGCTTTGTGTGGTTTAACATGAGCAAAGCCCTGAAAGTTCAATTTGCCACGATGAAATTGACTGGGAAAGCTCAACAACACTGGATTAATCTTGAACACGCCTGCAGAGGCCGAGGCCTGGCACTCTAGCCACTTGGGAAGCCATGAAAGAGAAGCTCACTGAGAGATATGTACCGTTATCGTTCCACACCCGATTGCTAGATTTGTGGAACCAACTTTATGAAGAAAGTAATCCACACAAGAATATGTTGATAAGTTTGATGACTTCCTTATTCGATGCAATGCTTTAGGTAAAGAGAGTGAAGAACAAACTCTCTCTAGGTTCAGAGCTGGACTACGAGCCGACCTTAGAAACGAGCTAATTTATTGAAATGTGGACTCACTAGTGGCAGCCTATGCCCTTGTCCTCGATATGGATTCCCTTAAAGCTAGTTCTCATTCTAAGTCCAGCGATTTGAGAGATCACTCCTCTAGAATGACCTCTGCTGATCCGTCTAGGCCTAAGCCTCCCTCTCAGCACCCCAACAAATCTTACCCCAGCAAACCTAATTCAAATTTCAATTCACATAGAGATGAACATAAGAGTAAGAATACCGAAAGAGACTACTCTAAGATTGACCCTCTCACTAAGTGCTACAAATGTAAGGGATACGATCATATTGCTAGCAACTGTCCCAGCCCCAGTAGGATCAATATAGTAGAGGGTACCGCTGTCATCGCTGATGATACTGACAATGAGTTTTCCTACGAGCCTATTGAAGGTGATGACTTCGGTGAAGAAGAGGATGACCAGTATCTCCACTGTATTCGGTTTATCCAATCACCCCACTTAAATGTAGTCAAATGTGCTTTATTCCAGCCAAAAGAAGAAGATGATTGGAAGCGCACTGCTATATTCTACACCTTTATGACTATAAGTGGCAAAAACTGCAAGGTGATTGTTGACAGTGGGAGCTGCATCAACGCTGTCTCTTCTGTGGTCTTAGCTAAGACTGGACTTTAAGGCTAAACCTCATCCACGCCCATACAAAGTATCTTGGATTGATGCGACAACCCTCCAAGTAACACATCGATGTTTGGTCCCTGTGGACTTCAAAGCTTACAAAGAGAAAATTTGGTGTGATGTGCTCAAAATGAATGTGGGTCAAGTCATTTTAGGGAGACCTTGATTATATGATCATGATGTGACCATATATGGTCGATCCAACGAATGTGTGTTCTAACACGATGGACTAAAAATAAAGCTCATACCCATGAGACCACGAACCGGTCCGGCTGAAACAACACTGGTTCCCTCGAGAAAGGGCAAGGAAGTAACGTATATGGGTGAGAAGGAACTCACGAAAGAAATTGACAAAGGGGCTATCATTCTTCTACTCACAGCGAAAGAAGTCCCTAAAGATCCTAAATCACTCATTCCGCCTCAAGTTACTCCTGTCCTACAGGAATTTGCATGTGTTTCCTGCTGACCTCCCCAACCAGTTGCCCCCACTGCGTAGCATCCAACACGCTACTGATCTGGTTCTGGGAGCGAGTCTTCCTAACTTGCCACATTATCGGATGAATCCAACAGAGCATGCTGAGTTAAAAAGGCAAGTTGAAGAGTTATTAGCAAAGGGCTTCATCAGAGAAAGCTTAAGTCCTTGTGTTGTTCCTGTCATATTGACGTCAAAGAAAGATGGAACCTGACGTATGTGTGTGGACAGCCCTATCATAAACAAGATCACGGTGAAATACCGTTTTCCCATTCCTCGTTTGGGTGACATGTTGGACATGATGTCTGGTGCCATAATCTTTCCAAGATTGATCTTAAAAGTAGCTACCACCAAATACGTGTTCGTCCTAGTGATGAATGGAAGACCGCCTTCAGAACGAATGATGGCCTGTACGAATGGATGGTCATGCCATTTGGAATGACGAATGCCCCGAGCACGTTTAAGAAAATCATGACGCAAGTACTCCGTCCGTTTATGGGCAAGTTCCTTGTGGTATACTTTGATGATATTCTCATTTACAGCCGATCTGTTGGGCAACATCTTTGACTATTTGAGATAGGTATGCGGTGTTTTGAGGAAGAAACAGTTTTATGCTAATCCTACCAAATGTACCTTCCTCTCCGATCAAACTATCTTTCTGGGATTTATTGTTTCTGCCCGAGGAGTATCCGCTGACCCAGAAAAGATACGAGCTATTACTGAGTGGCCTGAGCCCCGCAATATTCGTGATGTGCGGAGTTTTCATGGTCTTGCCACCTTCTATCGTCGGTTCGTGCAAGGATTTAGTATAATTATGGCTCCAATAACCGACTATTTGAAGAAAGGTAAATTTGTCTGGTCGAAAGAAGCCATGAAAGCCTTCGAAGAGATCAAGAAGAGAATGATTCAGACACCTGTCATAAGGTTGCCTAATTTCACTAAAGTCTTTGAAGTAACGTACGATGCTTCTGGTATTGATATAGGTGGAGTCCTCAGTCAAGAGAGTCATCCTGTTGCCTATTTCAGTGAAAAGCTGAACGAAGCAAAACAAAAATATTCCACTTATGACAAAGAGTTCTATGCGGTAATTCAGTCACATCGCTATTGGCGACATTATCTCCTGCCGCAAAAATTCGGCATTTTCTCAGACCACGAGGCCTTAAGATTCCTTAATTCTCAACAAAAGTTGAATCCGAGGCATGCAAGATGGGTAGAGTTCCTACAAGAACATTCATATATCATTAGGCACACAAAAGGGATTGATAATAAGGCCGCAGATGTGCTCAGTCGTCGTCACATAATCTTATCTACACTGCGCACCGAAATTTTTGGTTTTGAGAAATTAAAAGATGAGTATGCCTCCTACCCAGATTTTCACGAGATCTACACCTCTTTGAAGGATGACATCACTCGAGTGATAGATGATTATTTCCTGAAAGGATGATTATCTCTTCTATCGCTCCAAACTGTGCATTCCTAGTACATCATTACAAGAGTATCTTATTTGGGAATTGCACGCTGGTGGCCTTGTTGGACACTTTAGGCATAGCAAGACCATTGATACTGTGGAACATAAGTTTTACTGGCCGAAGCTAAAGAGAGACGTTGCGAGACTTGTTAACAGATGTCATACTTGTCAACTCGCCAAGCAACAAAAACAGAACACAAGCCTGTATACTCCATTACCTGTTCCTAGTCGCCCTTGGGAAGATGTGAGTATGGATTTCGTGTTAGGCTTACTGAAAACACAAAAGAAACACGACTCCATTCTTGTTGTCGTGGACCATTTTTCTAAAATGGCACACTTCCTCCCGTGTTCAAAAACTTTCGATGCATCTCGTATAGCTCAGATCTTCTTTGATAATATTGTGAAGCTACATGGGTTGCCAAAAACCATTGTCTGATAGGGATGTAAAATTCACGAGTTATTTTTGGAAGACCCTATGACACAAAATGGGTACGAAATTGAAGTTCTCTTCAGCATTCCATCCACAGACTGATGGACAGACCGAGGTTGTCAATCGGGGTCTTGGCAATCTCTTGGGTACTCTTGTGGGATAGAACTTAGGAACATGGAATTTAAAATTAACGGTTGCTGAATTTGCTTATAACACATCTAGGAATAGAACCACTGACATGAGTCCACACGAAGTGGTACATGGTTATCGTCCTAGGCAACCCATAGATCTTGTCCCCATGTTAGAACATCACTGAGTCTCAGAGTCTACATGTGCATTTGCATTCCGCATTCATAACTTGCATAGAGAAATTTTCAAAAAAATTAATGAGAATAATTTTAACTACAAGTTAAGAGCTGATATTAGAAGGAAATTTAAAACTTTTAATGTGGGTAACAAAGTAATGGTTCGGATTCGTCCAAAACGGTTTCCAGCTGGATCCGTTAAGAAGTTGAATGCACGTGTTGCAAGCCCATTTAAAATTCTTCATAAAATCAATGATAATGCATATGTCGTTGACTTTCCTGAAGGTTTTGGCATAAGTAAGACTTTCAATATTGAGGATATATTACCCTATAAAGGTCCAAAATTTAACCCTAGAAATCCTTTTATAGATGAGCATACCCTGCAGCCTAATGGTGAGATTCCCACATTACCCCCACTACTTGATACTAACCCATTGACAGAAGAATTAAATAATATTTTAAATGATCAGATAATCTCTACTAGAGATGGTTGTATTCATAGGTATTTGGTAAGATGGAAAAACAAGCCGGGGTCGGAGAATACATGGATAGATCGTGAAGAGCTCCAGCATTTGAATCCAGACCTTTTAGAGCACTATGACAGGAGAACTGGTTTTGACTCGACTGGATCGAGCCCTCTCCCACCCGGGGAGAATGATGAGGACATCGGTTCAAGACGATTCGGGCACTTTTATCAGCGCAGACATCGTTTATAACAGCTGCTTCATTAGCTTAGGATTTTATTTCAGTACCATATTTGTTTTTGGCAATTATAGCCATATGTAATCTTTCTTTTATGCATTAGAATATTTTTTTGAGATTTTTAGAATATTTTGAGATTTGTATCAAGATTTGTTTTGAGCCTATTTATCGGCCTTGAGATTAATGAAAGTCATGCTATTCTTGATTAAAAATTATTGTGTTGAAGTTTTGCTCTTCATCTCTCTTTGTGCGATACAATTGAGAACTAATTTTAGAGTTTATGATAAACTCTAAAACTACCCCCCCAAATCCAATACAAATTCCTAACCCTAATTTTCCAAATTAAAAAAATTAACCCTACCCTAATTAACCAGCCGCCTCCTTTCTTCACCCCTGCACCTTCCGAAACTCCATCGCCATTACTCACGAACCCATCCTCCCATCCTTGTCTCCCTCACCCGACCTACACCCTGCCCCTCCCCTGAGCTCCTTCGAAACCCATCGTCTTCCAGCTTCAATCCTCTCCCCCAGTCATCTTCGTCAGCAACCAGTGCCCCCGCTCTCATCTCCTCCATCCCATCATCACCCTAGTCCACTACCATCGCCATCGCCATCGTAACATCGTTGCCACCCTACCCTCTCTCACATCTACCATCAAAGCCGTCCACCCCCATATCCCCAAACCCATTCCCCCGAAACCCTAACTCCTCGACCTCAGCCCCATCAACCCCGCTGCTTCCCTTTCCCTTCGACGACAGCAGCGGACCCGACCCCAGGTCGCCGAGCCGCTCGACGCCCTGACGCGCCGTCAACCACCGCCAGATCCAACCGCCCGCTATTCCAACAGTAGCTTCCTCTTCGATTGTCGCAACTGTTCTTCGAACTCTCGGTATACTCTTTCCACTTTTCAAATATTTGTGTTATACTGCTTTATCATCTCTATTATATTATCTGATTTATCTGTCGTCCACAAATAATGAAATTGAGTGTTCCACTTGCCTATTAGAGTACAAATCAATATTTTGCATCTTTTACTTGCTAAGAATGCTTAGGAATTTAATTATTGATTGTTAGAACTGAATTATTAATTGGGCTTGTTAAACTTAATTCAATTCTTGAAAATCCATCAAACCGATTAATTGTTTAAAATTCTAACTTAGATCCGCACTACATGTTGGTAAAATTAATCCTTTAAGATTCTAGGAAATTCTCTATTTAGGATTACATTTTACATCAAAAGGAGGAAGTTATCTTTAAAAGGAAATTATATTTGAAATCATATAACAAAAGTTTTGAAGTATAACAAATGGTGAACAAAAAATAATAAACCTTTTGAAGAACGAAAAAGGCTTTATGCTTCGTAATATACATGGGAGAATGGTAAGTAAGCACACTAGTTGAGATAAGAGTTTAAGTTTACTAAGTGAGAAGCAAGTGTGTTAGTATTTAAATTACAAATACAGGTTACATTATAAAAACGGGTTAAACAATAGCATAGTAACAATTTTAACAATCGCTAGCTAGGTACAAAATTATTGAGCGATAAAACAATCAAAAGTAACGGGCAAACACCTATGTTAGATTCAACGACCTAATTATAAGTAAGAAGATAAATAGACCCCAGCAAAGCATTATCAAAATGATATAATGATCATCTGACTGACTAATAACTAATTAATTAGCATAAACTTAAAGCAAAAAAGAAGAGGGTGAGATAAAAGCTTTTAAAGACATGACGTGGAAGGAAGATGGTGCCGATTGCAGTTCAGGAAAGGAAAAAGATTTCTGCAAGGATGCCTACATAGAAAGAAGACACCAATACAACAAGACATGGACATGGCTTCAAGGTAATTCTTTAAGAAATGGATGCATTTATACAAAATTTGATATCATTATGTGTTCATTTGATGGCAAATTTGGGTCATTTAATTTATATTTCAATTCCTTAATGCAATAGCTACATTACATTTCCTGTTAAGATACAATTTTAATATGTTGTATCCCCAACAGTCATCTATAACCCTAACTAACCTCACTCGATAGCAACCACCTCATGTAACTCTCTTTCATGTTCATCTTCTCTCATATCAACCACAACCACAACCACAACCACAATAAAGATGAATAACAAAAACCGTTGACACAGATTGAATATACCCCTTCAGGTTAAGGATTTGACCAACACAGGTTGCAGCATATTAAATATGTGTCCAGCACGTTTCAAATAAAAATCATTGTCAAATATGTGGCTGGCATAGACAAGGACCCAATTGAAAGAGTCAATGCATCATACAATGTTAGAAGAGAAGTGTCAGAGTGGTAGTTTCATTGTTGGAATCAGCTTCGTGCCACATTGGTTAAAACTTCAGCTCTTGCCCACTAATCTCCTATATATACTCAGTCACGTAATCTGAACTAGATGATCAATAGTGTTTTTCTCCTCTCTCATATTGTCCTACAAGAAGGAGAGCTACAGCTAAAAGTTAAAAAGGAGTCCAACAAACACAATAAAATACCATGGTCAGCATTCTAAATGGTGACCAAATCAGTTGACTTGTTAGCTGGCATGTCCTTTCGAGATTAATCAGCAGAAATTTATAGACGAAATATCACATACCATTTTTTAATCCAAAACCGACAATATGACATTTTAGCTGACATGCCTACTTAAAAATGTCGACCAGCAATAGTTATATTGAGTTTGAGTAAACAATTTTTGGATTTAAGGCTGAGTTGAGTTATGGGGTGCAGCTCAAAAGTTTTTTCTAATACAACAGGGGATTTGATTAGTTGCTGAATTGGAGAAGTGCTCCAAATCTTAAGGCTTGTCAATCATTAGGCTAAGTTATGTTATTGGAATTGATAATGTAGAATGTTTATGAAAATAATTCCCAATTAGTTTGGATACAGATGTATGTTTCCTAATGTCTTGCATGGATTTCCAAGCACATATTTATACAACTGGATTAAAATTTAATATCTGTGTTAGACAGGCAATGATAATGGCATATAATAAGTCTTACGGTTCACACCACATTTTAGACATACTTTCATTAGCCATAACGCCTCAGCATTCGCCATACAACCAAGAAGTTTCTTTTAAAGAAAGCACGCTAATATTTTTCATTCAGAACCACAGACACCATCTCCATGTTATAGCTATGTTTGTGTCTTTTGTGCCATCCGTATATAATGATAATGGCATGGTCATGCTTCACCCGTCATTCCATAGTAGAAGGAAGAACGTAGACCTAAGCCATTAAGAGCCATGTTGTGAGTAGTAAATACAAGGAGCTAATAAAAGCATCCTCTCATTCATAATAATGTCCATTATCAGAATTCATAAACTTTAGCACGAATTCTTTAAAAAAATTCTGCAATGTGTATGGAACTGCAAAGGAAAAACACTGCTATGCAAGTACCATAAATCTAGTATGGATTAACCGGGATGGTTGGAGGTTAAGCAACTCAGTACAATATTGTGATGTCGCCTTGTTCACAGTAATGTCTTTAGGAACTCCATATCTTTACTATTATATATCACCATAGAACCAGGGTTGCGGCGATGTGACATGTCATGTAAACCCAAGTAATGTAACCCATTTTTCTATCTTAATGGAAATTGATGATAAATAATATCCATTGGCGCCAACATAGTGAGGCTCCTAGGAAAACAAACAGAAAACAAAACGGAACATGCAGCGCACGTGCTAATAGACTAGTGAATATTCTAATGTGTGAGATTAGATCCATGAACTGCTCTCATGACAGATAACATAAAGGTAGGTAGGGTAATATTCTTTATGCATGTCATTCGTGGGAAAATCAAGGAACTAAATGTGGAAACAATGGTATAACTCAACATTTTAAATTTGAACGAAAAAAAACTATAAACTAAAGGCAAAATGAAGGTGAACACAGAATATAGAACCTGCCTACTAAGCTTCTCACAAGCTGTTGATAGAGCATGGATGGCATGAGCATATTTGCTTCTCATATCAGAAACTTTAAACTGTGAAAACTCCCCTTGGCAGACTACTAAAAATTCTTTCCACAATCTAACACTATCAGAATGTTGAATGAGCACTTTCTCCCATCTTTCCATGATGACACCACTGCTATCTCTTTCTTTATAAGACTTTAGAAGACAAAGCAACAAGTCTTCATTATCTGGGTTTAACTCCACAGCCTTTTCCAATATGCTTATCTTTTTTTCAAGCGTTTGCAGACGAGCTGCTTTTTGTCGTTGAGTACTTGCAATTTTATCCTGAACTCCAAATAAAAAAAACAATCATTTTCTTAACCAATAGAGGCAACCTAAAAAAATGCAAAACAAATACCTGAAATTCAGCAAAAGCTAGCCAAACTTTTTCGTCATGCGGAAAATCTCTTGACATTTTGTTTAGCTCCCTTGTCTTTCGAATGACTTCATCATCCCAAGATTCCTCAACATCCTCTTTAGCTAATGACAGATTTCTTTCATCCTCAAGGGAAGAATGCAAATCCAGTAACGGGATATATTCTCCAGAGACGATTGAAGATGCCTTGTTAACAATTTTCACATGTTTCAAGCCCGTGTGTCTTTCAATGGTTGTATACTTTATTGAACAATAGCGGCCTCCTGTTTTCAATTTACTGTCAAGAACATCAACGTCTCCATCTACATCCATGCTCGAATTAGGTCTCCAGCGGAATAGTTGAAAATTGAGCCCAGATAAATCTGATAAAAAATGAAGGCTATATCGTGCAACATCCATTCTGCAGTTTTAATGCTATCATTAGAGAACCTATATCTAGGCAATATCCAGCTATTTAAATATTTTACATTAAAAAAAATATGAGTTAAGAAAGTTGACATTTTGTTAACCAGATGAGCAAAGATACCCAAAAAAAAGAACTTGTAACAATGACACAAATGTATAGGGAATATGAATAGCAAAAAAATGACAAGTAAACAAAGTAAAGGAACAACGACAAAAAATTGTACACCGAAATTTTGGGGTCGCTACATGATTCGACTCATCACTCATCTCTCTTGGGCGCCTCTGAATAAGTAACTAGCAATCATAATATCCTTTCTCATTAAGCCATAATCTTATGCATATCTCCACCACCGGCATTTCTTGCCATATAGTCAGAGATGATGGCTGTGGCATGTTACTAATGAGCCAATCCTATTCTTAATAAATTTGCTTCCCTTAAATGTGAAGAAAAGTTAACTTGGGATGCAAAAGCGACTTTGATGAAATTGCAATAAATATATATGAATCAAAAGTTCAATAATCAAGTCATTAATGAAAGACTTGATAAAACTACTGTGTTGAGTAAAAGGTTTAAACAACTACCACGCAAACTAGAAAGTGCAAGTCTTCTGTCTAAAGAGACTAAAGGAACAATTATGAATAGAGACCAAGTTTAATTACTAACAAAGCAAGGGTTGTTGACAAAATAACATGTTTTTTTCATAATTGACATATCTACTACAGTCTTTGATAATCAACTAACATGATGCATATAATAAATCACATGACCGCAATATTACACTTGTTTTAATTGATGTATGAACAATTTGGCTTTTTACTAATATTGATATAAACAAATCGAAATAGTAGGAGAACACTAGTGAGCCAGGTGGAAGATGCATGAAAACTGAAAGAAAACAGAGAAAAAGGCCTAAGCTCACACAGTAAACTAGTTTGTAATTATGATATTAACAACTAAACTCTTTACTGATATGAGTATTGTTAGAATATAAATATTAAAACCCTCGTTCTTACCACAACTTCGGAATTTTGGTCCATCGATAGGGTACTTCACATGGTATCAGAGCAACCCAGATTCGAAGCCGGTGTGCAACCCAGATTCGAATCCCACCGGCTAAGCAATTTAAATACGAATTTTAAATATAAAAAATACCCCTGCGTATAGTCCAGGTCTTGGCCCACAAATATGGCCCTCAACCTGCGGGAGCGTGCTAGAATATAAATATCAAAACCCTGACTCTTACCACAACTTCGGAGTTTTGGTCTACATCGGTAGGGTACGGGTCCTTCACAAATATAAAGGAAATATGGAGTAGAAGGAGAAGACAAGGGAGATAGGTGAAAGATGCAAAAAACTATGGGTAAACAGAAAACACGAATGCATGGAAGGAAGAAGGAGAGGCAAAGGATGCAAACAAGCTGTAAACAATATGAGGTGATAAGAATAGGAAGAACTAACTGTAACAGACCAATGCAATGTGAAAGGGGGAGTCGACCAGAAAACGCAACAACAGTTTCAACAAAAAGAAGTAATAGCGGGCATCATTTAAGCATGGAATAGCAACAGAAGAGCAAGAAACAACAAGTAATAGCTGCAAGATTGAGACGAAAAAACCTAATTAAGAAGAGGAGCAGTAGATTGGCACAAGAAAAGGAGGAATTTGGTGGGGAAATTATTTAAAACGGAAAACATGGTGCTAGGTCTACCACTATAGCAGACAAAGCTTTTGTGGCTGTCTAACAGAGTGTTACAGACTGATGCACAAACACATCACAACACAACATCAACTATTAAAACATTTTATTTGTAAAAAGAAAAGCAAATTGAAGCAACATTATCTTCCTCTGTTTGTCTTCAATTTTAATTTGTTTATATTGCAAGCAGATTATTTGAGATTTGGACTGACCTGATACAAACATCCCATGTCGCCAACCAATTAACTACATTACATGCATGCGGTTCCTTAGAGAAATGTTGTCTTTACTACATTTACTGTTAGTAAATTTTTCCTATTGCTTTTTTAAACTACATGTGATGATCAGGTTTACACTTGATGCATTATTTCTCTATTCCTGGATTAGACATCAGTTGAACTGTGCTTTGGTTGATCGACGTGAAATTATGACTTGAAATGCTTGGGTACTGCAATGTGTACTGGCGAAAATTACAGCAATAGTTAATAAATATCAAATCTCTAATTTCAGAACAGAAGGAAGTCTTATGGAAGAAAATAAATTTCTCCTTCAGAACATTTCTCAGTGATTGAGAATGATAGAAAGCCAAATCATTGTTAAAGCACTATCACTCAAGGTTTCCTGCACTGTATCACATCTCATGTGATACCGAAATGCATTGGCCTAGTCAAAGTTGGACACTTGCCTACCGATACCCCAAAATATCTGGATATTGCTGATAAATGGCAACTGATTCCCAATACTGATACTGAGTTTTCAAACCATGCTTTCTAAAATTACATCCTATAGATTAGTTAACCTATAACTTTTAGTGGCATTTTGCAAATTTCTGTATTAGTGAAAAATCTTCTAAAATTTACCTTTTAATCTTTTATAATAATTTCGGTTTATTCTTGTACGGCGTGTTTTTATTTTTTATTTTTTTAAATAACCCAAAGCCCTACCTTCCCACTTTCCTCTACTGCCCAACCTCCCTTAATTACCTTTCACCAGAATTGCAGCTCCTCATTATAAACCCAACAAGAATTCATTGCCATTACCAAAATGAGAAGAGGATATTACTTTATACTATATGAAGCCATGACTTCCTAATCATCTAAGCCCTACATTACCTCTTTGCTTTACAATCCAGGAGCATTTCCCAACCAAATTTCTTCCAATTAAACCCTCGAAAGATATCAAAATCCCCAAACTCCCATTTCTAGCCATTATTATGACCCAAAAGAAAGAATACAGTACTACTTCCATACTATAAGAAGCCAACATTTCCACATAAGAATACAATTTCGGCACGAATCTAAATCAGTAGAATCAAGCTCACCTGTAAAGGCTTCCATACACCAAATTATCATGATCCCCGCGAACATCAAAGTAGTAGTCCTTCTCCGACTTCGACTTCACCGCCGGCTCCGATTCTCTCCAATTTCGAACCCTAGACCTTCCGGAACCTTCCCTCTCCTCCCCACCCCTCTTCCGCTTCCTCTTGTCCCTCCTCCTCCTCCGCCTCCTCTCTTCATCGGAAGCGTCGGACCCCACCAGATCGTACGACGGAGCGGCGGCAGAGGCGGGGAGTTCGTCGGAGGAGGGGGAGGCGGGGGGCGGAGAGGGGGCGGGGGGGAGGGGGATGGAGGAGACGTCGAATGTGAAGCTGGGGTTGGAGAGCCATTGAGGATTGTTAGAGTTAGGGTTAGGGTTAGGATTAGGGTTTGAGGAGAGGGGGAAGAGAGGGAAGACGGAGGTCGAGGATTTGGGGTTGTCTTCTTTCACTTTTTCGGGCTCCATAGTTTGAGAATAATGCGGATATGGTGGTCGCTTGAGAGTGTTAGGTTATTTATAGCGTAGACTGGAATAACAAATAGGCAAACAACTATCTTAATTCTCAAATAGCATTCGAATTTTTAAAATACGATCAAAAATCCCTTTTCGTTAATCTATAAATAAAACACAAAGAAAGCTATCAAGTGAGTCTCCTTCAATCTTCTTAAAAATTAAAGGTCCAGATCTAACCTCACAAAATATATTTTTTCCTCCAAAAATTTTTCCCCAAAACTCAAATTCAATTTCCCACCCAAAACAACTCCTATATTTATTTATTTATTTTTTTTCCTCTCTCTCTCCCTCCCTCCCTCTTCTATTCAAAAAAATTAAGAAAATATAAAAATTTTAAATTTTTAAAAATTTAAAAATTTAAAAACTTTAAAAATAATTCAAAAAAATAAAAAAAAAATCATATAATATATTTTTTGCTCTATGTTTGCTACTTGAATTAATTTGCTGGACCTCCAAAACTATTTTATATGATCAAATAAGGTGCACCGTTCCGAAGACATGTCGTGGGCACGTGTCAACGGGCAAACCTAGTTCTTTACCAAAAATAACGTGAAATTATATAAATACCCTCATCTTTTCTTTTTCTCTTTTCAGTTCTTCTTCTTCAGTTTTTGATGATTTTTTTAAAAAAAATTGTGGAGATGAAGGTGATGGTTATAGTGATGGGTTTCGGAGGTGATGGTGATGGATTTCGGTGATAGTTGGAGCTGATGATGGAGATGGTGGTGGTGGTTGACGGAGATGGTGGTAAGTGGTGGTGATTGAGGTTGGAGATGATAGTGGTGGTGGTTGATGAAGGCGGTATATTCCGAGGAAAATTTCATTAACTTAACGAAAAACTTAACGGTATGTGGTTTTTTGTTCTTTTTTAAAAATTCCGGGTACTATTTGGGTTTTATAAAGAGTTTAGGTGCTATTTGAAAATTATGATAAACTTTGTGTATCATTTGGTCATTTCCCATAACTAATATTGCAATTCTTTTTTTTAGGCAAATAAAAAATCTTAATTCTTAAATCTTATATTTAATAGGGCTAAGATGCAAAAACAAAATCCCACGTCGATTATCATTTCAAAAAAATTAGGATAATGTGCATAATCCACTACAACCTAATACATTTAAAATGAGATTGTTGTAGCGCCTCGAATTTTTAATATGATATCTCATAAATACGTTGCACAATTTCCAGCATCAAGCTCAATTGTAATAGTAAATATAGCCAAACACAGATAAATTTTTCAATTTTTATTACATTAATTCTTTACAAAAACACGGCGGAAAACAAACACCTTGAATTACAATCTTTTCTTTCATTTACAATACATCTTTTATAATTTACATAAACCACATTATCATTCTACCGCATGCATCCGGATGCCAATGCTATAAGCACCTACCTGTAAAACATGAGGTTAGAGATAACCCTAACCCCCAAAACTACAGGGGTCAGCCATAACGGTGTGAGTGACATCAAAAGAAATGCAACACATATAAAGTATAAAGGATAAAGTCATAAACAGCATATATCAACAATAATAACAATGGGATATGAAATAACAATAAATAAAATATGAAAACATCAAGTGAAACTAGACAAAGTGTCAAGTGTAGGAAAAACAGAAAACAACATACATAAAACAAGGTCAAGAAAACACAATGCTATATGTTGACTCTCTAATGCACACTTGTCAGATTCTATGCATTCCATACTACATAGGTCCGGTACAGGCTCTTAACATTCTCCACTTTATATGGTCAAATCCCTCGTCATGCAACTAATCCTACTACGGTGATGGAAACAAGATCTAGAATACTCCGCGAATAGACATCACAAACCTCGACGCGCAAGCATCATGTAAGAATAGCTCAAAAATCGGAGAATCACCTCCCTGTCGTGTACCCCACGAATAGGCTTGCGAGGCCCTCAACGTGCAGATACACCAGGTACATCCCGTGAATAGCCCCGCCGACCCTCAACACGCTAATGCACCATGTATGTTCTGTGAATAGGCCTGTAGACCATCGACACACGAACATACAAATGTCCTCTCGACACAGAACAACACACAAGTCCTGGAACGCATCCGTTGGACCTAAACCCAAGGGCATATACTTACGTTTCTCAAGTTCCATCACATCTTCACTAGTGCATGTCCTTAAGTTAGTTATTATTAAAACACAAAATCTCTCCTCTCTAGAGTTAGTATATCCTGCCGGACTTAATTCCACAAAACAACCCCAATGACCCCAACTGGTCAAAAACCACTAAATCTCATCTACCGGTTCACAGGACTCCCACTCAACTCCTAAAGATTCACAACTCAACCATCAATACCAAATCTTTCAATAAAACTCATAATTCCGTCCTCAAAATGTTTATATAAAGAAAACTTCTTAAATCAACAAAAATACGATTTCATTTAATGTGCTCATAAAATTCCAGAATTTAAATAAAATATTAAATACATTAAATAACTGGAAATCATATTTTTGAAATCACAGAATACCATAAAACATCAATTACTTCAAAGAAAACATATATATTTTACTATATGAAGTTATAGGAATACAAGTTTGAACAAAATACCACCCTTTGTAAAATACTGTAATCCGTAGCAAAACATCATTTAAAATAGTAGATTAATAATCCATAATACCGAAGAAATAATCGTTTAAAGAAAGATAAGAAAACTCAAGAAATTTATCAGTCAGAACAATGACAGTCGAGTATCGCAAATGGTCGGTCGACTGTCCTGCAAAAATCCAAAAACTCCAGAAAACCCATCAACAGTGACATTGACAGTCGACTGTTGAAAATGGCCAGTCGACTGTCCTGCGAAAATTCGAAACTCAAGAAAACCATCAGCCAAGACAGTGACAGTCGATCATTGAAAATGGCCAATCAACTGTCCCGCGAAAATTCGAAACTCAAGAAAATGACAGTCGACCGTCGACTTCAGTTCAAAGACAGAGAAGTCGACTGTTATTGCAAGCAAAATCCGAAATTCAATAACTGACAGTCGGCTGTCTACTTCAGTTTGGTCAACTGTCAATTATAACAGGTTGCAGTTTTGAAATTCTGTGCATGTTTTAAACTGATACGCCAGTAAATCTTTGTAAAATCAAAATTAAACTTCCTAAGATGATCAAATATAACTTGTATAACATATAGGAGTTTATAAAACACACCAAAACCATATTAAATCCATAAAAGAGCGAATTTCATCGAAATGTTCAAAATAGTGAATATAGATACATATATGTGTATATGTGTGTTTTGCATCAGTTAAAGCATCAAGTATCATCAATTAAAAGTAGTAAAGGTTTCAAATCAAACTCAGAATCAAAACAATTGAAATCCAATTAAAACTCCATCAAAAAAAATTCACGAAATCTTCAAAAACAATTCATATGAATGTGAATGTGTATATGTGTGTATTTGTGCATCAGTTAAACACCGTGAACCCATTGTATATATGTAGTATATTGTTTCTAAACAACCTCAGTGCCAACCAACTCATATCTAATTCAAGATTTCCACAAAAATGCATCAAAGCAAAAAAAAAATTGCCTGCATACTACAGACCCGAAAAGCAGACTCTTCCCTTTTACTTCAAACTTGATCTTTGTGATCCGAAAACTCTACTACAACTTGTTACACACATACCCTACTAATTTCATTAGTTTACCCATGAATAAATGCTATTACAATCAAATTTACTTCATCAAACATCATAACAGTACATGTATAAGCATATTATCACTAAAGAACTCAACTTTATTCTCTTTTATGCAGTTTACCTCATACAAGTCATGATAGGTGATCAAATCAGCAAGAAAAGGGTACAAAACAACAAGCCCATGATTTCTACTAGGTTCTTAACAATCTCAATTCATCTATATGGAATTTTATATCATCAATAGTATAGGTTTCATGAAAAGATTCAATTTTTAGTTTATCTACTTATCAAAATTCATTATATCTTCATACCATCATCTAACATGCTTCCTAATAGATAAATCATCACATACAACATGCTTAGAACAATAAGAAAACAAACATATGTCACTCACCTTATTGAAGAATCAACCGAATAAAAATAAAGAGAATAAGAAAATCCTTCCTTTTACAAGAAAACCAAGATCCTCGCTTTGAAACTTGAAGAAAATAATAATAAGGAAATCTTTTGTGTTGTGCAACAAAGAGACGGCTGCACCCCACCTTAAATAGACCTGAAATCCAAGTAATTAAGGTTTTTGAATAGATTTGTAAAATGCCTCTTTTAAATATATCTTTACATATACAGATCATTATACTTGGAAATTAAATAAAACCATCTTAATTGAGATTTAAAAACAAGAATAATCCTTCTATTATCAGCCGGCACTGTTTTGAAAATCCAGAAAAACAAAATTGCACTTTTGCCCATCTAAGTGGAAATTTTGCAAAAAGACCCTTATTTATCAAAAGTTGTAGAATAAACCAAATTTATTAAAACCAAATGTAAACTCTTTACCTATAATGGTGTGAGTGACATCAAAAGAAATACAATGTAAATAAAACATGAAGAATAAAATAATGATCAACATATATTAATAGTAATAACGAATGGAATATGAAATAACAATAAATAAAACATGAAAACATCAAGTGAAACTAGACTAAGTGTCAAGTGTAGGGGAAAAAATAGAAAACAAACATCCATAAAACCAAGTCAAGAAACCACAAATATGATATGATGACTCTCTAATGCATACTTGTCGGATTCTATGCATTCCATACTACATAGGTCAGGTGCATGCCATTATCGTTCTCCACTTTATAGGGTTAGATCACTCGTTATGCAACTTATCCTGCTACGGTCACAGAAACATGATCCAGACTACTCCGTGAATAGGCATCACAACCCTCAATACGCAAGCATCATGTAAGAATAGCTCCAAAAAAAAGGGAGAATCACCTCCCTGCCATGTACCCCACCACCGCCCCTCGACGTGCAAGTACACAGGAACATCCCGTGAATAGAACCGTCGGCCCTCGACATGCGAATGTACCTGTATGTTCCGTGAATAGGCACTGCAGACCCTCGACACTCGAACATACTAATAGTCCTCTCGACACAGAACACACAAGTCCTGGAATGCATCCGTTGGACTGGACCCAAAGAGCATATACTTACGTTTCCCAAGTTCCATCACATCTCCACTAGTGCTTGTCCTTAAGTTGATTATTATTAATAAAACACAAATTTCTCCTCTCTAGAGTTAGTGTATCGTGCCGGACTTAATTACACAAAACAACCCCATGACCCAACTGGTCCAAATCCACAAAATCTCATCTACCGGTTCACAGGAATCCCACTCAACTCCTAGAGATTAACAAAACGAATATCAACATCAAAACTTTCAATAAAACTCTCAATTCCATCATCAAAACGTTTATATCAAGAAAACTTCTTTAATCAACAAAACCAAATTCATTCAGTACGCTCACAAATTCCAGAATTGAAATAAGATATTAAATCTATTAAATAACTGAGAATCATAATTTGAAATCATAGAATATCACAAAACATCAATTCCATCGAAAACCGTATATATTTCACTTTATGAAGTAATAGAAATACAATTTAAATTCTATTATAATCAAAATATAACTCTCTGTAAATTACTGTAATCTGTAGTAAAAACATCATCTAAAATAGTAGATCAATAATTCATAATATCGAAGAAACAATCGTTCAAGAAAAATAGTGAAAAACACAACAAAACAATCAGCCAGAGTGCTGACAGTCGACTGTCAAAGACAGTGCAAAACACGACGGTCGACTGTCGAGCTAAAATCTGAAAACCTAAGAACCGACAGTCGACTGTCATCTTCAGTTCAAAAACGAAGCGGTCAACTGTCATATTCGAAAATTGACAGCTTTGAAATTCGTGCACATTTCAACTGATACTTCAATAAATCTTTGTAAAATTATAAATTTGGA
>CM030363.1:13268229-13333974 GCA_017893485.1 Hemerocallis citrina | reverse complement strand
GTAGGGCTTTGGGTTATTTAAAAAAATAAAAAATAAAAACACGCCGTACAAGAAAAAACCGAAATTATTATAAAAGATTAAAAGGTAAATTTTAGAAGATTTTTCACTAATACAGAAATTTGCAAAATGCCACTAAAAGTTATAGGTTAACTAATCTATAGGATGTAATTTTAGAAAGCATGGTTTGAAAACTCAGTATCGGTATTGGGAATCAGTTGCCATTTATCAGCAATATCCAGATATTTTGGGGTATCAGTAGGCAAGTGTCCAACTTTGACTAGGCCAATGCATTTCGGTATCACATGAGATGTGATACAGTGCAGGAAACCTTGAGTGATAGTGCTTTAACAATGATTTGGCTTTCTATCATTCTCAATCAGTGAGAAATGTTCTGAAGGAGAAATTTATTTTCTTCCATAAGACTTCCTTCTGTTCTGAAATTAGAGATTTGATATTTATTAACTATTGCTGTAATTTTCGCCAGTACACATTGCAGTACCCAAGCATACCCAAGCATTTCAGGTCATAATTTCACGTTAGGGGTGGCGAACGGGTCGAGTGGGCCGGGCCGGGCCCAACCCGTAAGGGTTGGCATGTACAATTAAACGGGCCGGGCCGGGTTGCATTCTTATCCGGGCCGGGCCGGGCCGGGCCGGGTTGTTTTTTCGTTTGGGTGGCCCGCCCAACCCGTGAACCCTTTAGGGTTCAACCCGGGTTGGGCCGGGTCGACCCGCGGGTTGGCACGTATAATAATTTTTTTTTTTTTTGGTAGCTTAAATTAAAATAATAATTATAATTATAATACTAAGTAAGTAATAATACTAATAAACAATAAACATCGTAATAATAATAATAAGATTGAAAGAGTGAAATTGACAACAAATTTTGAAATATTATTCATATGAATTTAAGTTATACAATTTGAACAATTTCTAACGAAATGAAGAATTCAATTCACAAATAAGTTTTATACAATAACATATTTTTTATTTACAATTTTAATTGAGTACAAGTTTTCTAATTTGACATAACAAGCAAAGCTATTGTTGTTGTTGTTGTTCTTCGGGCGAGTTGCTCCCACTTGTGAAACTTGATAGTGCTTTCCCTTGCGTCCTATCTTTAGCCTTCAGCCAGTCTTCTGTGCAAACAAGCATCTCTAACGCCTCGGGCTTCAACTGATTCTTGTAATCAGATAGAACCCTGCCACTTGTAGAAAATGCACTCTCAGAAGCAACTGTAGAGACAGGAGGAGTTAGTAAATCTTTAGCCATAATTGACAGAATGCTAAAAATGTGTTCATGTTCTTTTCACCATTGTAAAATATCTAGTGGAGAAAGAGTAGGCTCAGTATCCTGTTGGTTATACCAATTTAATTCATTTGGTTGATTAGTCCTAGGTTTTTTAGATTGGATTTGTTCAAGTAAACTAAATGTTCTATCACCAATTCTACTTTTACCCTTACCTTTAGAACTACCAGAAGAAGAACTAACTACAGAAGTTGTACTACTAGAAGCAAAACGTCTATCATAATAATCATACAAGTTATTTAACGTAGATTCAAACTGAACTAAAAAAGTAGCGCAATCAGTTGTTAATTCTACATTGTCCTCTAAATATTCAAAAAACATTTCTATCAAATTCTTCGTACCTTCTAATTTGATATGGGGATCCATAGCAGTAGCAACACAAATCAACATAGGAGGAAGAAAATAATACTTCAAATTTTTTTGAAATGCAGGTATTACAATGTCACTAATATAGGGACCATTTAACATTTTGTTAAATATTTGCATCATGCTAACTAATTCAATAAAAATGCTACTAGAAGTAGATTCATATGTTTTTGAAAATTTTAAAGTTGCGGTTTTAAAAGGTTCTAAAAATTTCAACAAAGATTCGACAAAAAACCAATCGGGGGGAGTCATTTCAAAATTGTGCATATTTTTTGCGGTACAAAAATTATTTACAACTGCTTTATAATCGGTGACAACATTTAGTAAATCAAAAGTAGAATTTCATCGGTGTCTAACATCCTTTGGAAATTTTCTAAAAGGAACATTTCTAACCCTATACCAAGCTTTCCATTCTTGTAAAATGCTTGGACTTAATGCAATGAAATGTACACAATTTCTAATTTTAACTATATATGGATCAGCTATTCTTAATGCATCTTGAACACATAAATTTATAATATGACATGCACATCTAACATGAAAAATATTGTCAGATGGAGGGTTTAATACATATTTTAAAGTAGTAATTGCTACATTGTTGTTAGATGCATTATCAAACTAATAGCCATAATTTTATCGCGAATATGAAAAACATCACAAATTTCTATAATACGGTTTGCTATTTCAGCGCCACTATGGGGATACGGCAACGACGCAAGTGATATGATTCTTTTTTGAAGAATCCAATCATTGTCGATCCAATGACAGGTTATTCCCATCGTTGGAATATTGTTGACACCCGTCCAACAATCCGAAGTTAAACTAACCCTACAAGTTAAACTCCATAAAATTGCAATCAAAGCGTCCTTCATTTCCATGTACACTTTAAAACAATCCGATTTGAAAGTATTTCTCGGAATTCTTTTAACATGAGGGTTTAAGGCCGTTTGATTAAAATTTTTCAAGTTCCTACTCTCGGGATAGGAAAATGGCAACTCTTCGTTAATGACTAATTGGGCCATTTCCCGACGAACAAGTTCGGGATCATAAGGGTGGCTATCTACTTGACCGATCCTAGGGTTGATTTTTTGTTGGCCTTGTATTTGATCAAGAAGTTCTTTATGATTATGTTGTATGTGCCTACTAATTGTACCGGTGCCGTCACCCCTCTTGAATCTATATGTTTTACTACATGTTTTACACACTTTCAAACCTATACCCGGAGTATGTTCGTCCGGGATATAATCATAAAACTTATGCCAATCGCTAGTTTCTTCTCTACTTTTTCTACTACTACGGGATTGTGTAGTTTCGGTTTGTTGTTGTTGTTATTCTTCTTCTAATTGTATGTCACCTACAACATCGTCGTGTGTACCCCATTGTTCCATAGTAGGATCAATATAATCTTGGGCGGGCTCACTAATTGGGACAATTGGTGGTCTACGTGAAGAGGAGGAATCTTGTCCGCTACGACCGCTACCGCGTGATCTAGACATAATGTAGTAATGTGGTATGTAAAAAAAATATACAATGTAGGAGCGGTGAATTACACAAAAAAAAATCTAAAAAACAAGAGGGTTGAGATAGAGAAGTTCAAAAAACAAACAATAATTTTAACTACAACGCAAAAAAAAAATTAACGAGAGAGATAGAGATATTTTGATACCGTTCACCGTGGAATACGCGTATGTAAAAAAACCGTTAAAATAATAATAGAATAGAAAAGATGGAGGAGCGCTTTGCCGATTCCGCAATTGAAGAGTTGAGAAGAGGTTGAAGTAGATTTGACGAAGGTTGAAGAGAGTTGAAGACGTTGAATTTTGATTCCGATACGACCGAAATTTGATCGTGTATATGCCTCCTTGTACACTTGTTTGATGAATTCTACAATTGTTCAAAAATTCTTTACAAATGATGTATAATAGTAGAGAGAGTAAGAGAGTGAGGTGTGATTTTTTATGAGATTTTTGGGGATATTTATAGGCTAAATAAGTGGGAAAAAACAAAAAAAAATAAATAAATAAAATGCAACGGCTCAAAGAGCCGTTCACAACGGCTTTGTCCCAAGACAGAGCGCATCAGCAGCGAACGGGGCGATTTTCGACCGTTCGACCCGCGGGTCAACGGTCGACCCGCCACGGGTCGAACGTTCGACCCGTACGGGTCGAACGGGTCGAAACCCGCGGGTTGGCGGGTCCAATTCGCGAATTGGGCCGGGTTCGTGGGCCGGGTTTCGCGAATTCAATTTGCGTAAATTGCGACCCGGGTCGACCCGGTACTGTTCACCGGGTTCGACCCGAACCCGCGGAGCAAATTAACGGGCCGGGTTGGCGGACCGGGTCGCGGGTGGGTCGCCGGTTGACCCGGCCCAGTTGCCATCCCTATTTCACGTCGATCAACCAAAGCACAGTTCAACTGATGTCTAATCCAGGAATAGAGAAATAATGCATCAAGTGTAAACCTGATCATCACATGTAGTTTAAAAAAGCAATAGGAAAAATTTACTAACAGCAAATGTAGTAAAGACAACATTTCTCTAAGGAACCGCATGCATGTAATGTAGTTAATTGGTTGGCGACATGGGAAGTTTGTATCAGGTCAGTCCAAATCTCAAATAATCTGCTTGCAATATAAACAAATTAAAATTGAAGACAAACAGAGGAAGATAATGTTGCTTCAATTTGCTTTTCTTTTTACAAATAAAATGTTTTAATAGTTGATGTTGTGTTGTGATGTGTTTGTGCATCAGTCTGTAACACTCTGTTAGACAGCCACAGAAGCTTTGTCTGCTATAGTGGTAGACCTAGCACCATGTTTTCTGTTTTAAATAATTTCCCTACCAAATTCCTCCTTTTCTTGTGCCAATCTACTGCTCCTCTTCTTAATTAGGTTTTTTCGTCTCAATCTTGCAGCTATAACTTCTTGTTTCTTGCTCTTCTGTTGCTATTCCATGCTTAAATGATGCCCGCTATTACTTCTTTTTGTTGAAACTGTTGTTGCGTTTTCTGGTCGACTCCCCCTTTCATATTGCATTGGTCTGTTACAGTTAGTTCTTCCTATTCTTATCACCTCATATTGTTTACAGCTTGTTTGCATCCTTTGCCTCTCCTTCTTCCTTCCATGCATTCGTGTTTTCTGTTTACCCATAGTTTTATGCATCTTCCACCTATCTCCCTTGTCTTTTCCTTCTACTCCATATTTCCTTTATATTTGTGAAGGACCCGTACCCTACCGATGTAGACCAAAACTCCGAAGTTGTGGTAAGAGTCAGGGTTTTGATATTTATATTCTAGCACGCACGCGCAGGTTGAGGGCCATATTTGTGGGCCAAGACCTGGACTATACGCAGGGGTATTTTTTATATTTAAAATTCATATTTAAATTGCTCAGCCGGTGGGATTCGAATCTGGGTTGCACACCGGCTTCGAATCTGGGTTGCTCTGATACCATGTGAAGTACCCTATCGATGGACCAAAATTCCGAAGTTGTGGTAAGAACGAGGGTTTTAATATTTATATTCTAACAATACGCATATCAGTAAAGAGTTAAGTTGTTAATATCATAATTACAAACTAGTTTACTGTGTGAGCTTAGGCCTTTTTCTCTGTTTTCTTTCAGTTTTCATGCATCTTCCACCTGTCTCACTAGTGTTCTCCTACCATTTCGATTTGTTTATATCAATATTAGTAAAAAGCCAAATTGTTCATACATCAATTAAAACAAGTGTAATATTGCGGTCATGTGATTTATTATATGCATCATGTTAGTTGATTATCAAAGACTGTAGTAGATATGTCAATTATGAAAAAAACATGTTATTTTGTCAACAACCCTTGCTTTGTTAGTAATTAAACTTGGTCTCTATTCATAATTGTTCCTTTAGTCTCTTTAGACAGAAGACTTGCACTTTCTAGTTTGCGTGGTAGTTGTTTAAACCATTTACTCAACACAGTAGTTTTATCAAGTCTTTCATTAATGACTTGATTATTGAACTTTTGATTCATATATATTTATTGCAATTTCATCAAAGTCGCTTTTGCATCCCAAGTTAACTTTTCTTCACATTTAAGGGAAGCAAATTTATTAAGAATAGGATTGGCTCATTAGTAACATGCCACAGCCATCATCTCTGACTATATGGCAAGAAATGCCGGTGGTGGAGATATGCATAAGATTATGGCTTAATGAGAACGGATATTATGATTGCTAGTTACTTATTCAGAGGCGCCCAAGAGAGATGAGTGATGAGTCGAATCATGTAGCGACCCCAAAATTTCGGTGTACAATTTTTTGTCGTTGTTCCTTTACTTTGTTTACTTGTCATTTTTTTGCTATTCATATTCCCTATGCATTAGTGTCATTGTTACAAGTTCTTTTTTTTTGGGGATCTTTGCTCATCTGGTTAACAAAATGTCAACTTTCTTAACTCATATTTTTTTTTAATGTAAAATATTTAAATAGCTGGATATTGCCTGGATATAGGTTCTCTAATGATAGCATTAAAACTGCAGAATGGATGTTGCACGATATAGCCTTCATTTTTTATCAGATTTATCTGGGCTCAATTTTCAACTATTCCGCTGGAGACCTAATTCGAGCATGGATGTAGATGGAGACGTTGATGTTCTTGACAGTAAATTGAAAACAGGAGGCCGCTATTGTTCAATAAAGTATACAACCCTTGAAAGACACACGGGCTTGAAACATGTGAAAATTGTTAACAAGGCATCTTCAATCGTCTCTGGAGAATATATCCCGTTACTGGATTTGCATTCTTCCCTTGAGGATGAAAGAAATCTGTCATTAGCTAAAGAGGATGTTGAGGAATCTTGGGATGATGAAGTCATTCAAAAGACAAGGGAGCTAAACAAAATGTCAAGAGATTTTCCGCATGACGAAAAAGTTTGGCTAGCTTTTGCTGAATTTCAGGTATTTGTTTTGCATTTTTTTAGGTTGCCTCTATTGGTTAAGAAAATGATTGTTTTTTTTAATTTGGAGTTCAGGATAAAATTGCAAGTACTCAACGACAAAAAGCAGCTCGTCTGCAAACGCTTGAAAAAAAGATAAGCATATTGGAAAAGGCTGTGGAGTTAAACCCAGATAATGAAGACTTGTTGCTTTGTCTTTTAAAGTCTTATAAAGAAAGAGATAGCAGTGGTGTCATCATGGAAAGATGGGAGAAAGTGCTCATTCAACATTCTGATAGTGTTAGATTGTGGAAAGAATTTTTAGTAGTCTGCCAAGGGGAGTTTTCACAGTTTAAAGTTTCTGATATGAGAAGCAAATATGCTCATGCCATCCATGCTCTATCAACAGCTTGTGAGAAGCTTAGTAGGCAGGTTCTATATTCTGTGTTCACCTTCATTTTGCCTTTAGTTTATAGTTTTTTTTCGTTCAAATTTAAAATGGAGTTATACCATTGTTTCCACATTTAGTTCCTTGATTTTCCCACGAATGACATGCATAAAGAATATTACCCTACCAACCTTTATGTTATCTGTCATGAGAGCAGTTCATGGATCTAATCTCACACATTAGAATATTCACTAGTCTGTTAGCACGTGCGCTGCATGTTCCGTTTTGTTTTCTGTTTGTTTTCCTAGGAGCCTCACTATGTTGGCGCCAATGGATATTAATTATCATCAATTTCCATTAAGATAGAAAAATGGGTTACATTACTTGGGTTTACATGACATGTCACATCGCCGCAACCCCGGTTCTATGGTGATATATAATAGTAAAGATATGGAGTTCCTAAAGACATTACTGTGAACAAGGCGACATCATAATATTGTACTGAGTTGCTTAACCTCCAACCATTCCGGTTAATCCATTCTAGATTTATCGTACTTGCATAGCAGTGTTTTTCCTTTGCAGTTCCATACACATTGCAGAATTTTTTTAAAGAATTCGTGCTAAAGTTTATGAATTCTGATAATGGACATTATTATGAATGAGAGGATGCTTTTATTAGCTCCTTGTATTTACTACTCACAACATGGCTCTTAATGGCTTAGGTCTACGTTCTTCCTTCTACTATGGAATGACGGGTGAAGCATGACCGTGCCATTATCATTATATACGGATGGCACAAAAGACACAAACATAGCTATAACATGGAGATGGTGTATGTGGTTCTGAATGAAAAATATTAGCGTGCTTTCTTTAAAAGAAACTTCATGGTTGTATGGCGAATGCTGAGGCGTTATGGCTAATGAAAGTATGTCCAAAATGTGGCGTGAACCGTAAGACTTATTATATGCCATTATCATTGCCTGTCTAACACAGATATTAAATTTTAATCCAGTTGTATAAATATGTGCTTGGAAATCCATGCAAGACATTAGGAAACATACATCTGTATCCAAACTAATTGGGAATTATTTTCATAAACATTCTACCTTATCAATTCCAATAACATAACTTAGCCTAATGATTGACAAGCCTTAAGATTTGGAGCACTTGTCCAATTCAGCAACTAATCAAATCCCCTGTTGTATTAGAAAAAACTTTTGAGCTGCACCCCATAACTCAACTCAGCCTTAAATCCAAAAATTGTTTACTCAAACTCAATATAACTATTGCTGGTCGACATTTTTAAGTAGGCATGTCAGCTAAAATGTCATATTGTCGGTTTTGGATTAAAAAATGGTATGTGATATTTCGTCTATAAATTTCTGCTGATTAATCTCGAAAGGACATGCCAGCTAACAAGTCAACTGATTTGGTCACCATTTAGAATGCTGACCATGGTATTTTATTGTGTTTGTTGGACTCCTTTTTAACTTTTAGCTGTAGCTCTCCTTCTTGTAGGACAATATGAGAGAGGAGAAAAACACTATTGATCATCTAGTTCAGATTACGTGACTGAGTATATATAGGAGATTAGTGGGCAAGAGCTGAAGTTTTAACCAATGTGGCACGAAGCTGATTCCAACAATGAAACTACCACTCTGACACTTCTCTTCTAACATTGTATGATGCATTGACTCTTTCAATTGGGTCCTTGTCTATGCCAGCCACATATTTGACAATGATTTTTATTTGAAACGTGCTGGACACATATTTAATATGCTGCAACCTGTGTTGGTCAAATCCTTAACCTGAAGGGGTATATTCAATCTGTGTCAACGGTTTTTGTTATTCATCTTTATTGTGGTTGTGGTTGATATGAGAGAAGATGAACATGAAAGAGAGTTACATGGGGTGGTTGGTATCGAGTGAGGTTAGTTAGGGTTATAGATGACTGTTGGGGATACAACACATTAAAATTGTATCTTAACAGGAAATGTAATGTAGCTATTGCATTAAGGAATTGAAATATAAATTAAATGACCCAAATTTGCCATCAAAATGAACACATAATGATATCAAATTTTGTATAAATGCATCCATTTCTTAAAGAATTACCTTGAAGCCATGTCCATGTCTTGTTGTATTGGTGTCTTCTTTCAGTATGTAGGCATCCTTGCAGAAATCTTTTTCCTTTCCTGAACTGCAATCGGCACCATCTTCCTTCCACGTCATGTCTTTAAAAGCTTTTATCTCACCCTCTTCTTTTTTGCTTTAAGTTTATGCTAATTAATTAGTTATTAGTCAGTCAGATGATCATTATATCATTTTGATAATGCTTTGCTGTGGTCTATTTATCTTCTTACTTATAATTAGGTCGTTGAATCTAACATAGGTGTTTGCCCGTTACTTTTGATTGTTTTATCGCTCAATAATTTTGTACCTAGCTAGCGATTGTTAAAATTGTTACTATGCTATTGTTTAAGCCGTTTTTATAATGTAACCTATATTTGTAATTTAAATACTAACACACTTGCAATTTAAATACTAACACACTTGCTTCTCACTTAGTAAACTTAAACTCTTATCTCAACTAGTGTGCTTACTTACCATTCTCCCATGTATATTATGAAGCATAAAGCCTTTTTCGTTCTTCAAAAGGTTTATTATTTTTTGTTCACCATTTGTTATACTTCAAAACTTTTGTTATATGATTTCAAATATAGTTTCCTTTTAAAGATAACTTCCTCCCTTTGATGTAAAACGTAATCCTAAATAGAGAATTTCCTAGAATCTTAAAGGATTAATTTTACCAACATGTAGTGCAGATCAAAGTTAGAATTTAAAACAATTAATCGGTTTGATGGATTTTCAAGAATTGAATTAAGTTTAACAAGTCCAATTAATAATTCAGTTCTAACAATCAATAATTAAATCCTAAGCGTTCTTAGCAAGTAAAAGATGCAAAATATTGATTTGTACTCTAATAGGCAAGTGGAACACTCAATTTCATTATTTGTGGACGACAGATAAATCAGATAATATAATAGAGATGATAAAGCAGTTTAACACAAATATTTGAAAAGTGGAAAGAGCATACCGAGAGTTCGAAGAACAGTTGCGACAATCGAAGAGGAAGCTACTGTTGGAATAGCGGGCGGTTGGATCTGGCGGTGGTTGACGGCGCGTCAGGGGCGTCGAGCGGCTCGACGACCTGGGGTCGGGTCCGCTGCTGTCGTCGAAGGGAAGGGAAGCAGCGGGGTTGATGGGGCTGAGGTCGAGGAGTTAGGGTTTCGGGGGAATGGGTTTGGGGATATGGGGGTGGACGGCTTTGATGGTAGATGTGAGAGAGGGTAGGGTGGCAACGATGTTACGATGGTGATGGCGATGGTAGTGGACTAGGGTGATGATGGGATGGAGATGAGAGCGGAGGCACTGGTTGCTGACGAAGATGACTGGGGGAGAGGATTGAAGGTGGAAGACGATGGGTTTCGAAGGAGCTCAGGGGAGGAGCAGGGTGTAGGTCGGGTGAGGGAGACAAGGATGGGAGGATGGGTTCGTGAGTAATGGCGATGGAGTTTCGGAAGGTGCAGGAGTGAAGAAAGGAGGCAGCTGGTTAATTAGGGTAGGGTTAATTTTTTTAATTTGGAAAATTAGGGTTAGGAATTTGTATTGGATTTGGGGGGTAGTTTTAGAGTTTATCATAAACTCTAAAATTAGTTCTCAATTGTATCGCACAAAGAGAGAGATGAAGAACAAAACTTCAACACAATAATTTTTAATCAAGAATAGTATGACTTTCATTAATCTCAAGGTCGATAAATAGGCTCAAAACAAATCTTGATACAAATCTCAAAATATTCTAAAAATCTCAAAAAAATATTCTAATGCATAAAAGAAAGATTACATATGGCTATAATTGCCAAAAATAAATATGGTACTGAAATAAAATTCTAAGCTAATGAAGCAGCTGTCATAGACGATGTCTGCGCTGATAAAAGTGCCCGAATCGTCTTGAACCGATGTCCTCATCATTCTCCCCGGGTGGGAGAGGGTTCGATCCAGTCGAGTCAAAACCAGTCCTCCTGTCATAATGCTCTAAAAGGTCTGGATTCAAATGCTGGAGCTCTTCATGATCTATCCATGTATTCTCCGACCCCGGCTTGTTTTTCCATCTTACCAAATACCTATGAATACCACCATCTCTAGTAGAGATTATCTGATCATTTAAAATATTATTCAATTCTTCTGTCGATGGGTTAGTATCAGGTAGTGGGGGTAATGTGGGAATCTCACCATTAGGCTGCAGGGTATGCTCATCTATAAAAGGATTTCGAGGGTTAAATTTTGGACCTACATAGGGTAATATATCTTCAATATTGAAAGTCTTACTTATGCCAAAACCTTCAGGAAAGTCAACGACATATGCATTATCATTGATTTTATGAAGAATTTTAAATGGGCTTGCAACACGTGCATTCAACTTCTTAATGGATCCAGCTGGAAACCGTTTAGGACAAATCCGAACCTTTACTTTGTCACCCACATTAAAAGTTTTAAATTTCTTTCTAATATCAGTTCTTAACTTGTAGTTAAAATTATTCTCATTAATTTTCTTGGAAATTTCTCTATGCAAGTTATGAATGCGGGATGCAAATGCACATGCAGACTCTGAGACTCGGTGATGTTCTAACATGGGGGCAAGATCTATGGGCTGCCTAGGACGATAACCATGTACAACTTCGTGTGGACTCATGTCAGTGGTTCTATTCCTAGATGTGTTATAAGCAAATTCAGCAACCGTTAATTTTAAATCCCATGTTCCTAAGTTCTCTCCCACAAGAGTACCCAAGAGATTGCCAAGATCCCAATTGACAACCTTCCATCAGTCTGTGGATGGAATGCTGAAGAGAACTTCAATTTCGTACCCATTTTGTGTCATAGGGTCTTCCAAAAATAACTCGTGAATTTCACATCCCTATCAGACAATGGTTTTTGGCAACCCATGTAGCTTCACAGTATTATCAAAGAAGATTTGAGCTACACGAGATGCATCGAAAGTTTTTGAGCACGGGAGGAAGTGGGCCATTTTAGAAAAATGGTCCACGACAACAAGAATGGAGTCATGTTTCTTTTGTATTTTCAGTAAGCCTAACATGAAATCCATACTCACATCTTTCCAAGGGCGACTAGGAACAGGTAATTGAGTATACAGGCGTGTGTTCTGTTTTTGTTACTTGGCAAGTTGACAGGTATGACATCTGTTAACAAGTCTTACAACGTCTCTCTTTAGCTTCGGAAAGTAAAACCTATGTTCCACAACATCAATGGTCTTGCCATGCCCAAAATGTCCAGCAAGGCCACCAGCGTGCAATTCCCAAACAAGATACTCTCGTAAAGATGTACTAGGAATGCACAGTTTGGAGCGATAGAAGAGATAATCATCTTTCAGGAAATAATCATCTATCACTTGAGTGATGTCATCCTTCAAAGAGGTGTAGATCTCATGGAAATCTGGGCAGGAGGCATACTCATCTTTTAATTTTTCAAAACCAAAAATTTCGGTGCACAATATAGATAAGATTATGTGACAACGACTGAGCGCATCTGCGGCCTTATTATCAATTTCTTTTGTGTGCCTAATGATATGTGAATGTTCTTGTAGGAACTCTACCCATCTCGCATGCCTCGGATTCAACTTTTGTTGAGAATTAAGGAATCTTAAGGCCTCATAGTCTGAGAAAATGACGAATTTTTGCGGCAGGAGATAATGTCGCCAATAGCGATGTGACTGAATTACCGCATAGAACTCTTTGTCATAAGTGGAGTATTTTTGTTTTGCTTCGTTCAGCTTTTCACTGAAATAGGTAACAGGATGACTCTCTTGACTGAGGGATCCACCTATATCAATACCAGAAGCATCGCACGTTACTTCAAAGATTTTAGTGAAATCAGGCAACCTTATGACAGGTGTCTGAATCATTCTCTTCTTGATCTCTTCGAAGGCTTTCATGGCTTCTTTCGACCAGACAAATTTACCTTTCTTCAAATAGTCGGTTATTGGAGCCATAATTATACTAAATCCTTGCACGAACCGACGATAGAAGGTGGCAAGACCATGAAAACTCCGCACATCACGAATATTGCGGGGTTCAGGCCACTCAGTAATAGCTCGTATCTTTTCTGGGTCAGCGGATACTCCTCGGGCAGAAACAATAAATCTTAGAAAGATAGTTTGATCGGAGAGGAAGGTACATTTGGTAGGATTAGCATAAAAGCTGTTCCTTCCTCAAAACACCGCATACCTATCTCAAATAGTCAAAGATGTTGCCCAACAGATCGGCTGTAAATGAGAATATCATCAAAGTACACCACAAGGAACTTGCCCATAAAGGGACAGAGTACTTGCGTCATGATTTTCTTAAACGTGCTTGGGGCATTCGTCATTCCAAATGGCATGACCATCCATTCGTACAGGCCATCATTCATTCTGAAGGCGGTCTTCCATTTATCACCAGGACGAACACGTATTTGGTGGTAGCTACTTTTAAGATCAATCTTGGAAAGATTATGGCACCAGACATCATGTCCAACATGTCATCCAAACGAGGAATGGGAAAACGGTATTTCACCGTGATCTTGTTTGTGATAGGGCTGTCCACACACATACGTCAGGTTCCATCTTTCTTTGACGTCAATATGACAGGAACAACACAGGACTTAAGCTTTTTCTGATGAAGCCCTTTGCTAATAACTCTTCAACTTGCCTTTTCAACTCAGCATGCTCTGTCGTATTCATCCGATAATGTGGCAAGTTAGGAAGACTCGCTCCCAGAACCAGATCAGTAGCGTGTTGGATGTCACGCAGTGGGGGCAATTGGTTGGGGAGGTCAGCAGGAAACACATGCAAATTCCTATAGGACAGGAGTAACTTGAGACGGAATGAGTGATTTAGGATCTTTAGGAACTTCTCTCGCTGTGAGTAGAAGAATGGTAGCCCCTTTGTCAATTTCTTTCGTGAGTTCCTTCTCACCCATATACGTTACTTCCTTGCCCTTTTCTCGAGGGAACCAGTGTTGTTTCAGCCGGACCGGTTCGTGGTCTCATGGGTATGAGCTTTATTTTTAGTCCATCGTGCTGGAACACACATTAGTTGGATCGACCATATATGGTCACATCGTGATCATATAATCAAGGTCTCCCTAAAATGACTTGACCCACATCCATTTTGAGCACATCACACCAAATTTCCTCTTTGTAAGCTTTGAAGTCCACAGGGACCAAACATCGATGTGTTACTTAGAGGGTTGTTGCATCAATCCAAGATACTTTGTATGGGCGTGGATGAGGTTTAGCCTTAAAGTCCGGTCTTAGCTAAGACCACAGAAGAGACAGCGTTGACGCAGCTCCCACTGTCAACAATCACCTTGCAGTTTTTGCCACCTATAGTCATAAATGTGTAGAATATAGCAGTGCGCTTCCAATCATCTTCTTCTTTTGGCTGGGACAAAGCACATTTGACTACATTTAAGTGGGGTGATTGGATAGACCGAATACAGTGGAGATACTGGTCATCCTCTTCTTCACTGAAGTCATCACCTTCAATAGGCTCATAGGAAAACTCATTGTCAGAATCATCAGCGATGACAGCGGTACCCTCTACTATATTGATCCTACTGGGGCTGGGATAGTTGCTAGCAACATGATCGTATCCCTTACATTTGTAGCACTTAGTGAGAGGGTCAATCTTAAAGTAGTCTCTTTCGGTGTTCTTACCCTTATGTTCATCTTTATGTGAATTGAAATTTGAATTAGGTTTGCTGGGGTAAGATTTGTTGGGGTGCTGAGAGGGAGGCTTAGGCCTAGACGGATCAGTAGAGGTCATTCTAGAGGAGTGATCTCTCAAATCGCTGGACTTAGAATGAGAACTAGCTTTAAGGGAATCCATATCAAGGACAAGGGCATAGGCTGCCACTAGTGAGTCCACATTTCAATGAATTAGCTCGTTTCTAAGATCGGCTCGTAGTCCAGCTCTGAACCTAGAGAGAGTTTGTTTTTCACTCTCTTTACCTAAAGTATTGCATCGAATAAGGAAGTCATCAAACTTATCAACATATTCTTGTGTGGATTTACTTTCTTCATAAAGTTTGTTCCACAAATCTAGCAATCGGGTGTGGAACGATAACGGTACATATCTCTCAGTGAGCTTCTCTTTCATGGCTTCCCAAGTGGCTAGAGTGCCAGGCCTCGGCCTCTGCGGGCGTGTTCAAGATTAGTCCAGTGTTGTTGAGCTTTCCCAGTCAATTTCATTGTGGTAAATTGAACTTTCAGGGCTTTGCTCATGTTAAACCACACAAAGCAGTGGTCCATCGCACGGATCCAATCAAGATAAGTTTGGAGTTCCATGTGACCTTCAAAATGGGGAACGTCAGCCTTAACGTTCTTATATTGTTCGTCAGGGTCACGTTCTTAACGTCGATCGTCACGAACATTCCCTTGAGGGATCTGACGATTAGCATGAAGCTCAGGGACAACAGTTTAATTTAGTTCCACTTTCTCAAACCTCTAATTGATATTGGTAAGAGTTGCTTAAATGATAGCTAGGATATCGGAAATATCAGAATTGTCCATCTCAGTTCGGGGAGGTCTAGGGTTCCTAATTGAGTGGCCAAGGAGGGAGAAGAAAGGCTCTTCGGGGTTTGGCGTTAGACCTGGCAATCTTGACCCGTGACCCGTGGGTACCCACGGGTGTACCCGTATGGGCCGGGTACGGATAAGGAAAATTTTGAAAAAAAATGAACGGTTACTTTTTTACCGGCTGGTGAACCCGCGGGTCGGGTCGGTTATACCCACAGGTGCCCGTGGGTACCCATGTATTTAAATAAATTAAATTAAATTAAATACTCATCAACTTGAGTTGTAATTTATTTGAGTGTGTTGAGTTTGAATTTTATTTGGTTTCATTGTTTTTAATGTAATTAATTTCAAGACTTTAGAAACTTGTCATATGGTTTCATTGTTTTGATTTTGCAATTGTATTTTTGATTATGTTTAAATTTTGTTTAGACTCAATTATGTCTGTATACTTTGAAAAATAATTGCTCTTTCTTTTCATGATTGGACAAATTATTACTCTTTTGTCTTTATTGATGAAATGATAAATTGAAATGCTAGTTGGATGTTGAATGTTGATATATATATTTATTTGAACAAGAAGCATAAAAAAACAACAAAGAACAAGCTTATTAAATTATCGTTCTTAATTCCTGATTACATTTGTTGTTGTTTCATTTATTCAATTTTATATTTTACATTTTTTAAAAAAATGATAGCATGTTGCTAATGTTTTTAATCAATTATTCAATTAAAATAAATTTTTAAATTTTTTTTTAAAAACCCCAAAACAAACTCAAAATAAACAATGAAATATTGGCGGGTACCCATGGGTACTTGTGGGTACCCGCGGGCCGGGTCCGGGTTGGAAAAAACTTTAAAAAAAGTTGCGGTTACTTTTCGACCCGGCCCGTTGGACCCGTGGGTCAAGCAACCCGTACCCATGGGTACCCGACCCGGCCCGTTTGCCAGGTCTATTTGGCGTGGTGCTGTAAAGATGCATTCACCAAAAGTGGGAAACTGGGGTCGTGTGTATGCTGAAATTTGAAAGAAAAACGTGTCTTAAATGCAATTAAGTTTTTTAATTTATTTATTATTATAAATAATCTGAACTAATCTAAAAGAATGAAAGAAAATAAAATAAAATGTCTTTAGACAATCCTAAATGAATGCAAAAATTTAAGACTAAATGATGCAAGAATTAGGGTTTTAAGAACCTAGCTCTGATACCAAAATGATGTAAACGTAATCCTAAATAGAGAATTTCCAAGAATCTTAAAGGATTAATTTTACCAACATGTAGTGCAGATCAAAGTTAGAATTTTAAACAATTAATCGGTTTGATGGATTTTCAAGAATTGAATTAAGTTTAACAAGCCCAATTAATAATTCTGTTCTAACAATCAATAATTAAATCCCTAAGCGTTCTTAGCAAGTAAAAGATGCAAAATATTGATTTGTACTCTAATAGGCAAGTGGAACACTCAATTTCATTATTTGTGGACGACAGATAAATCAGATAATATAATAGAGATGATAAAGCAGTGTAACACAAATATTTGAAAAGTAGAAAGAGTATACCAAGAGTTCGAAGAACAGTTGCGACAATCGAAGAGGAAGCTATTGTTGGAATAGCGGGTGGTTGGATCTGGCGGTGGTTGACGGCGCGTCAGGGGCGTCGAGCGGCTCGACGACCTGGGGTCGGGTCCGCTGCTGTCGCCGAAGGGAAAGGGAAGCAGCGGGGTTGATGGGGCTGAGGTCGAGGAGTTAGGGTTTCGGGGGAATTGGTTTGGGGATATGGGGGTGGTCGGCTTTGATGGTAGATGTGAGAGAGGGTAGGGTGGCAATGATGTTACGATGGCGATGGTAGTGGATTAGGGTGATGACGAGATGGAGGAGATGAGAGCGGGGGCACTGGTTGCTAACGAAGATGACTGGGGGAGAGGATTGAAGGTGGAAGACGGTGGGTTTCGAAGAAGCTCAGTGGAGGAGCAGGGTGTAGGTCGGGTGAGGGAGACGAGGATGGGAGGATGGGTTCGGGAGTAATGGCGATGGAGTTTCGGAAGGTGCAGGGGTGAAGAAAGGAGGCGGCTGGTTAATTAGGGTAGGGTTAATTTTTTTAATTTGGAAAATTAGGGTTAGGAATTTGTATTGGATTTGGGGGTAGTTTTAGAGTTTATCACAAACTCTAAAATTAGTTCTCAATTGTATCACACAAAGAGAGAGATGAAGAGCAAAATTTCAACCCAATAATTTTTATTCAATAATAGCATGACTTCTTATTAATCTCAGGGCCTATAAATAGGCTCAAAACAAATCTTGATACAAATCTCAAAATATTCTAAAAATCTCAAAAAAATATTCTAATGCATAAAAGAAAGATTACATATGGCTATAATTGCCAAAAACAAATATGGTACTAAAATAAAATCCTAAACTCATGAAGCAGCTGTCCTAGACATGCTTGCGCTGATAGAAACGTCCGAATCGTCTTGAACCGATGTCCTCATCACATTTTCTTTCGTATTGCTTGTTACATTCACCATTGTTATACTTCAAAACGTTTGTTACATGATTTTTCAGATATAATATTCTTTTAAAAATAAGGCTAATTTAGAAAAAAAAAACGCTTGAATTATACCCTTTAAAACCGCACTGAACTATTTTTTGCGCCCCCCCCCCCCCCCCCCCCGAAGTATGTTTTCAAAAAACCCACACCGACGGCGTGACCTTTCTGTTAAAGTTGAGTGAGGTTTTTTGACAATAATGAGAAGATGCGTGATGTTTTATGAACCAACTTGCAAAGATGAGTGCGGTTATCTAATACAAGTAGAAAAGTTAGATGTGGTTTTTTGAAAATAAATTTCAGGGTTTTTTTTTTGAAAACATACTTCACGGGGTTTTTTGCGCAAAAAATATTCTTTCTCCAGAAATGGTATGGTTCAGTTTTTTTCTTCTAATTAGCCTAAAAATAATTTCCTCCATTCTTTTAATGAATTCATGTTAGACATGATGACAACTTATCTACCTCATTCATACCTTTATCTCAAAATTGTACTATTTTAGTTCTTGAGGGTCAGTTATAGAGGCTTTTCATCATAAATACAACTTCTCATATTTGCCGTCTCTACTTCCTCTGTGGTTTAGGGTTGTTACCCTGCTAACCTACAGGCAGTGGATGTGGATCCTTTTCTGCTTCAACTTGAACTTGGGCTGGTGGATATATTCATTAGTCTTTGCAAATTTGAGTGGCAAACTGGTTTCCAAGAATTAGCCACTGGGTTATTCCAAGCAGAAATTGAGTACACTTTATTTCCTCCTTCCTTACATCTCAGCTCACAGAGTAAAAGAAGACTCTTTGAGCATTTTTGGAATTCTGGTGGTGCCAGACTTGGGGAAGATGAAGCAATTGGGTGGTCAAAATGGTTGGAAATTGAGGAGGAAAACAAGCATAAGACTATGGCAGAAGAAATTCCTCAGGAAACTGAACCAGGAGGATGGACTGGCTGGTCTGATCCTACTTCCAAAAAGACATTAACTGAAGAAGAACCCGGAAAACCAGAAAATTCTCTCGAGGATGAGCAAACCGAGGAGGACCTTGACAATGAAGGTGTTCCTGATATTGATGACATTGAATTATTGCTGAAGAAACTTGGAGTTAATGTTGATGCTGAGCCTCATACTGAGGTTAAAGATACGAAAACTTGGAATAGATGGTCGGAGGAGGAGGTCTCTAGGGACTCTGCCCAATGGATGCCTGTCCGGGAACATTATGGTACTTCAGCTTATTCCTGGGTTGTTTAGCCTTACTTCTAATGGTATCCTGTTATGTTTAATATACTAAAACCTGTGTATTTTAAGTGTCTTTTTGGCCCTTTAATAATCATACATGCACTTTTTTGAAGGAAATCTTGGAGGGTCACCTCATCCTAAGGATAATCGAGATGAAGGCATGGAACAACTCTCAAGGGTCATCTTGTTTGAAGATGTGAATGATTACTTGTTTTCTTTGTGTACTGAGGAGTCCCGTTTCTCTTTAGTATCCCAATTCATTGACTTCTATGGGGGCAGAGTTTCTCGGTGGTTAGTTATCATGCACTTCTTATGCTCAATTCTCATACTAATCAAATATCTCTCTTGCAATTTCACTATTTTGTTTTGTTGTGTCCTAATCCTTCAACAAGCTAAACTTTTTTGATATATGACTAAGTTGTTTCCTTTGAGAGCAGGGATAAAGGCACCAACACAGCACAACAGTTCCCCAGAATGACACAAGGATGCATCACCAAGGGACAAATTACATTCACACTCACTGACATACACTATATTTCATTTTGTGTTGTTTCTGTCAACAAGTATTAATTCAAACTATTCTTTCTCATCTTATCCTTAATAAGAGCTATGCTATCAGTCAAATTCAATCTGAAATATGAATGGAAAAACTTGTAGAAGCATGCATGCATTAATTCAAATGAAGTAATCTTTGTGATATGAAATGTGTGCTGGATTACACTTGTACGTGAGAATCTCCACAATCCAACCCAATCAATTACCATTTAAGCTTGGCCTTGGGCCTCAAATGATATAACTGGAAGAATTTTAATAGCAACGATTATTTTTAAAGCCTTCTTGTTAATCACATTGAGTACATTAGCTTAGATTTTATAGTAGAGGAAAAGGAGCGAAAATTCCCTCAAATAAAGTAGTTGTATTCACATGGTGGGACCCCACATGGAGGATCCAAATCACATGGTGAGACTCTGCATGGAAGATCCAGACCGTTCATCATGTTTCTCTTTTTGTTCCGAAAAGTTTCCCCTTGATCCCCATCAACGAGTCATATTTATAGGGACAAACATATGCTAAATTATTAAATATTAACAATTTCTTTTTTAACTTATAATACGCATTAGCATATCAAGTACCATAGCAGTTTTTTATTTTAAATTTCTTTCTCAGGTCATGTTCGAACAGTTCAAGTTGGTTTGAAAAACTTCTGAGCCTTGAGACAGTGCCAGACTCACTTTCAGAAGATTTAAGAGTTATATTACAAGTGCCAAGTTGGCGACAGCAGTTTCCGATTCATCCCAATCTGGACGTCCTTTTTGGCAATGCAAACAAGCTTCTAAGAGATAATAATGTGATGAAATTTCTTCGCAATGCAATCTTGCTTCTCCTTAAGGTCTTTCCTCGGAATCATATATTGGAAGAAGCTCTTCTAGCTGCTGAAGAGTTGTTCATGAAAAGTATGAACTCCTCTACTTGCTCAGTTAACCCATCTCGTGCTCTAGCTAAAAGCCTGTTAAAAAATGATCGTCAGGTACTATCTATAAAGCATGATATTAATTCTTCTTTTCTTTTTATGTATGAAAATAACCTTGTATAGGTTAGAAATAATTATACACATGCATCCAGGTAGTTGTTTTGTGTTTAATTTTGTTCTATTCTCTTTCACGTGGACTCATCAGTCTTACTGATGTAATTTGACTTACTAATTACTCTCGAAAGATTCTTAGTTTCTGTTTTGTTTATGACACGATATTGTTCTCACATTTAAGCTATTTGTTTTACTTGTTAAATGCATACATTCCTTTTGTTTTTGTTTTTGTTTTGTTTTTTGTTTTTGTAATTTCCCTGAGTAGCTGTATTAATTTTTGAGTAGTGTTAATGTAAATGCCAATGAATATTTAGAATCATTTGATGTAAGGTTGATAGGATTGATGAATACCATAATCAGAATGAGACTATGTGAGTTATTTTGCATTCAGTTGTAAAATGAACTTCTTAGGTAACACATGATTTGGATTACACTATGTTGGAATCTCTTTACTTGTAATTTTAATGAATACCTCAGTCAAGGAGACGATCTCATCTCCGATTGCCAAAGTCCTAGGGCAGAGAAAGCTTGAGGTAAAAATAAACCATGGGGAAACTAATAAAATTACCTATTATTTGGGACTTGTTCTCCATGTTATAGTGATTTCTCGTTCCTCCTCATCGTTAGCGTATTTTCTCTATGCAATCCTGCAGGTCTATCCAAATGCAATAATTTCAAGAGAAGTAACTGATATTTCCATTTTAGTATTTATTAGCATCTACTTCGTTAGCCTCAGCTTAATTTAACATTGACCCTAAATTATGTGTTAAGCCAAGCTCATTACATGTCAGAAATAACTCTTTTCAAGTGCAGTTTATTACATTTTAGCCTATCCAATGGGAAAGGATACCCTTTAGGAGTAAATTTCTTTAGGCATGAATGGACCTTTTAAGCTCATTAATAGCCTTTTGTCATTCTTTAACTCTGTCATCTACACGGTCAGTTTTTCCTCATCATCTTAAGCTCAATTTTCAGTTTTTACATGATTTAGTCTTCTAAATCTAATGTAACCCTTTTAGTTAAAAATCTTGATTTTTTTTCCTTCTCTCACTCCAGCTATTACTTATTTTCAGTCTCAGAATACAATAGCAAATTAAAGGTTTTACTTAGAGAGTTAGAGGAGCCACTCTTTCTTTCTGGCTTCTGTTTGAGTTGTTGCAAGTCTTCTCTTTTTTTTTTCTTTTCTTTTTGTAGTTGTTAGTATTTGATGCAGCAATGCCTAACTATGTTGCAAAACTGGGCAAATGATCTTTTTCATCTTTTCCGGTCATCATTCCCACATGTGATGGTTTACTGACTTTACTTGGAGTAAGCTGCCCGTAAATCATCAAACAACTATAAATAGTCAACCTTTTTTGGGTATTTATGACATTATCATTTGTAGTTGTTTGGAGCATCTGTAGTCGTTGGCTATTTAGCCAAATTTTGCAAAATTTGGCTCGATACGTGCTGCAGTCGTTGGCTATTTAGCCATTCTTTCCATTTTTGTGAACAATGCACAGCTATATCAAACGATTTGGCTGAATGGAAAAAATAGCCCAACGAAATATTATTTTCCGTTTGAAGATAGGACGATGTATAATGTACTCTGTTTTTTTTAAATAAAATAAACGGACGGTAAATTATACACCGTCGCTTAACTTTTTTTAAAAAAATTTACGGGACGGGACATTATACACCGTCCGAAATAAAAAAAAAATAAATTTCGGGACTCATTCAAAAAAAAAAAATCGCAGAAGAGAGATAATCTTCCGTCCAAGGCTTCTTAGGATTTTTTTTGGATTTTCTGTTTTTTTTAAATTTTAAATGTCACTATCACATTTAGATAAAAAAAATTTAGCTATTTTTTTAAAAAAAACGTCGGACGGGGAATAATTTACCGTCCGTACTATTAAGATTTCGAAAAGCCAAAATTTGGCTAACAACGACTATAGACGAAAGCTATTTTTGCCATTGCTATAAGCCAAATAGCCAAATTTTGGCTTTAACGACTACAGATGTTCTTAGTGACCTGATTTCCAGTTGACCACTTACTCAGCTGTCCTAAGAAGAGTTGGCTCTCACTGCATATTGTAACCTGTGTTTTTCTCCACTCGCTGCATTTGGTTAGCTATACCTAAGTGTATAGATTTTTCTTGTATTGTTGAACTAATCTTGTGTTCTTTTTTGTAAAAGGACTTGCTACTTTGTGGAGTATATGCAAAAAGTGAGGCTACATATGGGAATATAGATGTTGCAAGAAAGATATTTGACATGGCACTATCATCTACTGATGGACTACCTCCTGTAAGAATGAAAATTCCAACTTTACCCCATGAGCATAATATTCTTCAGTAGGTTATTTTTTATTTTTCTTTGTAATTATATTTGTGCTCAATAAGTTCATTTGAACAAGTTGTTAGTTGCAATACCATGGTAACGAACTCACCTTTTTGCGTTGCATTATCTAGTATCTCTTTTTTTTTTTGGCTTAGTTATAAAATTCATCTTGTGGATGTTACCAAACCTCATTGCAATTGACAACTCTAGCCCTCTTACAAACATTGTGAACATGAATCCACTTGGGTACGAAACCTGAGTTATACTCCTTATTCTTTGAACCAACATATTTAGGCGGCTGCTTGAAGTGAAGAGCATTATGTTCTCACTGTTTAACTCCTAAAAGAGAAGAAAAAAAGGAAAGCACATTTAGCGGAGTTTTGCATTCAAAATTATTTGACTGTCTATACCTTTTTCTATCACATACTGCTAATAAATATTTTTTCCTTTGCATTTGTATTCCCTCGAAACCTCGTCCTATAACGTGGATGCTAAGGAAACTCTTATTGGATTTGGATAACTGTGACATTGTCTACTTTGGCTTGCATCCGGTAAGATATAAAATGTGAGCATGCACTTTGAAAGTAACACTTGGGGGGCACAGGGCTGAGATAAATCTTCCTTCCATCCATCCTTTTTTGATTGATTATGTTTCAACTCTTTCTGTAGATAAATCTTCCTTCCATCCATCTATCGCTTCCACCATAGTTCACTATTATGTTGTGGAAAGGGGAATCGACTCATAAAGTTCCATGCTGTTTATTAAAAATTGTACACCCTCACATAGATGCACTAGCTATTTGGAAAAAAATGACACCAACATCATGGTCTCTGCTGATTCTTTCATTAGCATACATGTATATTCTTGGACATTGCTGCATTTAGTTCAATAGTTAAACCTGTATAGAGTGCATATGTACTTTCTTAGATTCAATGCAGATTTTGTAACCACTTACACGTATACATGTGTAAATTTTTAATGTGTGTAAACCCCTTCAGTCACAACCCTGAAAAAATTGTTTCATATTCAACATACATTTATTTTGTTTTGTTTAAGCACAACAAATATGAGTACATCCACCTTAGCATTTTTGAGATCCACAGCATTTTGGGTTCTAAATTTTCTTCCACACTCCAATGTGATCCTCTAAATCTTAACCTTGGTTGTATCCTTGTTTCTAACTATAATTTCCACTCCATGGTGAAAATACGAGAGTAGGTTCTCAAGAACGTGGACTGCCTAGGTTCTCAAGAACGTGGACTGCCTTTCTAGAATGATAAAAAAAAAGATGTATGCAAAACGTTCCAATCCCAAAGCATGGAGCGATAGGTGAAAGCTTCTTTGGACGTAATTGGAACATAATATATTAATTTGTGAAAATTTATTAGTTTTAAAGGATTGCAAAGAAATTGTATTAGTGCAAAAAATATTCATATAATACATATGCACATACTACTGTTATACTTTGGTTGTATAAAATGTAAACCGACTGATCCTTGATATTTGATTACTTCAATTTTATGTGTGGGTTTTCTACCATGTAGATTTTATTATCTTTTAAACGAAATATGTCAGAAAAGAAAATGTACATAGTTCCATATTGCTGACATTCTTCTGTATGGAATATGCGTACCAAATTGCAGACCAGGAGATTTGGTGAATTCTACTAACATAGTACAAGAGTCGTCCAACATTTTATTGTGTCATTTGTAGTGATGAAGGGCCCAGCCTTGATGGAATAACTAGTAAACTTTCAAACTACTTGGCCCATAAGAGGTCACCTCTATTGAAGGCTTGGGCCAAAACTTATTTGAGCAACCAGTCAATCTGTGTTTCTTTCATATGTGGCTAATAGCATCCTTTGCATATCCTTCAAACCTTGGTCATTAACCTGTTTGGTGTGGGGCTCTGTTGAACAGGCATATTGACATTGCCTTGACATTGCCTGTTCATTGTTAGTAAATCACTTTAGAAATTGTGAGCAAAAGTGGGGCTTGGCAGGATTGTAGTAATTTATAATAATGAGATTAACAGAATTTGCTTTTAAGAGTGGAATTGGCATTTAAATTTTGGTGCTCGGTACAAGACTGCTATTCTTTATTCTTTATATTTTATATTTAAATTTTTAAAAATGATTTTGGTGCTTTTTGCTGCTGAATTTGTGCTAAAGCCCGAAAAGCCTAAGTTTTGCCTTCTTGCCTTCTTTCTTTTCTCAGTTTCCAGTCATAACTCACAAGTTTATATCATTCACCTGCAGTTCTTTTTCCGAAGCTAGTCCTCTTTCTTTGGCATCTATGTTCTGCTATACACTTATTGTTTTCTTTTGGAGAATGTGAAATTTGTGATGTAATTATATAATAGGGCAATAATTTTGATATCTCCTTTCTGTTTGGAGCTTAATTAATACCATCCTTTTGTGATATTAGTTAATTGCTTGATTATCCTTTTCTTAGTCGAATGGTTTTTAGTAAGATCAAATTGTCTACCTTACATCCATTTAACAACGTAAAATGTTGTGAATATTTATTGACATCCATTTAACAACGTGAAATGTTGTGAATATTTATTGGTGAAACCAATTAACCAGGTTCTCAAGGAATATGTTCCCCTTCTGTACTTATGGTATGCTGAAATGGAGATGGAAATTGTTAGCCTAAATAGTAATTCTGAGTCGCAGCAGCGTGCTGTTCACATATTGTCATGCTTAGGTAGCACCACAAAATATATTCCTTTTATGTGTCAACCATCTGGCCTGCAAATTCTGAGAGCTCGCCAAGGATTTAAAGAACAGAGTAAAGCTTTGCGGTCTGCATGGGCACGCGGTGACATAAAGGAATATTCTGTTGCCTTAATATGCTCAGCTTCTTTGTTTGAATCCTTGACTACTGGTTTGGCAGCTGGTATAGAAGTTATTGAGGATGCATTTTCCACAGTGCTTCCAGGTACTTTTTATCATTCTCTCTTTCATTTCCTTGATGTCCTTTGCTTTCCTTTTTTATATATCTCAGAAATCCTGCAGTCGATGTCAAACATCAGTTACCTTGATTTGAGCCGTAGTAGTTGGATATGTTAGATCTGGTTTTATACAAGTAATATCATATGTTTGTATCTATGTGCTAACTTAAAGTGGATGCTTGCAGAGAGAAGAAGCAAGAGTTTACAACTCGAGTCTTTGTGGATTTATTACATTGGAATGCTGCAGAAACATATTCAGAAATTGAAATTTTCAAGGGTGTGGGAGAGCATAGTCCAGGGGTTACAATTATATCCTTATAATCCAAAATCTTTTACCTCAATGGTAGAAGTGAGCTCTCATTATACAGTGCCTTACAAAGTACGCCGGATATTTGATGAAAGCATTCAAAGGTATGGTTATTCCCCTTTTTTACGAGTTATATTTAGTTATTTGTCAACTCTGATTAAAGTTAAGATAATCTGAAAGAATGTTCTTTAAGAATATTTGATGCTTTTGGCATTTTTTGAATAGGCTCTCCCTTGCTTCCCTCTTTTCTATTCCTGTTTTTCTATCTCTCTATCTTTCTGGTTTTATAATTTCAAAATTTCTCTTATGTTAAAGAACTGTCAAACCTTGACAAACCTTGGTTTATAAGTTTTTTGAATTAGGCAGGAATTGCCAGATTTCTCCTGGCAAAAACTTCATATCCCTTTTTTGACAGATCAACAGTGAATCCGCGGTATCCACCACTAGATTAGCTAACATTCATTAGAACTGCAAAAGAAACCTTAGGGAGGTGGGAGTGAGGTGGTAGATTGGAGCTGTATTCCTTTATTGACATTCTAGCAAACCCTAAGGTCTTTTGATAGTTTTGTACCTTTCTATTTGTGGCTTGTTCATGCCTTCTTAGTATGTTGGATACTGGAATCTGATCTTTAGACACCAATTAGCCTATGCCTTTGAGCCTCACATAGTTTTGTTAGTTCCTCATTTTTTTTAAAACTTGTAGCTGTTGCTGATCAGTGCAGCCCAATGTTTTGTGATATGAATTTAGTCAATTTAAATTGCTGATTTATTATGGGGAAAGAAAGCACATAAAAGAATGACAAGGTCAGACGTATTATATTTCTTTTTCATTATCATTAGACACCTTTAGATACCTTTGAACGGAAACTACTTGTTACCTAATATTACTTAATATTAGGTATGATATCAAATTTAGTCATACTAGAATTTAGTTATCACTTAAAGCAATTGATTACATAGTTTGAGAGCACTGATTTTTATTTTCTTGATTAAGCTCTTATAGTTATTTTATCTTGGAGTTTCTTCATGAGGAGACTGTACCAAAATTATTTATTATAATGATTAGATGCCAATGAAGGGCGAATATCCACCTAGGTAAGTTGAAATGGATTCAAAACTCTTAACCATATGTATGAAAAAATACTGCCAATATGGAGTATGACTTGAAGTAGGGTTGAACACTGTTCAACATATTTCCTTTCTCTCTTCAAAAGGGAAGCTTTCTTTCTCCCTCTTCCTCTTCTATAGTGGCCATATCTTGGTCTCACTACCTACTGGTAGAGTTTAAAGGTATTTCCCCCTGTTTCTCAACGTCGTATATCTTTTACCCATATCATCTACAATAAAAGTTAATTTAGTTGACTTCCGATGTGCTCTATGTAATTGTAGATTTTTTTAGTTCAGTTAAAAAGCATCCTAGACACCGTGCGGACTTATGTCACTCATATTGGCTGTGGTTGGAATTACTGTAAATAGAAAATGATGAGACTCTTTTGTGTTGTGAGCAAAAGTGTTATGCGTCTAAAGTGCTCTGCCCTAAGGTTTTATTGAGTGGGAATAAGGACTTGCAGGAAGCCCCTAAAAAAAAGAACTCTCCACTGGGTAAGAGGGGGAAAACCCAATTTCCTAAAGGTGGACCGAAATTGCATTTAATCGTTTTTACCAAACACCAATTTGAGCCTAAAAGCGCTTTTGTAGTACAGAAGTTGATTTTAGGATTGCAAAAAGAAATGCCAGATAGAGCGTTGATGTTCTCAGTAGGTTATTACTTAATATTTACTACAAACCTTATTTCTTCTACATTCTAGTAATTTCTTCAATAAAGCATTACAAATGAAGAGGTACAAGCGTTCGAAATAAATTATGTATTTCAAAATAACTAATGAATAATAACCAAATCATTTGACAACTTCAGTTCCTGTTTCAGTTCTCCACGTGATTTTTGTTCTCATCAAGACTGAACATATGGAATTGCTATTTGCATACATAAGTTTGAAAGATTTATTGCTTACATATCCCTTTTGAGTGTTTATATTAATGTTAGTTTCATTGATGTTTTACACTTCAAATGCGAGTTGGGAGATTGCAAGAGATAATTATGTGATTGCTGATGGACTATGATTTGGACAACTATAATTGGTCTTACTGTGATGGATTAGGGTATACTCCTTTAAAATTTATCCTTATGTTACCTGCTTATATGTTTGTGTGAGCATATATTTGAAGAAATTCCCCTCTCTTCAAGACTTGCTCATATTATAACAATTTTAAAAGCAAACTTACCTATTTTATTACCAATAGTTTCATATGCACCCTCAGATCTAAGCAATAGGAGTAACAGTAAAATATTACTATGAAGAGTAAATCCTTCTTCCCCATATCCCTTCTCTTCATTCCTGAATCAATTTTTCTATTTGCTTCCATTCACGTATAGGTATTCTTTTTCTCTCAGGAATGTTTCTAGATTTCATTATTGCCATCTGTATTGGTTAGCGCAAACAAAAGCTTAAGTGCCTTCCTAGGTGCTTAATCTGCTTCCTAGGTGGTTACTTGTCCAGCAATACCATCAACCACTTTTATTAGCTTTCTCTTCATCTAAACTCTGATTCCCCTCTTTCTTCATCTTCTTAACAGCTTAAGTTTAACTATCTTTCCAATTCCGGTGTCTTCATCTATTTGGGCATGACATTTTTTGCAGGAAACCATCTGTGATCGTGTGGCTCGTTGCTCTTTCATATGAATTGAGTAAACCTGATTCCCAGCATAGAGTTCATAGACTGTTTGAGAAAGCTTTATCAAATGACAGGTTACAGAAGTCAGTACTGTTATGGCGCTGCTACCTTGCATATGAGGCAGACATAGCAAACAATCCTCCTGCAACTAGACGAGTTTTCTTTAGGGCAATTCACGCTTGCCCATGGTAAGAGCCTGCAATATAACCAATAAATTTTATTTTCTGCATGATAGCTCGTCAGGTCCTGGCCATCCACATCATTATTCTGTAGTTGTTTTTAATACCTGATATTTTCTTGATGGTAACTAATTAACCAACATAGTTGTCTGACCAATGATATTTATTGCTTCTTTTATACATCATATGCTTACAGGGCTATAGTCTTTACTGTATGTTCTGTTGAGGATATATGATGGACGTAAGAGAATGCTTTGAGATCTTTTAGGTTAGGCATAATAATTGTACGAGGTAAATTCGTTGTATTAGGTTTCCAGATATGATGAATTATATTATTTTAGATGTTGCTTCTTTTCAAGAACCTACTGATGTAAACTTAACCCTAGGTATAGAATTTTTAAAAAATATTAAAAGATTAAGTTTACCAGCAAGTAGTGCCGATTAAGTTAGAAATTAAAACTAGTGATTGCTTTGATGGATTTTCAAGAAATATAATAAGTTAATAGTCACCATTAAGATTCAAGTCTAACAATCAACAATTATACTTAATCATTCTTAGCAAGTAAGATATTCTACACTAATTGGCAAGTAGAAGCACATACACTCAATATTTGTGGATGACAGATAATTCAGATAATATTCTAGAGATGATAAGCAGTACCACAAATAATGAAAAAATGGAAAGAAATTACCGGGGTTCGATGAAAGTGTCGTGTTGGAGGAGAAGAGGGGATCGGGTGCTGTTGGTCTTGAGGCACTGCCGGTCTTGAGGCACTGCCGGTGGTGCTTGATGGCTGGTCGGTTGCGGATTTTCAAGAAATATAATAAGTTAACAGTCACAATTAAGATTCAAGTCTAACAATCAACAATTATATTTAAGCATTCTTAGCAAGTAAGATATTCTACGCTAATTGGCAAGTAGAAGCACGTACACTCAATATTTGTGGATGACAGATAATTCAGATAATATTCTAGAAATGATAAGCAGTACCACAAATAATGGAAAAATGGAAAGAAATTACTGGGGATCGATGAAAGTGTCGCGTTGGAGGAGAAAAGGGGATCGGGTGTTGTTGGTCTTGAGGCACTGGTGGTGGTGCTTGAAGGCCGGTTGGTTGCGGCCGCGAGAGGGTGGCCGTAGAGGCTTGGAGTCTGACAAAGAGCAGCGATGGAGGTGGCTGCAGGCTGGTCGGAGTGAAGAACGGTAGCCAAGGGGGTTCGAGGTGTTATCGGAGATGGGGCGGCGTCAGGTTGGAGTAGAAGGGGGTGTTGGGTGGTCGCTCGGGTTGTGGCGACAGGAGGCTGGTGGCGGGGTTGCAGCAAGGGCGACAGGAAGAAGGGGGAAAGGAGAAGGGCGGTTGGGTGAGAGAGAGTGGGAGCGGTTGGGTGTGAGGCTTCGGGATGAAGGGGAAAGGGGAAAGGGGAAAGAGGAAGGTCAGCAATGGATGTGGAGGGGGGATTGGGGTAGCGTCTAGGGTTTCTCACAAACCCTAATATTATCTCAAGGTCTCACACACGAGATAAATGAAGAGCCAAACTCAATCACAATTTTTTAAATCAATCAAAGCATGACTTTTCATTAGGTTGAAGGCCTATATATAGGCTCAAAATAAATCTTAAAACAAATATCCAAAATATATTCCAATGTGTACAAAATAAAGAGTGCAAATAGCAAAACTACAAGTGCTGATAGGAAAATAACTAGGCTAATAAAATATACATCCTAGGCGATGCTTGCGTTGATAGAAGTGTCTGAAGTGCTTCGCACCGATGTCTTCATCACTCTCCCGGTGGGAAAAAGCGCGACCCAGTCGAGTCAAAATCAGTGCTCCTGTCATAGTGCTCCAAAAGGTATGGATCCAAGCGCTGGAGCTCCTTACGATCAATTTAAGTGTCCTCCGACTCCGACTTGTTCTTCCATCGCACCAAATGCCTAGGAATTGAATATCACCATCTCTAGTAGAGATTATTTGATTATTTAAAATATTATCAAATTTTTCTGTCGGTGGGTAAGTAGTGTCAAGTAAAGGAAAAAATATAGGAATCTCACCAGTAGGCTGCAGGGTAGGTTCATCTATAATAGGATTTGTAGGGTTAAATTTTAGGCATTCATAGGGTACTAGATCCTTAATATTGAAAGCCTTATGCCAAAATATTCAGAAAGGTCAACAACATAGGCAATATCCTTTGATTTTATGTAAAATTTTAAATGAGCCTGCAACATGTGCATTCAATTTTTTAGCGGACCCAGCTGGAAACCGTTCCGGATGAATCCGAACCATCACCTCGTCACCAATATCAAAAGTTTTAAATTTTCTTCTAGTACCTGCCCTTAACTTGTAGTTAAAATTATTCTCATAAATTTCCGTAAATTTTTTTCCATGCAAATCATGAATGTGGGATGTAAATGTGAATGCAGACTCTGAGACTATGATGTTCTAACATGGGGACAAGATCTATGGGCTGCCTAAGATGATGACCATGCACAACTTCATGTGGACTCATGCCGATGGTTCTATTCTTTGTTGTGTTATAGGCAAATTCAGCAACAATTAATTTTAAGTTCCAAGTTCCAAGTTCCTAAGTTTTTCTCCCACAAGAGTACGCAAGAGATTTCCGCGACTCCGGTTGACAACCTCAGTCTGTTCATCAGTCTGTGGGTGGAAGGCTGATGAGAATTTCAATTTCGTGCTCATCTTGTGCCATAGGGTTTTCCAAAAGTAACTCGTGAATTTCACATCCCTATCTGACAAGTGTTTTTAGCAACCCATGTACATCCCTATCTGATAATTGTTTTTAGCAACCCATGTAGCTTCACAATAGTGCCCTGATACCAAAATAATGTAAACTTAACCCTAAGTAGAGAATTTTTCAAGAATATTAAAAGATTAAGCTTACCAACAAGTAGTGTCGATTAAGTTAGAATAAACTAGTGATTGATTTAATTGATTTTCAAGAAATAGAATAAGTTAACAGGTACAATTAAGATTCAAGCCTAACAATCAACAATTATATTTAAGCGTTCTTAGCAAGTAAGATATTCAATAATGATTCGTACGCTAATTGGCAAGTGAAGCGCGCACACAATATTTTTGAATGACAGATAATTTAGATAATATTCTAGAGATTATAAGAAATATACAAATAATAGAGAAATGGAAAGAAATTATCGGGGTTTGATGAAAGTGCCGCGTTGGAGGAGAAGAGGGCTCGGGTGCTGTTGGTCTTGAGGCGCTGTGGTGGTGCTTGAAGGCTGGTTGGTTGCGGTTGTGAGAGGAGGGTGACTGTCGGGGCTTGGAGTCAGACACAGAGCAGCGATGGGGGTGGCTTCAGGTTTGTCGGGGTGACGGGAAGAAGGGGAAAGGAGAGGGGCGGTTGGGTGAGGGGAGAGAGAGTGGGAGTGGTTGGGTGTGAGGCTTCGGGACGAAGGGGAAAGGGGAAGGTCGGCAGTGGATGTGGAGGGGGGATGGGGGTGGCGTCTAGGGTTTCTCACAAACCCTAATATTATCTCAAAGTCTCACACACGAGAGATGAATAAAGAGCAAAACTCAATCACAATTTTTTTAAATCAATCAAAGCATGACTTTTCATTAGGCTAATGGCCTATATAGAGGCTCAAAACAAATCTCAAAACAAATATCTAAAATATATCCAAATGTGCAGAAAATAAAGGGTGAAAATAACAAACCTATTACGTGTGATGATATGAAAATAACTAGACTAATAAAATAGCCATCCTAGGCGATGCCTACGCTGATAGAAGTGCCCAAAGTGCTTCGCACCGATGTCCTCATCACCTACCTTCATCAAAACATTAATTTAAGCTTTGACATCACCTTAATCATGAAGTCTTGTAAGTATAGGACATGCATTTGACCCAGCACTTTATATTGTTGTATATGCATTTGGCACTTGCTGAAATAAATCTTGCTGAAATAAATTTATGATTTGTATTCTACTGACGTATACTTTTTCTTATTGGTTCCATAAGAGCATTCACTATCGTTCGTGCTATATTTTAGGTATTTGACATTTGGCTTTTAGAATTGAATGGATTGCGCCACTATCGTTAAAGCTATAATTTGGAAATTTTTTTTGTAAAATATAAAGACAGAATAACATCCACCGTCTAACCAAAAAACCAATTTTTTTAATACCCGAAATTGAATGGACGGAAGATCAAGTTCCGTTTATTTTTTTTTATATAATTAGACGGAAGATCTACTTCCGTCTCGTCGCAAATTGGAAAAAAATATAATTTAAATAGGTCAGATGGTCGATGATCCTCCGTCTGAGGATTTTCTTTTTTTTTTTAAAAAACACCCAGCCGGAAGATCATCATCCGTCTGGGTGTTTAAAAAAAAAACTGAGCCTGAAGATCATCTTCCATCTGAGTTGTTTTTTTAATAATAAATTCTTTTGGGTCTCTTTGTCTTTTACGTGATAGGTTAGATTCCTAATTTGCCCTTATATGTATTCCCCTCAACCTATTTAAGTTCAAGAGCTTCACTCAAAATCCTTCTATCAAAAAATCAAACCAACTCTCTGCCTTTCATCTATTTCTCAAATCCAAATCATAAAATGTCGATTCGAAGGTATATTGGCAGAATAAAATCTACTCCACGAAGCGGATCAAATCATGGTAGCACAAGTACGGAGGTTGCACCAATCTCCGAATCAAATGATTTTGCCGATCCAAGTCTGTGAAAAAGGTTGGTTGATGATAACAGACATGTGCATCAATTTATTACCGAGCAGCTTGCAGGTGGATTTTGTAATTTTAGGAGAAATTGGAGTGGTCCAATCAAAGCATACGAGCGATGTTCTCTTATTCCAGTCGTGAGACAAATAATCGATCGAACAGGGTGGCAGTATCTGTTGACAATTAATACAGAGAAATCATCGATGAAGCTTGTGGAGGCTTTGGTTGAGAGATGGTGGGATACCACACACACTTTTCACCTACCGTGCTGTGAGTTGGGTTTATCCCCCCGTTAGATTGGACAATGCTAACGGGGATATCTATCGGGGCGGGTGAAGTACCTCCGTGTAATGATGATATTTATCCCTTTGAAGTTGTACAGGATCAAGTTTTTCCTGAGATTACTGCAGCTGATTGGAAAGGACAAAGAATACGCTCGTCCTTTCTTAAGAAGTATTTCCAATTGAGTGTAATCGCGGTAGGTCAAGCGGATAACCTTCTAGCCTTGAAGATTGCAAGTGCATTCATCTTGTTCTTCCTCTGTGAGTTTCTTTTCTCTAACGCTGCTTGCGTTATAAGATCTGGTTGGCTTGCAGCAATAGAAGATCTTGGAAAAGTGGGTACATACGATTGGGGTGGTCAAGCAATTACACTGCTATATATGTCTCTAGATTTCTGTAGCAGACTTAAAGTGAAGTCTTTTAACGGGCCATGGCAAGTATTAGAGGTAAACACTTCAAATTTTGAATTTTTTTATTAACCTAATAGATACAAGTTTTGAAATATTTGCTTGTAAACTAATATATATCTTTCTTATTTAGTATTGGGCGAATGAATACACAAATATTTGTGATCCAATTACTTTACAAACGGAACATATCATAGATAAATGGCCAAGAATTACACGTTGGAACAAAGATGAATTTGACACTAATATAACAGACCAAGTTCGGTATAATATTTCCATCGCCAGACATCAACTGGAGATACGGTCCTCTGCATCTATTATCTAGCAGCTTTATTCGGGATCGTCCCACGAGTATAAGAGTATTAATGGGCTTGTGCACATATTGTCTCGGCACCGAGTTATCTTTCAATATGCCTCGCAGGTATTATTAGAGACGTTTCTTACTGTTTTTAAAAAATTATTCTCCACACGTTTAGTATTTAAAGTATTATTTATGAAATCTTAAATATATAATTTCATTTGTAGGGTGTGATACCTTGGTGATCGTTGTTATCACCAATTTACGGCAATTATAAGTATCCCAGTTGACCCACCACCTTCCATGCCTCGTGTATCTGCTGAAGATTTTTGTCCGCCTATTGACGCATCAGTATTGGCCCGGAATGTTTCACAAAGTGTATACGATAAGCATTGGGCTAAGGTATCAATAGGTGCTATAATGTCGACTATATCACATGCTACAAATGTTGATTTTATAGGTCCAGCTAGCATAACTGATCCGAATATTCAATTGCCCTTCCCATCTCCCCCCAATTGGGCACCGATCGAGTATATTGCGCATGCTCCAAGACACGGTCTTCCTGAACGCGTAGAATGCGTAGTTGAGGTACCACTTTATTTCGGTGGAACAGTTACGAGGAATGTTGAAGAGGGATCTGTTTCTTTTCTACCGTGCGATGCATACTTAAAGTTCAAATTCCGACCATAATAGCTAGGTCAAACATATGTTTCTATATAGGTTTTATGTTCAGGCAGAAATTCGACATCTTGTTGTTTAATTTTTTGAATCAGCAAAAATTCAATATTAAATTCAGTAAAAATATAATCTAGACTCCTAAATATGTTAAGCAACAATCTGGAAATTTTCATAGCAAAATTTTATCAATTGATCAGCCTTTTTACTGTTTAAACATGAAAGGTACGAGAATCTGAAAATCTGAAAGTAAAAACACAGCTGTTGTAAAACGAGCATAACTTTTGCTACGAAACTCGGAATTCGAAAATTCAAGATGATTTGGAAACTAGAAAGATGAGGCTACGACTCACGTTCAGAAAGTAAATTAATTTAAGATTGTTTACTGGTTCAAAAACAGCGATCAAGATTCAGGTCAGCATGCATATACAGATTTAAGGGTATTTTTCTTGAAAATATCTTAATTAATTATGATGGGTATCGATTCTTTAGTCAATGAATTGTATAATTAGCATGATGGGTGTCAAAACATGATAAATAAAATTAGAACACACTCATACATTAATTTATCATCAATCAAGCATCAATCAATCAATCGATCAAACAACATACAACCTAACAATTGTCCCTACAATAGTTTATTTGTGTATCAATTATATGAGCAACCCTAGTATCAATCCTATATGCACTCATGAAAGATCCAAACTTTAGAATCAAAAGTGGCACAATGTCAAGAATATTGGGGTTAGCTTGTGTAAACCCTCAATAGACCCAATGAATAGATGAACAATGGATAGTACGATAACAAAAGAGATCTACTTGCAAGAATTTCAATTACACTTGAATTTGATATAATAAGTAATTCAAGAGGACGATGACTTGCTTGTTAAACGGTGAAAACGAATACCAAGAATAACGGAATAAGAATCCCGAACCAACGAACTAGCAAATTAGCACGCGCAATATACGTGCACAAAACCCAAATCAATAACAGCACAAAGATATAGCAACGATAGAGCAAGAGAGAGAGCACGGCCAAGGGGGCGACGGCGCTAGGGGCAGCGTCGACGGGGTAGGCGGCGTCACTGTCGAGGGGGCAGGCGTTGACCGGCGACAGCGCTCAGGGCGCGCTGTGCTTGGTCTGGTCGTCGATGGAAAAGGGGAAGGACAGGGGGTTTGACTGTGTTAATGTCGAGGGCAGTGGAGAGGGAGGCCGGGGTTGGGGGTTTCGGGGGTGGCGCTAGGAGGCGGCGCCGGGAGGGGCGACGAGGGGTGGTCGTCGTCGGATGGCCGGGGAAGACGGTCGGGGAAGAAACAGTAGTGGGTTTTGGTGGGAAACGACGGAGAGAGAGAGAGAACGGGAGGAGAGAGAAGAGAGAATAAGCGGCTAGGTTTCGAAGATGTGCAATTTTTAGGATTTGCAGTAGAGTTGTATTTACAGGGTACAATTAGGATACTGGGTTGGTGAATTAGGGTCCAATAAAAGCGGATTTGGGTCAAGAACACATCAAATTGGGTTTTAGGGTTCAATTAAGAGATAGGTCCAAATCAATAGGGTTCAAATAAAAATACCCACAATTAATGAAAGGGAATTGAATCAATAAGAATGGCCCGATCAAGAACGAAGAATTTCATGAACAAATTCAATCAAAAATAAAATAATCAAGAAAGAAAAATAGGATATTTAAAAATATACATACATACATACATACATACATATATATATATATATATATATATATATATATATATATATATATATATATATATATATACACACACACACACACACACACACACACACACGCATATTAAATCGAATAGTGAAATGCATATAAAATTGAGCATGTTCGGGCTTAAAACAAAATAATAATAATAATAATAACAAGATTATATAACAAAATATAAATTTATTAAAATAACCCAAATAGCAATATTACATTTTAATTAAGCCCAAATTCAAAATAGCCGATCAATTAGGAAGAGAAAATAAAATTAAAATAAGTCATTATTCGAAATAAATATAGTTTTTTATTAGAAAACACTTAAATAAAAGATCCGAAACAGATTCAAAACAAAAAAAAATGAATTCATAAAAAATCAAAATACAGAAAATATTCAGAAAATATGTATTTACCGAAATGGGGGTTACATTATGCCATATTTAAAAAGTATATATACTATTACTGATTGGCTCTTACAAGTAAAGAGAAGTGCATAATTGCCTCTTTGCAACTCTCAATGTTGCCAAGGGTGAAGAAATCTGATTATCGACAAAACCATGTTTGTTCATTAAATTATTCTAACATAACTTAAAACTATGTATAACTGTTCCATATGTAACATGTCCGAAAGCAATTAGTGCATGAAAGGTTCTCATTTGTTGTTGTATTGTGATGGTTTCTGGTTGATTAATGAAATAAAATGTGAATCTTCCTTTTAATTATATGAACCATCAGCATATATGATACATTGACTAGTATGTGAGGGGCCGGTTTCACCACAAATTTTCCATCAGAATTTCTGGTGTCATTGGATTCTCTTTAAATCTTTATACCTATCATCTTTGTTAGTTCTCAACTTCTCATCTCCTTCATTACCACCAATTCTACATTCCTTTCTGTGTAGATGCAGTAGGCTCATTGACAGTGTTGCTTAGGTGGGCATCCCTTTTAGGTGCTAGACCTTGTTTAAAGCAGTTTGGACCTGCCTAGTAATTATTTGCAACTTAGGTGTCCACCTACCTGTTGATTGAGTAATGCTACATATTCTTTATGAGTAATGCTACATCCACTACCAATTTCACTACATTTCTCTTCACTATCTTAGGTGGCACACTCCAATAGGTAGGGGAAGATAGAGTAGGTGAGGGAACTCTCCAATAGGAGTATGCCACCTAAGGTAGTGAAGAGAATGGTAGTGAAATTGGTAGTGGCTGAAGCATTACTCTATTCTTTATAGAATTTTGCTTCCATGGTCCATGGAAGCTACACCGTTGACCTACTTCAGAACCCAGTCATATTCTCATCTAGGGACGCCCAATGCGGAAAGGATACTGTCACATGAATAGAGCAATTCCCAAAATGCCCTTTTTCAAATTATTCACTACTGCATCTCATCTTCATCCTCATCTCCATTACTTCTTCCCCAAGTTCTTCCGTCATCTCTTCCTCCAAATCCAAGCTCACACTCACCTACACCACCAGCCGGAAGCCACCTCATCGGCCATGCGTTCTATTCTGTCACCTTCAAAAACTCCACCTCCACCTCCTTCATGATATATCTCTGTGTTACCTCCTCATCTTCTCCCGCTTCGCCAAGCCCCTTATATCCTCGAACTTGATGCCCCCGAGGAGTTCTACTGGGTTGCAGGACTCGGATTTAGGTAAAATTATTTTTTGACAAATACTGGAACATTTATTTGAGATGGATTCAGTTGGGGGTTCAAAGACAAATAGTGTGTTTTTCTTGGGATTCAATCAGTGCTTTGTGTGATGGAATGATTTGGTTCTTAGAGCATCCACAATAGTGTTTCTCATTTTTTAGAAAATGACAGCTACAGTAATAGAAAATAGCGCAATTGTCTGCAGTGGTTGTTTGCTATAATTTTGCTAAAATTTGAGAAAGACGAGACATGTTGTTTCGTCTGTGTTTTTTGTTTTTTTTACGGTTAATTAATGAGTAATTAGAGATTAAACTAGGTTAATAAAATAAATTAAATAATAAAATATACCCTAAAAGCTAATTAATGACACACTAACCTAAATTAAATACCAAATTAACCCTAAAACCCCTTCCTTGTTTCTAGGACGGGACATGTTGTCCCGTCCCAGCCATTTTGGCTTGGGACGAGACAACTTGTCGCGTTCAAGGCAATTCGGATTTTTTTATTTTTTATTTTTTATTTTTATTTTTTATTTTTTATTTTTTTTTTTGTTCAGACGGTACATGTACCATCTGATCATAAAAAAAAAAATTTAAAATAGGTCGGACGAAACAACTTGTATCGTCTGATCACATTAAAAAAAAGGAAAAAAACGGGACGAAACAACATGTCTCGTCTCTTATAATTTGAGAATCGCAATTTCGTTTCTCAAAAATGAGAAGCGACTGTAGCGACTTTGCCAAAATATGGCAAAATAGCAAACGACTGCAGCGCCTCGTTTCTCAAAATATGAGAAATTGGCAAATATAGCAAATGATTGTCGATGCTCTTAGGGATTGTGGGGATGTTAAAAAATGCACAAATCCCACCTACTAGGTAAAAGAAGAACAATGATCTATCTATTTTGTAAGGTTATGGATCTTTCTGTAATTAGTGGAGGAGTAAGTCGGAACAAATGGAGTTTTGATTGGAAATTTATTAAAAAATGTACAAATCCCACCTACTAGGTAAAAGAAGAACAATAATCTATCTATTTTGGAAGGTTCTGGATCTTTCTGTTTTGATTGGAAATTTAATTTGAGAAATTTGCTTTCTAGGGCCTATTGTAACCTGGATTCACTTTCACATAAGAATGTGTAAAAAGAATAATAAAATAAATTTAAAAAATCACTAATTAAATGGGGTTTATAATGTATGTATACTGACTCGTCATAAAGGTTTTTCTTTCTTTTTGATAATGGCCTTGTTTTTAATTGTAGTTGTAATCAATGTTGAGAAAATTAGAATTTGTATCAATGGGTTTGAGAAAGCTAGCTAATGGAGGTTTTTTTTTTTTTTGGGGGGGGGGGGGGGGGGGGGGGGGGGGGGGGGGGGGTGTTTGGTCTCAAAGATTAGTGGATGGGTTTGAAAAGTCAGGAGGAGTTTAGGCGAGATTAGGATTTAGGAACATGATTCTTCAATTAATTGTCGGAGGGCTTGGGAAGTCGCTCTCTTTTGGATTTGTTTTCACATGTTGGGTGCAGTAGAAGTACAACCATTATTGTTATTGGGTTGTGTGGACCGTGGAGATGGCTAAATGAATAACACTGTTTCCAATCAGGACCATTGAAGTACCACTCTTCTTAATGTCTCATTGTACTTTCTGAAGTAAAACACAACGGTATCCCGCTTTAAACCATCAACCAATCTTTTGTCTTTCCTAACCCACTTTAATTCAAACCCTGACTCGATTGTTTGGTAATTCTTCAACCCTAACTTCACTGTTATCCGAGACATGTTCTTAACTAGTGTACGGCTTAGCTTTTACAACTGTAGCAGAGAGATTTGGGTAATTGTTTCTTAGTTTTCCAATATGCAAAGACATCAGGCTCAAGTCATTTGAATGCATTGCCTCCTTTTTTGCCCCTTAGTTTTAAAAGCTCATTTTAATTAATATACGATTCTTTCATTGTAACTAGGTAACAAACTAGTACTCCAAAAGTGTATGGAGATATATGTTTATTTGTTTAGACGCCTGGATGAATAAACCGAGCAGAATGGAAAACTATGATTCATGTAGCCAACTACAACTAGTTGGTAAAAAGACATTGTTGTTGTTTAGAGCATCCACGCTCGTTTGCTATTTTGCCAAAATTCTCAAAATTTGGCAAAATGAGAGCTCTCATTTTGCCAAATTTTGAGAATTTTGGAACAATGCTTTTTCATATTTGAGAATGTTTTTGAGAATTCTCAGATTATCTTTATTATTATTTTTTAATCCTATCAGACGGTTCAACATGCTTCGTCCTACAATTTTTTATTTTTCTTAAAAAAAAAACTATCGGACCGAACATGTTCTGTCCCAAAAATTAAAAAAAAGAAGAAATGCATTGGACGAGACATGTCCCGTCCGAGCTCAAAAAATTATTGGACGCGACATGTCCCGTTCCAACAAATGAACGGCTAATTTTGTGTTTAAGTACTAATTTAAGACCATAATTACTTGGTTTCTTAATTTAATCATAGTTTAGTGTTAATTTAATAACTAATTGAATCACTAATGACTATTTAAAAACTAATACCATTTTAATTGTTCGAAAAATTACAAAAATACCTCTCGGACAGAACAACATGTTCCGTCGGATAATTTTTTTTCTCTCCAAATTTTGGCAAATGACCACTGCAAAGAACTCTCATATTGCTATTTCTCATTTTACCATTTTGGCAAATTTGGCAAAAACGAATGTGGATGCTCGTAGGGCGTGAAGTGAGCAATATTTTGGCATATACTATTTTCACACATTATTCTCTAATAAAGTGCATGACTAGACAGTTTAATAACCTACCAGAAAACTGTACATGTATAGTTACAGACTATCATTTCCAAGTTGTATTAGTGATTCACAGTTGTTTCCATTGGTATCTTCAAATATAAATTTCTAGTTGAAGCATTTAATTCTTTATAACTTTCTGGTTTTAAGGCCTTGTCATCAATTGTGATTTGCAATTGAACTAGGTTTGCCCGTTGACATGTGCCTAAGGCACGTCTTCGGAACGGTGCACCTTATTTGATCATATGAATTAGTTTTGGAGGTCCAGCAAATTAATTGAAGTAAACATATTATATGAGAAACTTTTGGGGGTTCAGCAAAAAACATATTATATGATTTTTTTTTTTATTTTTTTGAATTATTTTTAAAGTTTTTAAAGTTTTAATTTTTTTAGTTTTTTTATTTTTAATTTTTTAGATTTTTTTAAATTTTTATTTTCTTAATTTTTTGAATAGAAGATGGAGGGAAAGAGAAAAAAAAAATTAAATAAATATAGGCGTTGTTTTGGGTGGGGGATTTGAATTTAAGTTTTGGGGGGAAACTTTTGGGGGGGGGGGGAGGAATATCTTTCGTAAGGTTAGATCTGGACCTTTGATTTTTGAGAGGATTGAAGGAGGGCCACTTGATAGCTTTCTTTGTGTTTTATTATATAGATTTTATGTAAAACCAACTGCAAGGTGAATGAAGACTCATGTTACTGTTTACAATCTGAAATGCTTGCCCAAGTCCATGCAAATAAAATAATTCCAGAAAGGAACAAGAGATACTGATAAGAATGCACTTTTTAACTTGTCACATGTGACCTTTATCTCACCGGCATTTGCATCTCTTTTGCCATCTTCTCTTTCTAGACCTCACTTTTGTTAGCACCTCTAATGATAATATAAATTTGCAATACAGATTTCTGCTATTTATAGGTTAATAGTTAATAGAGAGTTTAGTGTTAATTAGAATTTTTGTTGCTAAATAGTAGGCTACTAAGCTTGCTCATGAGTACATGAAGTTTGTTCTGTGCTCATAAGGTTTACCGGTTAAGTGATCATTAAGGTTAAAGGATTATTCAAGACTTCAGTGCGTTTGCCAGTATATACCGAAATGCTGACATCAATATAAATAGATTTTACTAATGATTTTGTAGATGTTAATCTTCGGAATTTCTGATTTGTTTGGGACAGGTCTAAAAGGCTGTGGCTCGATGGTTTCCAGAAATTGAGCTCAATATTGACTGCTAAGGAGCTGTCAGATCTTCAGGAAGTCATGCGGGACAAAGAGCTGAACCTGAGAACCGATATCTATGAGATTCTCTTGCAGGATGAGACTGAGTCTTGATATTTTGTATATATGCGTGTTTAGAATGTTAATGTCTGTATTTCACAACACAACATACATTGTAGACTTCCCATCCTCCCTTCAGTTCGGAGCTTTACATCTTTACTAAGAGGAAATAGAGCAGAAAGTTCGTAGAAAATGTTATATACTGTCATACGAGACAATGTATAGAGTGACAATAGTTTACATTTCTTAAAATTTTCCTTGGAAGAATATAGACATAAAACTCGATAATTAGCTTCAACAGGCATGAGCTTCGTCTTCAGTTATGTAGTCATTAGTCACTAGAGTAGAACAGATTACAGACGAACATGGAACACTTTTCTTTTCTTCTTGATTTCATAGTAGCAAGGAAAGTAGGACTTGGTGATGTTTTTTAATGTTTTTTCTCCTACGTTAATTCATATTATTTGGATGTAGTGAATTGAAATTTAGAAGCATACATTGAGAATTTATTTTGTGACGAAGAGATAATTTAGGAAAATTGAGATCTAAACTTGGGATGTAATGCATGTTTTCCGAGTAATGTGATGTGATTGGCGTACGAGCTACGTGTAATTGCTTTCCCAGCTTATACCCATCGGATCCTAGCTACAGAGTGGGCATGTAGTCCCGCATGTGTCAATCGTGGAATCCACATTTTCAGTGCCCCCCCCCCCCCCCCCCCCCCCCCCCAAAACAAAAAAAAAAAAGGAAGAAAAAACCCAACCATGTGGCTAGCTTAGGGTTGGCAAACGGGTCGACCGGATTGGGTCGGGTCGAACCCGTCCCCAACCATGTGGCTAGCTTAGGGTTGGCAAATGGGTTGACCGGGCCGGATCGGGTCAGGTCGAACCCGTCCGGGTTGGAACCCAACTTGGGCGGGTTCGGGTCGTAAGTGCAAATAGTCTACACGCCCAACCCGTGAGCCCTTTCAGGTCGGATCCGGGTTGCGGGTTGGGCCCAGCAAAAGTTAATTTTTTTTACTTTAAATAATAATAATAATAATAATAATAATAAAATGTAATAATAATAATAAGAATGAAAGAGTAAAATTGCCAAAAAAAAAAATGTATATATTATTAATATAATTTCAATTTATACAAGTTTCACAATTTGTGATAAGAAATAAAGATTTTCTGCAAATTTGTTTTATACAATAACAAAATTTCTAAGATGCAATTTCAATTTTCTTCAATTATCTTAATTTTTAATAACAAATAAAGATTTCATACAATTTTTTATACATTTACAATTGTCTTCAATTTGTTGGTCTTCGATTTGTTATTGTTGTTGGTCTTCAATTCTTCATTTTGGTTGCTATTGTTGTTGCTGTTGTTCTTCCGACGAGTTGCTTCCACTTATAGGCCTGTCGAACGCTTTTTCTTGAGTCTCTTCGGCCTTCAGCCAGTCTTCCGTGCAGACGACATCTCCAACAATTGGGGCTTCAAGCGATTCCTGTAATCGGTTAGAACCTTGCCACTTGTAGAAAATGCACTTTTTGAAGCAACTGTACAGACATGAGGAGTTAGTAGATTTTTAGCCATATATTTAAGAATAATATAAGTAAGTTCATGGTCTTTCCGCCATTGTAAAATATATAGTGAAGAAGTAAAAGATTCAGAATCTTGTTGATTATACCAATGTAATTCATTTGGTTGATTAGTCCTAGGTTTTTTTGATTGAATTTGTGCAAGTAAATTAAATGTGGCATCATCTAATTTACTCTTTCCCTTACCTTTAGAAGTAGCAGAAGAAGAACTAACAAAAGAAGTTGTATTACTAGATGCAAAACTTCTATCATAATAATCATACAAGTTATTTAATGTCGATTCAAATTTAACTAAAAATGTTCCGCAATCAATTTTAGATTCATCTTCGCCAAGTAAAGTAAAAAACATTTCAATCAAACTCTTCGTACCTTCTAATTTGATACGAGGATCAGTAGCAGTACAATACAACATAAGAGGATGATTAAAATACCTCAAAAATTTGGGGTATGCAGATTTCACAATATCACCAATAAAGCATCAATGATCATTTCATTGAAAGTTTGCATCATAGTAACTATTGAAATAAAAATGCTACTAGAAGTAGATTCATAAGAATTTGAAAATTTGAAAGTTGCGGTTTTAAAAGGATCTAAAAATTTTAACAAAGATTCGGTATAAAACCAAGCTTGGGGAGTCATTTCAAAATTTGGCATATTTTTTGCCATGCAAAAATTTATTTATACATGCTTTATATTCAGTAACAACATGTTGCAAATCAAAAGTAGAGTTCCATCGGTGTTTAACATCCTTTGGAAATTTTCTAAAATGTATATATTTAAGTCTACACCAAGCTTTTCATTCTTAAAATATAGGGCCATTTAATGCAATAAAACGTACACGATTTCTAATGTTAACTATATATGGTTCAGTTATTTTTAATGCATCTTGAACACATAAATTTAAAATATGACATGCACATCTAACATGAAAAATATTGTCAGATGGAGGGCTTAATGCGATTTTTAATATACTAATTGATGCATTATTGTTAGATGCATTATCAAAACTTATATACATAATTTTATCACGAATATGAAAAACATCACAAATTTCTAAAATACAATTTGCAATTACATTACCACTATGGGGATAGAGCAACGCGACAAGTGATATGATCCTTTTTTGAATGATCCAATCACTGTCGATCCAATGACAAGTTATTCCCATCATTAAAATATTGTTGCAACCCGTCCAACAATCGAAAGTTTAAGAAACTCTACAAGTTAAACTCCATAAAATAGTAATCAAAGCTTCTCTCATTTCAGTGTACATTTTAAAACAATCAGACTTTACAGTATTCCTAGGGATTTTTTTAAAATGCGGGTTTAAGGCGGTTTGATTAAAATTTTCTAAGTCCATACTCTCGGCATAGAAAAATGGTAACTCTTCCTTGATTACTAGTCGGGCCATATTCCGACGAACAAGTTCGGGATCATAAGAATGGCTATCAACTACACCGGTCCTAGGGAGGATTTTTTGTTGGCCGGGTAGGTCTACAATAAGTTCTTTGTGCACATTTGGGATGTGTCGTCATATTGTACCCATCCCCTCACCCCTCTTTCATTTGTATGGCTTCGAACATGTTTTACAAACTTTTATAGCTACACCCAGATTTTCTTCGTCCGGAATATAATCATAAAATTTGTGCCAATCACTAGTTTCCCCTCTAGTTTTTCTACTACTACCCGCTTGTGTTGTTTCGGTTGCTTGTGTTTGTGGTTCTTCTTCTATATCTATGTCTCTTACAAACTCATCGTATGTACCAATGTGTTGGGTCATAGGGTACTTTTTGGCGGGCTCATTTTGTGGGACAATTGGAGGCCTACGAGAAGTGCCGGTGGAATCTTATCCACTTTGGCTACGGCCGCTACCTCATGATTTAGACATGTTGATATAGTAGTGTATGCGAAAAAATTAAATACAATCTAGGGGAGATAAGTAGAAAAAAAAAATCTAGAAAACAATAAGAGGGTTGTGAGAGAGAAAATCAAAAAACCAACAAACAAATATGATAAAAAAAATTATAACTAAAAAAAATATCAAGACAATAAGAGAGTTGTGAAATTTTGATACCGTACTTCGCGGATACTCGTATATAAAATGAGAATGAAAATAAAAGTAGAAGTAGAAGTAGAAGTCCGGACTTGTATATAGATAGAAAGAGAGATTCTTTGTTGGAGCCTTGGAGGAGTTGAAGACTTGAAGACGTAGTTGAGTGTTGAATTTGATACGATCGGAATTTTTCGTTTGATCGTTTCTATGTTGCTAGCTTTTTTGTTCACAAAATTTGGAATGAATTAAGATTGAATTGAGTAGTAGTAGTAGTAGAGAGAGTAAGAGTAAGGTGTGAAATTTTTAGTTTGGGTTTAAGGGGTACTTATAGGAAAAAAAAAAAACCAAAAAAAAAAAAAAAAAAAAAAAAAAAACCAAAAAAACCAAAAAAACCAAAAAAAAACAACCCCGGCTATAACAGCCGTTAGACTCGGTTTCGGCCGTTGGACCCGCAGGTCGAACAGTTGTCCCGCGCGGGTTGAACGTTTGACCCGTACGGGTCTAACGGTTTGAAACCCGCTGGTCGACCCGCAGGTTCGCGAGCGGGTCGAACACTGTTCACCGGGTCCGCGGGCCGGGTTCGATGGGTCCAAATCCATGTTTTAACGAGCCGGGTCGACCCGCTTATAATCGCGGGTTCGACCCGAACCCGAACCAACTTCTAACAGGCCGAGTTTGGCGGGCGGGTCGCGGGTCAGCCCGGCCCGTTTGCCATCCCTAGGCTAGCTGTTGTATAGTATCATTAGCAAATAGGCTAAATTTGAAAAAAACCCTCTTGAACTATGGCCTTTATGCAGAAAACTTCTCTGACTTTTTTTATGCAGAAAACCCTCCTGAACTATTGTTGAAAAAAACTCACCCTGCCAACGTGAGACTTCTGCTAAAGTTGAGAGAAGTTTTTGACAATAATGCGAAAGATATATGATGTTTTTTGAAACAAATTACAAAGATGAATGGGTTATCTGATACAAGTAGAAAAGTTAGCTGTGGTTTTTTAAAATACTTTAGTGTGATTTTTTGCAACAACCATATCTCAAAAGGGTTTTCTGTATTAAAAAAAATGTCAGGAAAATTTTCTGCATAAAGGTCATAGTTCGACGGTTTTTTTATTCCTTCAAATTTAGCCATAGCAAATATGATCATGAAAACGTATGATAGCAAAAGAAAAGGGCATTGTTTGGTAGAGTTCAGTTCATGTCTGGTTTATTAATTTGATTCATGTTTCGGGTAAAAGAAAAATATTGTTGGTCTCCAAAACTATACAAAAAAATAAAGATCAAGGACAAAAACTAATAAGAGTCTGCAATTGCCTCATCCAAAATTGGCATTTCCTGTTGAAGGATCGTCAATTTGCGAAACAATATAACTAATAAAATTGTTGCTGAAAAAGTCTGCAATAGTTTCTCCTTAATATCTGATGTTAAAAGTTTACTTTTGTGAAGAGTTAACCGTTAAGAGAGTAACTTGGAGAACATGAAGTAAAGCACACGAGTAAGAAACATACCCCCCAATAGATTCCATGAAGCACTTAGAACCTAGCTCTAGTACAGACCCAGTAGATTTAATTCAAAAACATACTCAAGTTTCTCATTGTTTAGATCTAATAGTTGCATCTCTCAAAAAAAAGAAAGAATCAACTATTAAAAGAAATATCTAGTAAGTTATATTATATTAAACACCAAAATAGTATCCAACAAGAAAAACTCAATAAATTAGAATATTTCCCAAGCAAAAGAGAAATCTTAGAATTAAAATAAGTGATAAATCAAAATAAGCCTAAAAATACAGAAATAGAATTAGAAATTCTCTTAGAAAAATCAAAAGAAAATAGAAAGGTATTAGAAGAAATTAAACAAATTGTCCTTAGTTAATGAATGATTTTAATAACGAAGTTATTGACTATAAAGAGATACTTTAGGAAATAGAAGGAAGAGACGCTTACATTCCTTAATCGCAATCAGACAAGAATATTTTTAAACAAAATAGTATTATTATAAAATTATTAATTAAACTTCATCAGAAAATAGATAATATCCAGAAACCAACTATATCGGAAATTCAAGATGAAATTTCTAAGTTAACTCATAGTATATCTAAGATATCATTAGAACCCACAGGAAAATAAAGTACAACTAGAAAGGTGAAACCAACATTTAGATTTTGTGCCCAAAAATCAAAATTAATAGAAACCAAACAAAAGTTCAAGCCTTTTCTGGACATTCAAGAGCAATTAGGTCAGAACAAGGCTCTACAAGTAGTATTAGACCCCTTTTAGAAAGATTGTTACGTAGAAGATCCGATACTTATGACCTTCAACTATATGAACTTATAGATCCAGAACACGATTATGAGAGATTTCAACGAGAAGGATTAAGTATACTCAATCCTAGAACTTTATATCGGACAAGTAGATTTAATTTCCAAACTAGATTTTATAGACATAATAGAGAACAAGCAATAAGTTGTTAAGGAAATCAAGCAATAACTCTACCCCTAATTAGTTAGGCAGTTAGTTCAGAAGTAAGAAATTCAGGATATTATTTTATGCATTTAGGATTAATAATAATAGGAATCGAAAGACTTATGAGAAAAAATTTAGGATGTGAAGTATTAGTTACATTATATGATGGCAGATGGAGTGATATAGTAAAAGGCATGATAGCCAGTATAGAAATAGATATGAATAATAATTCAGAAATATTTTGCTGTAGTCCACATTTCATGATGACAGTCAAGGATTCTAGTAAGCATATTCATATTGGGATACAGACGAAAGGATGAAACAACCCAAAATGGGGACAATTTACTAATACATATTGCTTTCTTAGGAAGGATAACTACTAATGCCAAATATATATATATAAGGTCCATATATAAGAAGTAGTAGATTTATTAAGTAGCAAAGGAATTAAAATGATCAAATCCTTGGAATATGATTCATCATGACTAGCAGGATTAGATTGGAATTTAGACAAATTTATTGAACCTACAAGAACTATAGTACCACAAGACTCTTTAACCTATACTGATACCCAACGAACAACTAGTGTTAGGTTTTACAGACTACGTCCCTCAAGTAAATAGAAATATAAGTGACATAGAAACAGACTTAGAATCAAATTTAGTTCATATAGAATGTATACATACAATAGACATAGATAATACAAGATATTATATTCTAAAGAATTAGGGATAACAGAACTTAGTAAAAATGACCTATTAGAGCATCTGTAGTCGTTTTCTATATATCCAAAAAATGGATAAAAACCTCCGTAGTCGTTGTCTAATTACCCATTTTTTGGGTTTGCGATCTATATATTATAGAAATTGGCAATATTAAAGAAATCGGCAATATGCATATTCTATATTTCAAAGCGAAATTGGCAATATGCATATTATAGAAATCGTAAGATGATTTACCATCATTGTGTTGGACGGTATATGATATGCCGTCTGAGAGAATTTTTTTAATTGCGAAATGAGTAGACGGTAGATCATCTGCCGTTGAAATATTAAAAAAAATAAAAAATTCGGAAGATGTTCTTCCGTTTCTTGAAGAGAGAGAAAATTAGGCTGATGTGCATAAGTGTCCTTCACTTTTTTGATTTTTTTTTTATAAATTACGTGACGGCAGATCATCTGCCTTCCTTCACACTATTTAAAAAAAAAACGCAAATCTTCAAACGGTATATAATCTTTCGTTTTATCCAAAAAAAAGCTATTTTTTGAGTATAGACGAGTGCAGCGTTTGAGCTATTTGCTATTTCCAAAATATCCATATACCCATTTTTAAACTTCAACGACTACAGATGCTCTTAGAATTAGATGATATGCATTATAAAAACTGGTCTATTTCGGAAGACGAATATTTGTATTATGATAATGAAAAAAATATTAGAGTAGGAAAACTGGAAGAAGAAATAATAAATGATCATTTAACCCAAGTATCTGATATATCTTATAAAAAAGAATTAGCAGACACTGAAGAAACTAGTACAACAACATCTGCATCACAATTTCATAGAACTGTAGCATTTGGTACTGGAAATCATACATGAGGTAATATGCCAAGAATTCCATACTCCTCATATCAAGAACCAGAAACTAAATTTAGGAAAAAAGGGAAAAGACAACCCTCAGAACAACTTATTAAATTTCAAACTAAAGCAGAACCCAAAATTCTAAATTTAAAGCACTTGATCCACGAACTTGGTTTAATATATTAGATGTTTGGAAATATACCTTAATAGAAGAATATTATAGATCAACCTTAGATATGGAGGCAGAAGAAATGTATAAATATTTAGAAACGTATCTTGGAGAAAGTACAAGAGCTTTATGGGAATCATATAAAATAGCCCAAGCAACCGAATATAATGGGTTACTTGCTTTAGGAGCTAACCCATATAATTTTGTAAACAGAATACAAAGTCTATTTGCAGGACAAGACCCTAATTCAGGTCATATAGGATTACAAAAAGATGCCATTAGAAATTTAGAACAATTAAGCATATATAAATGGAAATATATTAAAAATTTTCTTAATGATTATTATTATTATATTTGTATTTCAGGAAATGCTTTTAACCAAGAATTAGGAGATAAACTATATAGAAAATTACCAGGAGCTTTAGGAATAGAAATAGCTGAACGGTGGAAAAATGAACTAGGGGTAAAAGCTAAACCTACTAGACTCTGGACAATAGGACACCATATTCAACATATACTTAAAGTTCTAAAAGAAAAATGTACCGAAATACAAATACAAAAACAATTAGAACATTCAGATTAAAGTTTTTATCGAGATATATATACCGCACAGACATATGGAATTAATGATAAAGAACCTAGGACATATAAAAGAACTTATAATAACGACAAGCACTATAATAAAAAGAAGTATTACTTAAGAATGTCAAATAGACAAAACCCTATTTAGATCCTCAGAAACATGCTAGAAAATTTAAACCAAATCGACTATATAAAAACAAATTAGAATGCTATACATTTGGTAGCCTAGAACACATGAATAGAACTTGTTCTAAGCGTATTAATAAGAATGATAAGAACAATACTCTAGTAGAATATACTAATGAAGATCTTATTAATATCGATGAAACTGTGTCAGACACTGAATCTATCTATTCTATTATTACTATAAAAGACCATAGTGAAGATTATATGATTCAGGACGAAGAAGAATCAAATGAGTATATTGAAAATATTGCACCACATTTAGATATGCCCGAATTAGATTATTCAGATTTAGATATGATGAATATTGAATCTACTAGCAAAGAAAACCTTTGCAAACATGATTGGAAAATAAATATAGGAACAGACAGTGTACCATGCTCTTATTGCAATTGGTACCCTAGCAGAGAAAATAGAACAAAATGTTCTAAATGCTATGAAGAAAGTTGTATGAAATATATAGAAAAAATATATAAACAAACTTTTAGCCCCTTAGTAGTCCGCACTATGATAGCTACAGATGAATTAAAAATATTAAGAAAAAGAACAGAAAATGCTGAAGACACACAGAAGCTAATATATGAAAGAATAGAAGCAATATAAAGTAGATTAGATAAAAGGAAAACAATAGTAGAACATCCATTAGATTTATATTAAAAAAAAATAAAAATGGATTAGTTCAAATATGTAATAGCGAAAATATAAAAGATTTAAAAGATAAATGTATAGTAAGAATAAAAAATTACGAAATAAAGTGTTTGGCCTTAATAGATACTGGATGTATTAATTGTATTATTAAAAAAGATATAATTTCTCAAGAATACATAGTCAATGCTTCAAAACCCATAGGAGCCCAACAGATGGATGAGCAAGTGCTTTTAGCTCCAAATAGTAAAATTAGATTTGACACGAATTGTGGTGAAAGTACAGTGTTGTAATGCCTTGAATCTGAATTAGGGTATTTCCTAATTGGGCCAAGATTACATCTTGGGGCCCAGGCCCATTAGGTTAGGTTAGAGCTCTATATATATACAGTCTCTTATGTCAAACCCTAATGTGTAATTTGAACATCTGCCTCCGTATAAAATCTGATCTCCTTTTGCCTGTGGAGGTAGCCAACACAATGTTGGTGAACCACGTAAATCTCTGTGTATTCTTTCACATTCATTATTTTGTTTGTCTATCTCTCAATCTGCATAACAAACTGGTATCAGAGCGGTTACGATCGGTGTGGAGAGAAAGATGTTTGCTTTGAATGTGAAGATCGACAAGTTCACCGGGAGAAACAGTTTCAGTCTGTGGCAGATAAAGATGCGAGCTTTGTTGAAACAACAAGGCCTGTGGGCGCCGCTGTCGAAGGACAATAAGGGCGACGTTGCTGAGATGGCGAGTCTGGAGGAGAAGGCACATTCAATGATCATGTTGTGTCTCGTAGATGACGTCATCACTGAGGTCTCAGATCAAGAGACTGGTGCTGGTCTGTGGCTGAAGTTAGAGAGTCTATACATGACAAAATCTCTAACGAACAAGTTGCTTCTGAAACAACGCCTATTTGGTCTGCGAATGCAGGAAGGTACGCAACTCAGGGATCACTTAGATCAATTGAACACATTATTATTAGAACTGCGTAATATTGATGTGAAAATTGAAAATGAAGATGTTGCTTTGATTCTGTTGGTATCTCTACCTTTTTCATACGAGAACTCTATTCAATCATTTATTGTTGGGAAAGATACTGTGTCTCTGGAAGAAGTTAGATCATCTCTTCATAGCAGAGAGTTGCGTCATAAGGCGACCAGTACAGGTATAGACAATCAGGCCTCTGGACTGTTCACCAGTGGAGGTAAGGGAAAGGGAAACGGTGGAAAGAAAAAGAAATCGTTTTCAAAGGGTCCTAAACCAGATGATGTCTGTAACTATTGCAAGGAAAAAGGGCATTGGAAGACTAGTTGTCCTAAGAAGAAGAAGTCAGAAAAGAATTCAGGCTCTGCTGCTGTAGCAGATGGCGACACCAACTCTGAATAGGATATTGCTCTAGTTGCTGATGAACACATTCATCACTCTGATGTGTGGGTTCTCGATTCTGGGGCGTCCTATCATATTTGTCCAAGGAGATTGTGGTTTTCGACTTATAAGCAGGTAGATGGGGGTAGCATTTCAATGGCTAACAGTTCTGTCTGCAAGGCAGTTGGAATAGGCTCGATCAAGTTAAGGACTCATGATGGTAGGTTCTGCACATTGAACGAGGTCAGGCATGTTCCATTGATGACGAAGAATCTGATATCTCTGAGTTTGCTGGACAGTAGGGGTTTCAGTTGGTCAGGAAGAGATGGAGTTCTGAGTGTCTATAAGGGTTCTGATGTGATTCTGAAGGGTGTCATGCATGGTACTTTGTATTTTCTGCAAGGTTCCACAGTTACAGGTTCAGCTGATGTTGCATCGTCAGAGGTTAACCAAGAAGATATGACAAAGCTATGGCATATGAGACTTGGTCATATGGGTGAGAGAGGGATGCAAATTCTGTCAAAGGATGATCTTCTTGGTGGTCACAAGGTCAAGAGTCTGGAGTTCTGCGAACACTGTGTCTTTGGGAAACTACATCGCAGTAAGTTTCCTAAGGCTATTCACAGAACAAAAGGCACGCTGGACTACATCCATTCTGATTGCTGGGGTCCATCTCGAGTTGAATCTTTGGGAGGTCACAGGTATTTTGTGTCTATGATTGATGACTATTCAAGGATGACTTGGGTTATCATGATGAAGCATAAAGGTGAAGCTTTCAAGAACTTCAAGCAGTGGAAAACATTGATGGAAAATCAAATAGGGAAGAAGATTAAAAGGCTGCAAACTGATAATGGTCTGGAATTCTGCTCGTCTGAGTTTGATCAGTTCTGTAAGGATGAAGGGATTGCTCGACATCACACAGTCAGGAATACACCACAACAGAATGGTGTAGCTGAGCGGATGAATCAGACATTACTGGAGAGAGCGAGGTGCATGCTCTCTAACGCTAGATTAGATAGAAGATTCTGGGCTGAAGCGGTCAATACCGCATGTTATTTGATAAATTGTGGACCACACACAGGCATACAATGCAAGACACCTACAGAGATGTGGTCGGGAAAGGTTGCTGATTACTTAAATCTGAAAGTCTTTGGGTGCACGACTTACTATCATGTGAATGAGGGTAAGCTAGAGCCACGAGCCAAGAAGAGAGTATTTGTGGGCTATGGAGATGGAGTTAAAGGTTTCAGGATCTGGTCTCCGTCAGAGAAAAAGGTTATTCTGAGCAGGAATGTAGTCTTTGATGAAAATTCTATGCTTAGTTCCATCGTGAAGTCCACATCTGAAACAGAAACTGGCAGTTTTGATAAACAGGTGGAGCTTCAGGTCATTCAGAATAAGGATGATTTGAAGGAACATGAAGTGGATCAAGAGTTACAGGCAGAAACTGAGTTACCAGAATCTATATCATCGGATACTCAACCATCTGAATCTACACATCGTAGTATAGCTCAAGATCGACCAAGAAGGGTTGGAGTTGGACCACCACAGAGGTATGGTTTTAAGGGAATGGTGGGTTATGCACTACAGGTTGCTAAAGAGATGGATACTCATGAACCATCTACATACAAAGAAGCTGTATCAGGTACTGATTCTGAGAAATGGTTAGCTGCTATGGGAGATGAGATGGAGTCCCTTCATAAGAATCAGACATGGGATTTAGTCATACCACCTCCAGGGAGAAAGATTATTACTTGCAAGTGGGTTTTCAAGATGAAGGAAGGGATATCACCTGCAGAGGGAGTCAAGTATAAGGCCAGAGTTGTTGCTAGAGGTTTCAATCAGAAAGAGGGAGTGGATTATAATGAGATTTTCTCACCAGTGGTCAGACACACTTCCATTAGAGTGCTGCTAGCTATAGTTACACATCAGGATTTGGAGCTTGAACAACTTGATGTGAAGACAGCTTTTCTGCATGGAGGGTTGGAGGAAGAGATATACATGACTCAGCCAGATGGTTTCCAAGTACCTGGAAAGGAGAACCATGTGTGCAAGTTGAGGAAGTCTTTATATGGACTTAAGAAGTCTCCAAGATAGTGGTATAAGAGGTTTGATAGCTATATGATGGATTTGGGCTATACTAGAAGCTTATATGACTGTTGTGTCTACTACAACAAGCTGAAGGATGAATCCTTCATCTATCTGGTGCTATATGTAGATGACATGCTGATAGCTGCAAGAAAGAAGTCTGACATTCAGAAGCTGAAGGGTTTTCTCAGTGCTGAGTTTGAGCTGAAGGATTTGGGTGCTGCTCGAAAGATACTAGGAATGGAGATTCTTAGAGACAGAGGTCAGAAGAAGCTTTTCTTATCACAGAAATGCTATATTCAGAAGGTGTTGGCCAGGTTTGGTATGTCTACATCTAAGCCTATTGACACCCTGAGTGCTATATACCAATATACATCACACTGCCATGGTTGCTCCTCAGTCTGAAGAAGAGAAGGAGTATATGTCACGAGTCCCTTATGCCAGCGCTATAGAAAGTTTGATGTATGCTATGATTTGCACAAGACCAGATTTAGCTCATGCAGTTAGTGTCGTGAGCAGGTTCATGGGTCAACCTGGAAGAGAACATTGGAAGGCAGTGAAGAGGATATTTCGATACCTTAGAGGTACGTCTGATGTCGGTCTCATTTATGGAACTGATACACAGTGCTTGGTTACAGGCTATTCTGATTCTGACTATGCTGGAGATACTGACACTAGGAGATCTATGACTGGTTATGTTTTTACCTTGGGTGGTTCTGTTGTTAGTTGGAAGGCTACTCTGCAGCCTACGGTTTTGTCTACTACAGAAGCAGAGTATATGGCATTGATAGAAGCTGCTAAGGAGGGAATCTGGCTGAAAGGTCTGGTTAGTGATCTTAGACTACATCATGATCAGGCTATAGTATATTATGATAGTCCGAGTGCAATCTGCTTAGCCAAGGATCAGGTTCATCATGAGAGAACCAAACATATAGATGTGAGGTATCATTTCTTGGGAAGTGAGAAGAGGATCAAGGTGAAGAAGGTAGGCACTGCTGATAATCCTACTGATATGTTTACCAAGCCTATTCCGCATAGCAAGTTCCAACATTGTTTGGACTTGCTTAACATCAGAGATCATTAGCTGCCCTGTGGGGCAACTCTGAGGCAAAGGGAGGAGTCTGTCCATCTGGCACTGTCATAGTGCGTCTGTTATGTTTGTCTGGAGGATTCAAGTCAAGGTGGAGATTTGTTGTAATGCCTTGAATCTGAATTAGGGTATTTCCTAATTGGGCCAAGATTACGTCTTGGGACCCAGGCCCATTAGGTTAGGTTAGAGCTCTATATATATACAGTCGCTTATGTTAAACCCTAATGTGTAATCTGAACATCTGCCTCCTTATAAAATCTGTTCTCCTTTTGCCTGTGGAGGTAGCCAACACAACGTTGGTGAACCACATAAATCTCTGTGTATTCTTTCACGTTCATTATTTTGTTTGTCTATCTCTCAATCTGCATAACATACAGAGTATACATTACCAAAAGAAAGTATGTGGGTTAGATCTTTAAATTTAAAGGAAGATTTAATTTTAGGATTAAGTTTCTTGTTAAAAGATGATAATGGTAGTATACTTATAAGTAAAGATTATTTACATTTACAAAAACAGACATTATTTACACCAGTATATATACATAATGAGCCAACTATGACTAGACAAATAAAGGAATCAAGAATAGAAAAAAATGTCATTGCCCGAGGGAAGGACAATGTCAGTTACAAGAAATTACTAATGAAGAAATTGATGAAGAATATGCAATAGAAATTCAGACATAATTTATAAATTTATAAAAATTATATAATACTTTAGTCAGTGAATAAGAAATAAAACAGCTAATCTCGAAAATAAAAAACTAGAAATACTACGAGAAGATATATTAAAATATTGGGGAAAAGATAAGTTAGTTTGTAAACTAAACATACTTAATCTAGAATATAAAATAAGAACTGCCAAAATAAATGCAACTAACCAGGATTTAGAAGATTTTAGAATGCACATTACAGTACTTCTCAAATTAGGAGTAATAAGAAGATCTGATAGCCCTCATAGATCAATAGCCTTTATAGTATGAAATCATAATGAAATATTTAGAGAAAAGAGCAGAATGGTAATTAACTACAAAAGATTAAATGATAATGCAATAAACGATAGATCTGATATACCAGATAAAACTAAAATAATAAATCAGATTCAAGGATGCACAATTATCCTAACTTTTTTTCTTGATTACACAGACTTAGATTTTACTTTATTCTAATTCCTTTAAATCTGCTCTGTGGAAGCCTTTACTAAAAGCATTGATTGCATTTATGATAAGCATTTTTTTTATTTCAACTGTCAGAACAACTTAACGCCTTTAACTATGAAGGATTAATTAGAAAGCAGTTAATTAGCTCCGGGTTAGAACATCTACTTAAATTATCTGCACTTTATTTGCATACTGACCTTATGAATATTTTTGATGATGTACATATGGCTAGACCACCACCACAATCAGGGATACCTGGAACTAATATCTTTGCTCCTAGTCAGAACTTTATACAATGACCGAGACAAGAACGTCTTAGATTCGGTAACCAAGAACTAATAGTTTTTCCTAATAGCAACATATCTTTCAAGACATTTTCTCATATTTCAGTTAACAAAGAACATAAATGTATTTTGGACAATCTTTGGATTGCTTTTAATAATAAAGACTAGAAGTATTTTTTAGCTGCTATGAACTCTCTTTTAGAACTTTTTAATCAAAATCAAAAGAATTATAAGTTTTTTAGTTTTAAAAGGTAATCTACTAGGAGTCTTTTACACCTGGATAGAGGCTTTGGACAGTACTAAGGATTTTAGAAACCCATTATATAAAGGGTTTAATAATTTATTAGAAGCACTAGACATAGCTAGAAAGCACTTAGGACTAAATTATTTTGTTTCTTCTTCATTAAGAACTGTTTATGAAGCTCCTCTGGATATTTAGTAGATTAAAGATGAACAAGGAAAGATTTTATTTTGTGGTCATTGTGAAGCTATGACAAGAACTGTCAAAAAATTAATCTTCCTAAGAAGTTATCAGTTTCTTAATATTGCGATTAATAAAATCTTACAAATCTAAACCTTTTAACGCTCTTTTTATCTACTTTTCTTTTGTTCTTAAGATTTCTATTAAATCTTGAAATGTATCTATGTAATCTAATACTTCACTCTAAGTGCTGCAAGAAAAATTATGGTGTATATAGTGTAAATCTTATAAATGTGTAAACCCCTACTCGGTACTTCCCTTTTGCTTATGTATTTTTTATGTCCCTTATTATTATTATTATTATTATTATTATTATTTTAGTGTTCATCTTCTTGATCTCACACCTATGACATGTTAGAAAATTGGTATCGTAACACCATTTACGAACAAATTTTTGAGTAATTTTTTGAGTAAGATTCTCTATGAATTAGTGAAAGATCTTGATGGATTTGTGTTCTCCTTCGTGGGTAGACCAAAATCTTATATTTATTTGCTCAAAACGGTTATCGGAAATAATAAATTGTCTCCTAAAGTAAGACACTTCATTTCTGAAAATGGGTTGTGGGACTTTAGTCCCATATAGGAAAAATCAAAGGAAATAGAAGGGTATATAATAAACCATTTCTTGGCATTGTAAGATAGCAAGTCAAGAGCCTCTCTCTCGCGCGCGCAGGGGGGGTGCAAAACTTGGAACGGATTACATGTGGCTAGTGTGCGCTTGCACGTCTTTGTAACAGCCGAAATAAATGAAAAAAAAACGTTTTGCCTGCCTTTTATTCATGTTTTAAACTGCAGAATCGGTTTTGTCTGCCATTACGGTATGTGAATTCAAGGCCTCTTCTCCCCTCATGATACACACCAGAAACTACCCCCCCTTCTATTCTTTTACTTCCATTGTCTGATCGTTCGGTAATAGGTTTCAAACGCTGTTTAGTTCGAGAGCGTGACGTGGTACCTGCGTCAGTACTCTTCAGTCGTTGCAACCTGGGAGACAGATACCTTTGCAAGCTCCAGCACTTGAACGAGGCGAATATGTTTTAAGGAGATTGTGTGATACACAAGTCTCGACACAAATTGGTTTACTTTTGTAATTTTGTTATTTCATTTATTTTTCTTTTCATTTATTGGTTTTCTTCTTCTCCTCCTCTATTTTTGTGGCTCTAAATCAAATTTCATTTACTACAAGAAATTTCTTATATATATAAACTTCTCTATAATAGAAAAGAACGATAAGTGACTATATATATATATATATATATATATATATATATATATATATATATATATATATATATGGAAAATTCTCTAGTGAAAACGGGTCTTATATATATATATATATGGAAAATTCTCTAGTGAAAACGGGTCTAGTTTTCACGGGTTGGAAAACACCAATTTGAGCCGTTGGATCGCTCATGATCGTGATCAGCGACTCAGATTGAGCTCTCCATAACCCGTTTCAATTGATCAGCGGAGGGTTATTTTGGAAATTTCGTCCCAAATAACTCTTCGCAGAAAAATTCTAAAAAAATTTAGGTTATATTCAATTTTTCAGAGCGAATCAGGCGAAGAGTTATTTGGGACGAAATTCCCAAAATAACCCTTCGCCACTTAAGTGATATTGGGTGATGGGCGGAGGCGATCTGAGCCGGTGATCACGATCAAAAGTGATCCAACGGCTCAGATTGGTATTTTCCAACCCGTGAAAACAAACCCGTTTTCAATGGAGCATATATATATATATATATATATATATATATATATATATATGCACTCTCATGGCCTTTCCTCAACCCGACCTTATATATATGCACTCTCATGGCCTTTCCTCAACCCGACCTTATATATATGCACTCTCATGGCCTTTCCTCAACCCGACCTTCGTGGCCGATAGGGTCACTTATCGTTCTTTTCTATTAAAGAGAAGTGTTGAAAACAGATTTGGGGGAAAATAATTGTTATTTCTTATTCATCTTTATTTTTTACTGTATACATTTATATATAAAGATTACATTCTTGGCGGAGAAGAACGGAGATTGAGAGAAGATTAAGGGGTGAGAGATTTGGAGAATCTATTCCGTATAGATTAGGAAACAGAATATACACATTAGCACTTACTATATTTCAACACTCCCCCTCAAGTTGATGCATAGATATTGAACATGCTCAACTTGTCAACAAATTTCATAAAGAGCCGACTCGAAATTGTTTTGGTCAGGATATCTGCGAGCTGATCTTCTGGCTTCACTTTAGATATCTCAATGACTTTCTCATCCAATTTCTCCTTGATGAAGAATCTATCCACCTCTACATGTTTCATCCTATTATGTTGAACTGGAGTGGCGGCAATTTTACATGCTGCTTCACTGTCACAATACACTTTCATAGGTTCATTCGGACCACAACCTAATTCTTGCAACAAGAGTTTCAACCAAAAAGCTTCCTCTATACTTAGAGCTACTCCGCGATACTCAGCCTCTGCACTAAAGTGTGCGACAATATTTTGCTTCTTGCTTCTCCATATAACTAGATTTCCTCCAACAAAGGTAAAGTATCCTGAAGTGGAGCGCCTATCAATTATAGATCATGCCCAATCAGCATCAGTATATGCCTTAACCTTCAAGTGACTATGTTTCACAAATATGATCCCTTTTCCTGAAGCAGACTTAATATATCTGAGAATTCTCATTACTGTATCCATGTGATATTCCTGAGGTGCATGCATAAACTGACTTACCATACTTAAAGCATATGATAAATCTGGCTGTGTATGCGCAAAATACATCAGTCGTCCAACCAATCTTTGATATCTTTCCTGATCACAAGGCACATGATTAGATTCGTTGCAAAGTTTCAGTCCTTCTTCTGGCGGTGTACTAATCAGCTGACAAGCAGACATTCCAGTTTCCTTCAATAAATCAAGAGCATACTTTCTTTGAGACAAAAATATCCCCTTTCTTGAGCGAGAAACTTCAATACCAAGGAAGTATCTCAAAGAGCCAAGATATTTCATTTCGAACCCTTGTGACAAGTAGGTCTTTAATGCCTTCATCTCATCAAGATCATCTCCAGTTACTATCATATCATCCACATAAATAATGACAGCAATAATTTTACCTTCTTTCCTTTTTAAGAACAGAGTATGATTTGAATTACTCTGATAGCATCCGAATGTCCTCATTGATTTTGTAAATCTTCCAAACCAAGCTCTTGACGACTGCTTAAGTCCATACAATGCTTTCTTCAAACAACAACTTTACTGCTGTGTTGGACTGGTCTGTTTGACCTTGGTGGAGGATCCCTATAAACATATTCTGTCAATTCGCCATGCAAAAATACATTCTTCACATCAAATTGCTCCTATGGCCAGTCAAGATTTGCAGCAAGTGACAGTAGAACTCGAACAATATTAAATTTTACCACATGTACGAATGTATATTCATAATCAATCCCATACGTTTAAGTGTACCCTTTGGCAACCAGCCTTGCTTTGTATCACTCTATTGATCTATCAGACTTATACTTCACCGTATAAATCCATCTGCATCCTACTAGCTTCTTCCCTGCTGGTAGTTCGACTATCTCCCACGTCTCATTCTTTTTCAAGAACTTCATCTCCTCATCCATAGCTGCTTTCCACCTTGGATCAGTAAGGGCTTCCGACACACTTTTAGGAATAAATACATTAGATAATTGATTTACAAATGACTTATTTGATTCCGATAAGCGGTGAATGGATACATAATTACTTATAGGATATTTGACGTTACTAATGGGATCGAGTTCATAAGTGGGTTTTCGAATACCTCTATTAGTACGGTGCGGGAGTTCTCTTCTAGGAGCTTCGGACAACGATGACGATTGGTTTTGGGGTTCTGACGGTTCACTCTCACTGAAATTCGGTAGTGGTTGCAATTCTTCAAGAGGGTCTTCTTCCCTTGGTTGCACTTCTTCATGAGGGTCTTCCTCCCTTGCTAGGTATTCATTCAAGTGTTCACCATTATTTGTATCTAGTTGTTCGTTCTGATTGGTAATTACTTCATCATACCAAAGAGTCTGAAGTTCACTAATCCCTTCATGATACCCAAGAGTCTGAACTTCACTTTGGTACTCCTCCTGATGTTCAGTCGTAGAAGAAGAAAAATACATCTCATCTTCATGGAACACAACACCCAGAGTCACAAATATCCTTTGAGTTGGTGGGTGATAGTACTGATACCCTTTCTTATTCTGTGCATATCCCATGAAAACACAGTGGACAGCTCAAGGAGTTAACTTATTATGTTCATGTTGATGAAGATGAGCAAATGCAATACACCCAAACACATGAGGTGGCAAGTTGACGACTTTTGGTGCATTCATAGTTTTAGTTAATGCTTAAAATGGTGGAAGAAGTTTAGGATACTAGAGGGAACTCAGTTGATTAAGTATGCAGCAGAAGCAAGGACTTCCCCCCAATAAATGAGTGGCAAATTTTCATGGATAAGAGAAGTACGGACCACCTCAAGGAAGTGTCTATTTTTTCATGGATAAGAGAAGTACGGACCACCTCAAGGAAGTGTCTATTTTTTTCTGCAACCCCATTCTGTTGAGGTGCATATGAGCATGTAGTCTGGTGAACAATGCCGTATTCCAACAAATATTATTGCAGATTCGAACTCAGGTACTCTCCGCCATTATCACTCCTAAAAACCTGAATATGTGATTTATACTGAATCATAACATGCTTGTGAAATTTCTGAAATAAGCCACTAACTTCACTTTTCGACTTCATCAAACAAATTCAGGTCATACGAGTACAGTCATCAATAAATGTCACAAACCATTTGTCTCTTCCAAATATAGTGATTTTGGATGGACCCCAAACATCAGAATGAATAATCATAAATGGAAGAGAGCTTCTACTTGGATTTGGAGGAAAAGAGACACGGTGACCTTTTGCGAGTTCACACACATCACACTGAAAGGCAGAAATACCCAACTTCAAAAATAAACTTGGAAATAATTTATTCAAATAACCAAACGAAGCATGCCCTGGACGTCGATGCCATAGCCAAATATCTGATTTTTTCTTCCCATCTTCGAATCCTTCCACACTTAGAGCTTGAGTCAACTTGCTTGAACTTTCAGATTCTAAATACAGGTAATAGAGCTTCCTGTGTCTAATCCCATAACCAATTATTTTGTGAGTCCGAATATCCTTAAATACACAATGTGACGGCCAAAAGACTATAATAAAATGTAAGAAGGTAGTTATTTTAGCAACAAATAATAAGTTGAAATTCAAGGATGGTACGACTAGGGCAGTATCTAAGGTTAGGTTGTTTGTGAGAGGTATGGTACCCTCGCAGTAACAGTAGCAGGATCACCATTGGAAGTGGACACAGTTGATTTGGTGGATGGTTGAAAATTTTGAACTTGTCTAGAATCAAAAGTCATATGGTCGGTAGCACTCGAATCAATTATTCATGCATTATTCATAACAGAGGCAAAATTTTTAAATACTTTACCATCATTATCGGCAGTTGTAACTAATGTAGCGGCGAGTCCAATTCTCTTCTCAGTTCTATCAGTTTATCCCATGGTAGCGGCACAAGAAAAACAACGGATCTGATATTCAGCAACCAATAACAAACAACACAACTTGGCCAAGAACAGCTCCAAGTCTTCAACAAACAGCAAACAAAATTTTGATCTTCAACACACTAGATTTTCAACATCAATGATATGGCTAAAAATGGGGTTAAATCGGAACCGTCCAAATCGGGCACGAATCTTAAAGCCTAGGGATAAAATGGTAATTTCACTTGACAAACGGGTCTGAAGTGGGTACTGGGTCTTCCCTCCAAAGACCCAATAACGCACAAACGGATCCATCTCGACTGAGTGCTGGTTCCAACCCGCAGCAAACCCGGTCCAGCATGATAGAATTAGGGTTTCTGATTAATCCTAATCAACGGCCCTGATTCACATCTATCCTTTCACTAGGAATTAGGGATTACATTCCTTATCTGGTCATAGGGATTACATTCCTAATCTGATCCCAAAGGCGGATATAAATACCCCCCCATCCACCACCATTAAGAGGTAATCAATCTTTTGCCAATTTACACTCTTTCATAATCTTCTCTGATTACTGACTTGAGCGTCAGAGGGTGCGTCGCCGAGATCAACCCCGGTGTCTCGCACTTTTTGTAGAGGAACAGCAGGAGTCAACGGTCAAACTCCAGCGGAACAGGTTTCAGGTTTGCTATTCAGCTTTCCTAAGAATCCACAAATACTATTTGTTTGCCCCTACACCAGATTCAGCAGTAACAGATTGGTGCCGTCTGTGGGAACCCATGAATAGCGATCCTTCCTCTTCCCGTCGGTCAGATCTCCTCCAGCCATGCCTCCAAGGAAACTAAGATCTAGAGGGTCCAACCGTGGACCCACTCCTCCTCAACCACAACAGGTGATCCCTCTCCAAATCGTCCAGCCAATGGGACCCTCTCCTCAGCCTAATCAGGTCCCGCAGCAAGACCAACCTCCTCCTCAGAATCTTCAACCCCCTCGCGGTCAAGCCGGGCCTCAGAATGCCGGCACGGGGGGGCTCCCGTCCCAATCCTCAGAAACAACGTCTCCAACATGATCACGACTCCGTGCACAACCCCTCTACTGATTCCATGGCATCTCACAATCCCCGAGCATCCGATGACCTCCGCAACACTCTAGACAATCGGCGCAAAGAAGAGGATCTTCGCCGCCGTTT
>CM030363.1:12988641-13263641 GCA_017893485.1 Hemerocallis citrina | reverse complement strand
AACCTAAACCTAGAATCTCATCGCCCTAAATTTCCTAATCTTGTTGTTGGACTTCAAGGGAGTTGGTTCCATTTGTTGATGTAGATACTGCTTTCCTTGAATCCTATCTTTAGCCTTCATCCAATCTTCAGTGCACACGAGCATCTCTAACGAATCCGGCTTCAAGCGATTCCTGTAATCTATTAGAACTCTGCCACTTGAAGAAGTAGATCTCTAGCCATATGTGAAAGAATAGGAAAAAGATTTTCATGTTCTTTCCACCATTGTAGCACTTCAATCTTAGTACTAGAACTCTCACTATCTTGTTGATTATACTAATTTAATTCATTAGGTGCATTAGTCCTAGGTTTTTTTGATTGAATACAAGCAAGTAAATTAAAAGTGGCATCTTCTAATGTACTCTTACCCTTAAATCTAGAAGTAGAAGAAGAAACCGTAACTATACTAGTTGTACTACTAGATGCAAACGTTCTATCATAATAATCATACAAGTTATTTAATGTCGATTCAAAGCTAGAAAAAAATTAATTACAATCAAATTCAAAATAATCTCCAAGTAAAGTAAAAAATATTTCATTCAAACTCCTCGTACCTGCTAATTTGATATGAGGATCCATAACAGTAGCAATACAATACAATATAGGAGGAGAATTAAAATACTTCAAAAATTTTGTATAAACGGGAACAACAATATGGCAAATGTATTCGTCCGAAATTATTTCTTGAAAAGTTTGCATCATAGTATTGATTGAAATAAAAATACTACTAGAAGTAGAATCATAAGATGTAGAAAACTTCAAAGTTGCGGTTTTAAAAGATTCAAAAAATCGTAATAAAGATTCGGCAAAATACCATGATTGGGGATTCATTTGAAAATTTTCCATGTGTTTTACAAGACAAAAATCGTTTATAACATCTTTGTATTAAGTAACAACATTTAGTAAATCAAAGTAAAGTTCGATCGATGTTTAACATCTTTAGAAAATTTTCTAAAATGTATTCCCCTAGCTTTACACCATACGTTAAATTCTTGAAGCATATGACCACTCAAAGCAATAAAATATACACAATTTCTAATTGCATTTATATATTAATCAACTACTTTCAATGCACCTTATACACATAAATTTAAAATATGACACACACATCTAACATGAAAAATTTTCTTATATGGAGGAGCTAATTGTGTTTCTGATGTACTAATCGAAGCATTGTTGTTAGATGCATTATCAAAACTAATAGTAAAAATTTTATCATGATACTATAAATCACAAACTTCTAAAATACATGTTGCAATAACTAGTCCACTATGGGGATACGGCAAAGCCACAAGTGAGATGATTCTCTTTTGAATCATCCAATCACTATCTATCCAATGACAAGTTAAGCCCATCATCGGAATATCGTTACAACCTTTCCAACAATCAGAAGTTAACGATACTCTACAAGTTAAAGAATACAATAGTGCAATTAAAGCGTCTCTCATTTCGTTGTAAAGTTTAAAACAATCAGAAGTGTGTTTCTAGGAATTATTCTAAAATGTGGATTTAGTGCATTTTGGTTGAAAGACTCTATATTCCTACTCTCGGAATAGGAAAAAGGTAGTTCATCCTTAATAACAAGTTGGGTCATTTCCCAACGAACAAGTTCGGGATCATAGGGTTGGCTATCTATTTGTCCGGTCCTAGGGTTGATTTTTCGTTGGCCTTGTTTGTCTTGTACTGAATCTTTGTGTACATTTAAAATATGTCGTTTAATTGTACTTCTTCCCTCACCCTTCTTCCATTTGTAACTCTTGTCACAATGTTTACAAATCTTTTGTCCTATACCCAGATAATTCTCATCGGCGATATAGTCATAAAATCTGTGCCAATCACTTGTTTCTACCCTAGTTTTTATACTACTATTGGGTTCGGTTTGTTGTGTTTATATGTCAACATCATGCATTTTTCTTCTATTTCATGTGTAGGGATATCATGAGTTCCTACCATAAGATTATATGTAAATTCAGGTTCAATTTGTGGGACTATTGGAGGTCGACGTGAAGTACCGGTGGAATCTTGTCCACTTTGGCTACGACCGCTACCTCGTGATCTAGACATGGTAATAGTGTATGTGGAAAAAAAATTCTAGTATTTTACTAGTGTATGTGAAATAACAGAAAACAATCTAGGAAGTATATGTTAAAAAATAAAATTAAAACAACAATAGAAGGGTTGAGAGAGAGAAAAACAAAAAACCAACAAACAAGTATGATACAAAATATTATAACTACAACAAAATTCAAGACAATATGAGGGTTGTAAAATTTTGATACCATACTTCGCGGATAATCGAATATACAAATAAGAGAGAAAATAAAATTAGAGAGTAGTCGATAATCCGGTAGTCGTTAAAACTTGAAAGAGACAGAGAGAGAGAGAGAGAGAGAGAGAGAGAGAGAGAGAGAGCTTCTTTGTTGGAGGAGTTGAAGTAGACGTAGTTGAGAGTTGAATTAACACAATTCGATACGATCGAAAATTTTCACTTCTTTGTTGCTTGCTTTTTTGTTGAAAAACTTGATTAAATTGAGATTGAATTGAGTAGTAGTAGTAGAGAGAGTAAGAGAGTAAGGTGTGGAAATTTTTAGATTGAATTAAGGAGGTATTTGTAGGGGGAATTTAAAATAAAAAATAAAATAATAAAAAAAAACAAAAAAATAGCCACTGCCAGCCAACGGTCTGCTGCTGCCGACTGTTCGACCCACGGGTCGAACGTTCAGGTCAAACCCGCGGGTTGACCACGCGGGTTTGACCCGCGGGTTGGCGGACGGGTTTGACTTGATTAATGGGTTGAGTGTAGGGTTATATGATTAGACAGAAATAAATTTATTTATTAGTTAATTTATTTATAGAGCAACTTTTGGTTTATTCACAAATATTGATATTGTGCATCAACAAGGTCCATATTGCATAGTAATTAAGTCTATGCACAAAGAACACATTCACAGTCTATAATAGAACTGGGCATTCTATTTGGCAGACTGTAGCAAAACAAGTGAGAGGGTCAACTCTAACTTGTTGTGCTGGTTCGTTTAGTACGAATTGATATAACAAAGAATGATTACACTTATAAATAACCACAAGACAGTGTTATCATTAAAGGCAATATAAACATAACATCTAAATCCTGAGCATGTAGTGAACTCATTTTTTAATATCGCGCATTTTGATAATTCAAAGAGTGAGGTCTTCTAGACCAATACCTCGATGCATTGGATGTGTCTTATTAGAAATATGAGAACATGTATTTGTAATACGGAATCCTATCTCTAAAAAGAGAAGATATTCCCTTGTCCATTTAACGAAGGTTATAATCTGACAATAAAATCCTATGGGTATATTTTACAGAAAAAATATTTTATTATATACAAAATTTTATTTTGTAAAAAAAATAAATTTTAGAGTCATTGTCAGATTGTATGAAAGGTTAAATATGAAAACAAGGTTTAATTTAGAAATTGACCCATGGAGGTGGTATCACGAATTCCAAGGGTGCATTTGTGAATATCGGTAAAGGAGGGGTGTCTTATAAAACTATATTGTGACAGGAGTCTAATAATAATGTAGATTTTAGTTGGGGAGCAAAATACAAATACATAGTGGACAATATTGTAATTTTATTCCAACTAGGATTTCCTAAAGTTCCTAACCCTAGGCTTTCATCTCCTCTATAAATATGCGAGTAAGGGTAAAACCTAGCAGTCTCTCTTGTGCCTCCCACCAGGATATAGAAGAAAATGAGAGGAAGAACTATAGTTAGAATTGAAGGAGAAAAAGAAACAAGAAATCAAAGCTTGAAGGTAATATTTATTGATTTCTATTCTTTTTATTTTATTTGAGATTAGATTAAATATTAGATCATTGTGATCTTGGAAATAGGGAAGAACAAAATTCCAACAGTGGTATCAGAGCCACATTGATCTAATTTTAATCAATCCTCTAATTGATTCTTATTAGTTTTTATTTTAAAAAAATTTATCTATACTATTATTAAGCAACGCTCCAATTTGGCAGCTTTTTACTATCATGCCCCCCATAAACATAAAAGACTAAAAAAATATATAGGGTCAATTCTGTCAATTTTTGCCCCTCATCCATCCACAATCAGAGGTCAAAAATGTAATAACCCTGCATTACACCTCTTCATCTTCCCATACCCCTGTTCGCACCTCCCGATCCATCTCTCCTTTCAACTCACTCTTCGCACCTACCGATCTATCTTTCCCTTCAACTCATCCTGCTTTCATCCCCTACCTCTTCAACTCCCGTCATCTCCCCCGGCCTACCCTTCGACTGCAGCGCCAGGCAGCCCCCAGTCGCGCCTCCCGACACAGACCAACAGCCACCTCCTGTGCGCTCTTCTCCTCCGTTGTCGTGCAACCCCTCATCCCGACGCCCTTGCCATCGCACAGCCATCGACCATCGCGCCACCTCCCCACTGCAGTCGCGCACCTCAAGGTAAAGGATCCTCTTTTCCTTTAAAAAAAAATTCATTATTTTGAGCTGGGAGTTTGAAGCATTTTCCCTTTGACTGATTTTAGGTTTGATTGAGGATGGGAGGGGGATGACATAGGTTTGAGGCGGTAGTGGGTCGTCTCTGTTGGTGGGGTTGGGGCGGGGGAGGGGGGGGGGGACTGAAGAAGGGAAGGAGGTATATATGTGTAAATTTGGCCAGAACTACATACAACTTTACTGAGTTTTTGCAAAATCTGAAAATTAAGATATTATTCACCATAATTTGTTGTTATTAATGTGTAGATTTAGATTAAATGGAGCGGAGCGGAGCATTTTTCGTGGTTCTGTTGGTATAGCTAATATAGGATGGAAGGTTGACTGACTCATCCCCATTTAGAGGTGCAGCTGATAGCAACTGAGCAAGGTATTAGGTCTCTCTCTCTCTTACCTACATTTAGGGTTCCATGTAAGCTTGATTTTAATAGCTGCAAAATTTCTATATTGATTTGTTTGCTTTTGAATCTCTCTACCTTGAAACATGGTTGCTGCAAATGTAGGGGTATGCCACTATCATTAATTTAGGAAACATGAATATGTGTGAAACCATCATATTTGACAGAAATGAATCGATATATTGCAATTTGCAGTCTCACATGTAGCACTTTACAAGACCAGGTTAGTGAAGGAATTTATCCTACAATGTAGTGCTTCGTCTGAGTGTTCAAATTATAGTTGGGAAGCAACGACACATTTGCAAAATTAGTTGGTTTTGCTAATCTATATATTGATGAAGATTTGAGAACATAGTGGAGGTAACTTGAGAATTGAACTAGCAGACGAGAGTATTGTAAAGAAGAGGTGGATACAGGATTCATGCTAGTTGAAGGACGAAAAATTGACTAAGAACGTGAGTGAAGATGAAAGTAGGGAATATTGTTGTAGTTTTTAATGAAGAAGGAACATAAAGAGTATTATTGTGGATTCGGTTTTAAGTATTATGATTAACTGAATGTATGGAAAATTTTGAGTTCATATTGTATATGGATCTATCTGTATATGGAAGTGTAATGTCTTAGTGTGAGAAATGAGAATGCATGTACTATGAAAATGCCCTCAAATTGAGATAATTAACCTTGAGAAACTCAAAAGTATAGTATGATTTCTTCAAATTGAGATAATTAACCTTGAGAAACTCAAACACCAGTATGATTTGCATGTATTGGGAAAATACATGCATTCAAAGTTCAAAATGAATATAAATTTTGAAGCCAATAATTAACCTTGAGAAACTCAAAAGAATAGTATGATTTGCATGCATTGGAAAAATAATTAACATATGCACGCAAAGATCAAAATGAATAAATTGTGAAGCCCTTGAACTACCCTTGATAACCTTCCACATTAATCCTTCATCCTCTATATATATATATATACCAAACTGCATTCGGTTCTTTTTTTCCCTCTAAATAAAAATTCAATTGTCCCTTGCTCTCACTCCAAACTGTAATAGATTCTCAACAGTCAACAAGGTAAGATTTTTGGGGTTTCGTTTATATGATTTAAAGATTTTTGGGGTTTCAGTCATACTACTTTTTTTCCCATTTAGCATTACTTTCTGATATTAATTTTTGATGTCTTGCATTTGTGGAGATTTTAAGATTGTGAGTTATTACGAGTAGTCACCCAGTCATGGGCTATTTAGTATACATGTTTTTTGTACGCATGCAATGCATGTGCATTATACTAGTATATATATATTCAGATCGGATTTTGTTTAGAATCAGATTTTTTTTTTTTAAGATCTGAATAATTACTATACCTTAAAGATCGGATCGGTTTTTCATTTTTTTTGAAAGATCAGATTTTTTTTTTTTTTTTGGTTGAGATCGGATTTCAAGATCCGCTTTTAAGAATCAGATTCCTTTCATTGGTTATAGGATTACCATCCATAATTCACTAGTAGTCCCTGTTGTTATTTACAATCAGATTCCTTTCATTGATTTAACAATCAATGATGGTGGTTCATGATGTGGATCAATCATGATGTGGATGATGTGGTTAATGTATTCACTGTTAATGACTTTTCAATCCTGTCATTTTGGCCATGTGTTTTAACTTTGGGATATGATAATGGGTGTATAATTATGAAACCAATCATACTTTGAAGATTCTAGACTGATGAACAGTGAAGTATTCGTTTTAAATATATTTTGATGAATCGGATGGAACCGAACGGCTCCAGCCATCAAAATATATATAAATCAATAATAACAGTTAAAATATAGACAATAATCAGGGATTTTATAAGGAGTAAAACAGAAACAATAATACACAAATAGTACAATAATGGTTGCAAAACACTCAAAATGGAGGGTGCGATATCAAAACGAAGCCCCACACCGTAAAAAAATGGACGGGGGCGAAGCCATCATCTGGGATAATCAAAGCTTCTGATGGAGCCAACCTGGCAACGCGAAACCGAACGAAGATGAGGACGGCAGGAAAGCGCCAAGAGCCAGGAGGCCAAAACCTCCTCGCACGAAAGCCACCAACTCCACTAGCAGTCCCTGGGAACTCTAGCAGCTCAAAGGAGGCCAAAACAGACTCCCAAAACCACGGATGGCACAACATAAACAAGGCTCAACTGCGCACCAGGTGATGACCAGACGCAGACGCTGCATTCCGCGCCTGAATATGGGCACTCACTCGAATCTGCGAAGTATTATAGACTTTCTTATTGTATTTCCGCTTCACAGGAGAGTTCGCTACCAACGCAAAAGGGGGCGAAGTAGACTGGAGGACAGAAGAACTAGCTTCGATGCGGCGAGATGGGGTCAAGAAGCAACTTGGGGCAACCGACGAGGCTATAGGGATGGTGTTAATAATAGAGGAACGACAGAGGCGAGAAGAGTCATCCGAGACCGGAGGAGACTTATGGGGAATAGAGTACAAGAAGGGTTTAATATCCATCAGGAGCTTATAGAGCCACAAAGTAACTCCTAAAAATTGGAATAAAGAAAATAAGCATCCCGGAAAAAGAAAAGAAAACTTAGACCTTTTGGGATAAGATATCCCGAAAGCGCAAGGAGTTTTAAACACTAAAGAGGGGACCTCAACAGAAACATAAGTCTTGCTGGGGAGCACTTGGGGAACCGACGCTCGGCATTGCCGAGAGACCCCCCTCTCACAAAGAGACCGATAAAGAGAAGAGAAGTATGATGAAAACAATCCAGGATATTTACTTGAGTTCCCACTCAACGAAGGGACCCCAAGGTTAGATCGAGGATTAACCTTAAGAGAAAATGAGCGAGGGAAGGATACGAGGTTCGGATAAACCCTACGCTCCATCAAAAGGTTAGCAATATTAGAAGGTCGCAGAGAAGTAGGAAGACCACAAGCGGAAGAAAAGGAAAAAATGAATTTCTTAGTTGGCCGAGAATCAACAACAGAGGAGACGAGATCCTTTGCTTTAACAATAGAGAGATTATTAGCCAAGCGGGCGTGAAGCTTGCGTTTTAGGAGGGGATAATTAAGGAAGGCTAGGAGTTTAGCCGGAATGGAATGGCCTCTGGGAAGACCCAAGAGTTTCTGAAGAGAGAAACATCGACTATGAGAGTAACCAAACTTATCGCAGAAGAAGCACTTCAGTTTGTTAACACACTCACGTTTAAAATGCCAAGGAAGAAGGCATCTGAAGCAGACCAGATGAGGGTCAGAACAATGCGGAGAACGGAAGTTAGAGGAGATGGGAGAGCTACGATGAACTACTATGTCAGCCAACAGATGGTGAGACGAATCCCCCATTGAAACCAGAACAGGATCTAAACTGGGAGAGCAAGATACAGGCTCCGAGAGGGCCAAAGTAGACCCCAGCCCTAAATAGGCTCAAATCTAAACCCTAAAAGAGGAATAGAACAGGGAAATGGATCCCAACCAAGAACAGCCACACCTACCAAAACAACACAGCCAGAAGCAAAACAACACAGACCACAAAGTGGCAATCGCACCCACCAATAGAAAGAGAAAGAAAGATGATGATTTAGATGAAGAGAGGAAGAACAGAGCAATCGAAATTGCTCCAGTGCTAACAGCTCGGTGCTGAACAAGCCACCGAAAGTAAAAATCCCCAAAGGGAAACCCAGCACCGGGAAAAAAAAATTTCGAGCTGGACAAGATCGGTCAAGCTGGACGAAACCACAGCTAGGGGACCGATACTACTCTCTAAAGACACAGCGTCGCACAAAAGCAACCCCAAACACTACTCCCAAAATAAATATTACAAGAAAAGAAGTAAACTAGAAGCTCAGATGATCTTACAGTGCTCCGGCGAACTCACAGGCGAAAAAACAGTGGAAAATCTGACGAAGCCGCGGGATGGGGATTGCGACTGTGGAATAGAACCTCACTGATCCGAGAAAGGCAGCACCTTAGGAGAACTGGGCGTCACCGAGGAAAGGCAGCTCTTTTGGAAGAGGGAGCGGAGAGCTGAAAAGAGAGACGTTGCTCCCAAGAGCCGTCGGAGAGCTCGACCGAATCCGAGAGGGGGGAAGCAGCATGCGAAAACTGGGCGGGATGGGAAAAGGGGGATATGGGTTTGTAGAGGAATATGACTTGATAATTTACCAATAATCTACATCTTTTTTTATATAAGTAAATCTAATATTTTTTTTTTATCATTGTTAGATTTTTTTAAACTTATTGGTATTAACTTGACAATTTGAGATCTGAAATGATATTGGTAGAAACAATTATAGATGATACAGTTCTTTTAGGAATTGTATCTTGTTACGTATCGGCCCAGAAGTCTCCATATCGGCCATCGGAGAATTATCTTTCTTGTAGGGGTTTATTTGCAAAGTTAGTGATTTTTTGTAATAAAGCCCACGGGCTTGCACGTGTTAGTGTTGTCTTCCTCCCCCATTCTCCTTATATTGAGATGGGGCTTTTTGGTATGAAGTTTATGTTGAATGAATATGATTTAATCTTCTATCTTCCTCTCCTTCCTCTTCTTCTTCTTCCTCCTTGCTCTGTTTTCTTCTTTTTTTTTTCTTATTTGACTCATGGATGTTATTAGAAGTTACAACGATCAATCGCTCAATCGAACCGGGACTGTAACAATGGTATCAGAGCCACCTCCTTTCCACCTCCGTCGTTCACTACCAAACTCATCCAAAACCCCTTCGACCGCTCCCAAACTGTTCCCCGTAAACCCTCCACCTTGGCCATCAATAGCAACTCCAATATTACCAACAAAACTGCAAGAAGAAACCCATTTCCGACCATGGCCCGATCTTCCCTCCGACCATTGCAACCTCATTTCCGCAAACCCTAAAGAGTACCTTCCCCCAAATCCATCTTACTACCCCCCACAACCTCTACCTCAGTATTACCAAATGCAACAAATCTATTCCCAAAATATCCGACAACCTCCTAGAGCCCCACCCCCTCAATATCACAGACCGAGCTTGGGCCTATTGACGAGCTTCTCTGACAGCTACTCAAGGCTTACAGCACCACCACCATATGCTCGACGAAATCCCCAAGAGAAACAGGGAGTGAACTTATCAAACTTCAGCCATATTTCCAACTGCCCACCAAGTGTTCGACCAAATGCTTCTTCGATTGCATCATCTTCAACCACCCATCCTCACCAATCAAAAGAATGGGGAGATCAATATCTAAAGAGTCGCCAAGAGAAAGCCAGGAAACAACCCCCACTTCCTCATTATAAGGAATATTGTCAAGAGAAAGCTCGACGATATCCTACACCACTTCAATATAGTGAGTACCTCCAAGAGAAGATGGAAGCGCAATCAAATTGGGATGTCAATAAGCCGGAAAGTCTTCATATTGTTCAAATTGTTAAGGTAAGTATCCCTGTTAATGATGATTTGGAGCTCTCCAATATTGATGGGAAAGAGCATGAGGTCTTGCCTTCATCTACTGGTGATGGCATTGGTATGGGTAGTAATAGAGATAGTAGTAGTGAAGGAGAGGGTAAGGGAGTTGAGATAAAGGGGCTTGTAGACCTGAGATCAAATGAACTCAATGTTGGGAATCTTGGGGAGGTTGACGAGCTCGAGAAGGGCATATCAGAACTGTAGCATTTCAGTGAGGAGGTATCATACTTGCCTCAGCTCATATATCCTAATAGATGTGATGAAAATCTTATCATGAATCTCGTCGCATGGGAACAGTTGTCGGATTATGAAAAGTTTAAAATGATGCTGAAGGGTGTGAAGGAGGAAATTGTGATAAATAGACTGAGTAAGACAGCTATCCCCTATATGATAAGACGATTTTGCACGGAGTCGCTAGATTCTGAAACCTAAATGCAAGAAGACCGAGGGTTTCCATGCATGGATGATAGGGACTTGTCTCTGGTCAGATGGTTGAAAGAGATTATTGTTGATAACCTATTAGAAATATGCTTGGTAGTCATAGAAAATGGATGTGGGATTCTCCAGTTGATGGCTTATTTAAAGATGAATCTGAGATAATTGTAGTTGCACTCAATTGCATACATCTATGCAATCTTACAGATAAGTGGAATGCTGATCTGGGAGGTAAGATGGAATCAAGTTTGATGAAGTATTTTGCAGATGAATTTAATAAGCAGCTAGGGAATGGTGTTGGCCTAATAATATCTCCAAAGTCAATGGGTAAGTTGAAGGAACAGGTGAATTGCACCACTGAAATATTAGGTTCAAACACAACAACCCCAACTTCAGTTGAATTATTATATGAAAAGAATGGGGGCCTAAGGCTTGCATCAAAGGAAGACATGGTACACCTAGTGGATCAGCTTGATTTTTGCCTTCATCTTGGTGGTAAAGATTCTATATCATTTTCTGGAGGTTTATCTGGTAACTGGCCTTTGGGCATTATAGCTATTGAGAAGACTAAATCTGCTTCCTTAAAAAATTTGGTGAAAGTCTCCAGAACCATTGGGGTATGTTTTATACTACTAATGGAGATATGGTAGTTGAAGAGCTCTTGTGGTTCATTAGCAGTTCTACTAATGCCCAGGTTTTGCAGAAAAAGAATATACATATATGGGATGGGAATGTATCAAGAGAATATCTTGATAGTATTGGAGTGCCATTTATTATTGCATCATACTCACTTTTGACCTGCCTGATTGCTCATGTGTGTGATCTTGTCTCTAGAGATTATACTGAAGCAAGAAATATTTTCCAAATTATGGAGCAACTCCCGCAGAAACTTTGTCATTCAAATTCGATCATATTACTACGAACCGAGGATACTCTTCTAAAGATTCTGATGGAGCTGAATGATTTGAAAGGAGTACTAGCATATTGCAAATTGACAATTCCAGTTTACCGAAGAGTTGATCCAACAATTCGTCCAATGCTTGGTCTGCAATACTATACTTTTGCAAAGTTGGAATGGTTATTTGAGCACACTGAGAATGCTCTGAAATCATTCACAACGGATGCAGAAACAAATCCAAGTGAATGGCTTCTTGAAGCTCTGGGACAGTACCTACATTCATCACTTCTGAATACTTACAGTATTTCCGGTACTTCCAATACTTCCAAGAAAAATCTTGTTTCCAAGGGGCTAGTACTTACAGTCATTATTGGTTTCTTCAAGGAATACTTGATTGATAACAGGGAGGGAATGATCTTGCTTATAAATGCAATTGATAAGGCTGGTGACATGAAATACTCAAGCCATTCTCTTGAAGAAGTTACTGTTATGGGTCGTGATATTATCTCTGCCTTTGAATCCAAGAGCATGAGAATGGATGAAGCGCTTCAAATTTTCAACGAAATTGAGACTAAAGATATTGTTTGTTGGAATACAATGGTCTCTGGCTATGCCACTGATGTATTTGCCGGCGATGCCCTGATAATTATGTATGCAAGATGTGGTAGTATCTCAAGAGCAGAACAGGTGTTCAGTGAAATGGAAGGAATGGTTGAAGATGGGCTAAATTTGTTTGACTTGATGAATATAGACTACTCAGTTTTGCTTGCAGCTGAACACTATGCTTGTGTAGTGGACTTATTTGGCCGAGCTAGGAGACTGGAACAAGGCTACATTCTGGTGAAGAGGATGGCAATTAGACCAAATGCAGGCATTTGGGGTGCATTACTTGGAGCATGTAGGATATATCTAAACCCAGATATTGCCGACATTGCAGTAGAGAAGTTATTCGAATTTGAGCCACATCAGACTTCCAACTATGTGGGATTGTCGAGGATACATGTCGAGGCTTTCTATAGGTATGCTCTAGAACTTCATCTTTGCAAATCACTTTGGCATTTCATCTTTGATCCGGGAGGATGAAGACACATGGTCGCGTATTTGGAGATGTTCTTGGATGGGTCTTTTGATGCTAAAGAATGTCATCATATTGACTTTGTGGTCAAGGTCAAATCAAGGGGGAAGGATTGATACAGTTCTTCTAGGAACTGTATCTTGTTACGTATCAGCCCATAAGTCTCCATATCGATCATCGGAGAATTATCTTTCTTATAGGGGTTTATTTGCAAAGTTAGTGGTTTTTTGTAATAAAGCCCACGGGCTTGCACGTGCTAGTGTTGTCTTCCTCCCCCATTCTCCTTATATTGAGATGGGGCTTTTTGGTATGAAGTTTATGTTGAATGAATATGATTTAATCTTCTATCTTCCTCTCCTTCCTTCTCTTCTTCTTCCTCCTTGCTCTGTTTTCTTCTTTTTTTTTCTTATTTGACTCATGGATGTTATTAGAAGTTACAACGATCCATCTCTCAATCGAATCGGGACCGTAACAATAGAATTGTATAATTTTGCTTTCCACTGTCTTGGATTATTATACTGCATGTGGATATATGTGTATGTTTGTGAGAAACCCCCCATGGCCAGAACTTGTTAATTTTTATTTTGTTGTTCATCGATGTAAACCTCCTTATGTTGAGGTAGTTTTGTTGTTCATTGATGTAAACCTCCTTATGTTGAGGTAGTTTTGTTATTCATTGATGTAAAGCTCCTTATGTTGAGATAGTTTTATTGTAATTTAATGTAAGCCTCCTTATGTTGAGGTTGTTTAAATTTTGTAAATGTCGATGGAGCAAAGACAAAGCAAAGACAAAGCAAAGAAGGAAGACATGAAGACTAGATCTCTTGGTTCTCTATTGCAGGGATACATCTAAATATTGTTTTGGCCATGTGTTTGGTTGGGGGATGAATGTTTTATTTTTGTTGATATTTCTGTTTTAAATTGCATTGAATGTTAATTGAGCTAAAAACATATATATTTCTTTTAATTTTCTCATATACAAATATCGAGTGGGAGAGGGTTCTTAATGAAACCCACGACCTTCCATTATCTATTCACAATAGTATTGAAACGGTACCTCGTCTTCCTTTGTGAAGCTCCCTAACGGAGGGTACTTAACATGGACTATAAGTGTGAATTTCTTTAAGTTAGAATATGAATTGGTAGCCTGAAAAGGGATTCTCCCATCGAGGTCTTAATTCATGCAATTAATTTTAGATTCTTGATAATGGTGCACACTCGACCAATAAATAATGGTAAACTCCCCAACGGATGTTTATCGTTAAGTATTGGAGGCCAAAGAAATTGGATGTTAATTTGACATATCAAGTCTAAGAAAATTAATGGGTTTCCCGCTAGTTAGTGGGAGCAAATTTTCCCAACGAAATTTGTAACCATAGGACTAGTCATCCGATTTTTCTCTATAAGTTTATGGTTTGAGAAACCCCATAATGATTATGATGAGAATTTAAAAAGTTTTGCTTAAACCATTTTTGCTCTAGTTCTTATATTATTTTTAAAATTATTTCAGATGTCTTCCGGCATGAACCCACTCTTTATAATTCTTAAAGACAATAAGTTAGAAGGACCTAATTATGTTGACTGGAAACGCAATCTTGACATTGTCCTCACCTCTCATAATTACAAATTTGTACTTCTAAAAAAAACATGATGAGCCCACGGATGAAACTTCCCAGGAAGATTTTGATTATCATGAAGCATGGGTTAAGGCTGATGACATGGCTAAATGTTACATTTTGGCGTCCATGTCAAATGTGCTTCAACACCAACACAATGAAATTCCGCATGCTTTAGATATGATAGCTAGCTTAAAAGAAATGTTTGCTAGTCAATCGTGAGCCGCAAGGCAAGTTGCAATGAAAGCAATAATGAATGCTGAGATAGCTGAGGGTACTCCTGTTCGTGAGCATGTCTTGAAAATGATGGGGTTCCTTAATGAACTTCAGATTCTTGGTGTAGTAATCGATAAGGAAACCCAAGTTGATATGATCCTTCAGACGCTACCACACTCATTCAATCAGTTCACGCTCAATTACAATATGAGCAAAATGAATCTGTTCCTTTCCGAATTGATGAATGAGTTGATTGCGGCCGAAGGTATCGTTAAGCCAAAAAGTTATGTTTTCATTGGTGAAACTTCTTCTATCAAACCGAAAGGTATGATAGGAAAGAAGAAGCAAGGCAAAAATTTTATGGTAAATCTGGTTTTGGAAAACCAACAAAGCTTGTGAATCAGGAGAATAAACCAAAGAAAAAATGTTTCCACTGCGGTATTAAAGGACATTGGAAAGGGAATTGCATGAAATATCTGGCAAAGAAAAATGCCAACTCAAGTATGCCTAAATCACTAGTTATTGAAACATGTTTTGTGGAGAAGTCTATAGACACTTGGTGTTTTGACACAGGAGCCACTGACCATATTTGTAATTCCATGCAGGGGTTCAAGACAACAAGGGAACTAAGTGATGGCGAAGTTAACATTTATCTAGGATCGCAACATCGAGTTAAAGCTATAGCAGTAGGATCAGTTGGTTTGCAGTTTAGTGATGGAAGATCTTTAGTTTTGAATAATGTTCTTTATGTTCCAGATATGAGGAGAAATTTAATTTCAGTTAAATCCTTATAGAAATGTGGATATTCTACTTTATTTGAGGACAAAGCCATAGTTCGTAAGAACGGCAAGTTTATTTGTTCTGGAATAACAAAAGATGAATTAAATTTGCTTCTACTATTTCTTCCAAACTGCCTATTAATGAAACTAATACCTTATCTAGTACTATATCAAATAAAAGAAAAACACCTTCTAATAATTCTAAGGCTTTTTTGGCACTTACGTCTAGGACATATTAACCCTGATAGGATTGACAAATTGGTGAAAAGTGGATCTTTGGGTTCCTTGACAGAGGAGCTTATGCCAGTTTGTGAATCTTATTTGAAAGGAAAAATGACTAGAAGATCGTATTCTGGAAAAGGAAATAGAGCCAAAGAACCTTTAGAATTGGTACACACAGATGTATACGGACCTATGAGCACTAGTGCAAGGGGAGGCTATGAGTATTTTGTGACTTTTCACAGATGATTACTCATGATATGGCTATGAAAACTTAATGCATCAAAAGTCTAAAACTTTTGAGAAAATTAAGGAGTTTAAGACAGAAAGTGAAAAGCAACTAGGTAAACACTTGAAGATTCTTCGATCAGATCGAGGAGGAGAGTACCTCTCTAGTGAGTTTCGGGATTATCTTATGCAGTGTGGGATTGTACCACAGTTATCTGCACCTAACTGTCCCCAACAGAATGGTGTGGCTGAGAGGAGGAATAGGCCTTTACTTGATATGGTTAGATCTATGATGAGTTACGCTACATTACCTATATCATTTTGGGGATATGCCCTACTTACAGCAGTTTATCTTTTGAACTTGGTTCCATCTAAGGCTGTTGATAGCACACCTACTCAGTTATGGAGTGGGAGACAACCAAGTATACAACCTTTGCGTATATGGGGTTGTACTGCATATGTGCGGAAGCAACAACCAGATAAGTTAGAAACAAGATCAGAAGCTTGTCTGTTCATTGGGTATCCAAAAGGAACTCGTGGAGGCATGTTCTATAGTCCTAGTGAACATAAAGTATTTATTTCAACACATGCTGTTTATTTAGAGGAAGACTGTGATGAAACATATTTCACGAAGTGACTTGATTTTGCATGAGTTTTCAGATAATCCAACACTAAGTCCTGATTGTATAGATGCAAATTTACCTGATACTACTTTAGTTACCACAGAAAATTCTAATATTGCACCAGTACTTCGTCGTAGTGGGAGAGAAACCCGACTACCTGGTAGATACATGCTTTTGGGGGAAGCCTCCGGGCCCATCCCTAATGAGCATGACTCAGATCCCAGACACTACAAAAAGGCACTTAAAGATATTGACTCAGAATCCTGGCAAAAGGCCATGAAATCAGAAACGGAGTCTATGTACTCTAACAAACTCTGGAATCTTGTAGAACTACCTGCAAATATTAAACCTATTGGATGCAAGTGGGTATACAACAGAAAGAGAGGAGTAGATGGGAAGGTTGAAACCTTCAAAGCACGATTAGTGGCAAAGAGTTTTAATCAAAAGGAAGGCATTGATTATGAAGAAACCTTTTCGTCAGTGGCTATGTTGAAATCTATTCGAACTCTCTTATCCATTGCAGCTCATTTCGATTATGAAATTTGACAAATGGATGTCAAGACCGCATTCTTAAATGGGCGCCTTGAAGAAGAGATTTATATGTCTCAACCAGATGGTTTCATAGTAAAGGGTCAAGAGGATAAAGTATGCAAGTTGGATAGATCCATTTATGGACTAAAACAAGTATCTAGGAGTTGGAACATGTGCTTTGATCAAAAGATAAAGTCCTATGGTTTCGATCAAAACGAAGATGAACACTTTGTGTACAAAAAGATTGTGGGCAAAGTAGTGGTATTTTTAATTCTTTATGTTGATGACATTCTGCTCATTGGTAATGATGTAGGAGTCATGACAATGATCAAGATATGGTTGTCAAAACAGTTTGATATGAAGGACTTGGGGGAAGCCAGTTATATTCTTGGCATTAAGCTTTTTCGAGATCACCAGAAAAGAAAAATTGGACTTTCCCAAACTACGTATATAGATAAGATACTGGTTCGTTTTGGCATGCAAAATTCTAAGAAAGGTCTTTTACCTTTTAGACACAGAATACCTCTTTCCAAAGAACAGTGTCCAAAAACAGCTGAGGAAAGAGAGAAAATGAGATCAGTTTCTTATGCATCAGCAGTAGGAAGTCTCATGTATGCTATGCTTTGTACACGACCAGACATCTGTTACGCAGTTGGCATGGTCAGTAGATATTAATCAGATCCAGGCTTCGAACATTGGTTAGCTGTTAAACACATATTGAAGTAGCTCAATGCTACAAAAGATTATGTGTTAGTATACAGCAGTTCCGAATTGTCACCAAGATGGATCAGATTGCTATTTTTGAGTGATTGTTAGTATACCCTCAAAGTTTATCTTTAAATTGTGAGTGCAAGTAGGAGTTATAGGGTTATATGATTAGATAGAAATAAATTTATTTATTTGTTATTTTATTTATAGAGCAATTTTTTGTTTATTCACAAATATTGATATTGTGCATCAACAAGGTCCATATTGCATAGTAATTAAGTCTATGCACAAAGAACACATTCACAGTCTATAATAGAACTGGGCATTCTACTTGGCAGACTGTAGCACAACAAGTGAGAGGGTCGACTCGAACTTGTTGTGCTAGTTCGTTTAGTACGAATTGATGGAACAAAGAATGATTACACTTGTAAATAACCACAAGACAGTGTTATCGTTAAAGGCAATATAAACATGACCTCTAAATCCTGAGCATGTAGTGAACTCATTTTTTAATATCGCGCATTTTGATAAATCAAAGAGTGGGGTCTTCTAGACCAATACCTCGATGCATTGGATGTGTCTTATTAGAAATATGAGAACATGTATTTGTAATACGGAATCCGTTCTCTAAAAAGAGAAAATATTCCCTTGTTCTTTTAACGAAGGTTATAATCTGACAATAAAATCCTATGGGTATATTTTACAGAAAAAATATTTTATTATATACAAAATTTTATTTTGTAAAAAAAATAAATTTTAGAGTCATTGTCGGATTGTATAAAAGGTTAAATGTAAAAACAAGGTTTAAGTTACAAATTGACCCATGGAGGTGGTATTACGAATTCCAATGGTGCATTTGTGAATATTGGTAAAGGAGGGGTGTCTTGTAGAACTATATTGTGACAAGGGTCTAATAATAATGTAGATTTTAGTTGAGGAGCAAAATACAAATACATAGTGGACAGTATTGTAATTTTATCCCAACTAGGATTTCCTAAAGTTTCTAATCCTAGGCTTTCATCTCCTCTATAAATATGAGAGTAAGGGTAAAACCTAGCAGTCACTCTTGTGCCTCCCACCAGGATATAGAAGAAAAGGAGAGGGAGAACTAGAGTTAGAATTGAAGGAGAAAAAGAAACAAGAAATCAAAGCTTGAAGGTAATATTTATTGATTTCTATTCTTTTTATTTTATTTGAGATTAGATTAAATATTAGATCATTGTGATCTTGGAAATAGGGAAGAACAAAATCCCAACATCGAGTGTGTGAACATTTAACTAGAAAGACCTTCTTCATTCATCACTCAACCAGTCTGAAATCTATCTGCTGAATGAAGGAAGGGACGAGGTTCTGAAAGAATTGGAGCACTAATCAGACTGCTGATGAACTCAATAATATTCACATTAAGGAGCAATAATCTTAGTGCAATTAGACATTTAAATGCTCTATATGTGGTATTTTACTCTTATTTTTTCTTTTCCATAGGAAACAACCAAAAGCAGCCAAACAAAGCAGATTCAAGGCTAATACAGACTGAGAGGATGATATACAGGGAACTGCAGAGCAACAGTCGACTGGTTCTTCCAACAGTCGACCGGACAGAGAGATTGATTGGGCTCGGCATAGTCGACTTCCCCAACATCAGTCGACTTGACTGATGAATCATGAAGCCATAAATGTCTCGGCACAGTCGACTTACATCCAACACCAGTCGACTGCATCCGGCGGAGTGAAAAGATAAGATAATTGAAGATCCGGCCTCATCTAAATCCAAATCAAAATTAAGTTATCCAAACCCAGGTTATCTGCGAATAACAACTTCTCCAACAATCAAAGCTAGAACCGGCATTTGCAAGTAAGAAGATGGATTCAGTCTTATGCGTGAAGAGATAAGAAATCAGGAACGTGATATCTGCAGAAAAGGAAGAAAAGAAGAAAAGAGAAAGAAATAAAAACGCAGATCAAAGAAGGAAAGAAATAAACAAAAGAAGAGGACTTTTCTGCAAAAAGTACAAACCTTAACTCTCTTCCCTTGTTCTATAAATATCGACCAAAGGAGATGGAAAGGAGGGGGGAGGAACGAACGATCAAGGAACTGACCACCGAAAGCAAGCATCAAGAAGGAGAACAAGTCGACTGCTGATTGGGCTCAATTTCAACATCATACAAATCAGTGTCCTTCTGTTCTTCCTTTTACTTTGTATTTTTATTGTAGAGTCATGAATTCTATTTTAGTAATCAATAAAAGTTTTATTATGTAGAACTAATTTCATAGTTGGGTAGATTGAAGCCGTAGTCATGTAATGCTTTTATTCTTCTGAATGCTACTCTAGTACTTATTGATTAAACCTGATTGAATTGGTATAGATTTATAATAATCAAACTTGTTCAGATGTTCTAAGAGTAGTCGACTGAGAGTGACAGCAAGTCGACTGCCATACAGAACCTGAGTTTATCAAGTTTGCGTATTATAAATCTGAATCTGTTATATGAGTATAGAGACAATCCGTATCTCGTGCTCATAACTTGTAACACAGGAATCTCTAGGGGTTCTTGGTTTAATCAACTTGAAGGATCTAGATTTGATACCAATTTCTAGAACTTCAAGTGTTTGTTCGTTTCCATTGTTCATATGCTTTCTTCAAGTGCAACTTAGTAGATACCATGCTAAATACTTAAGGAAAGAAACGAATTAGAGTAGATACCATGCCTAATTCTTGGCTTAGGGAAACATTAACTTTAAGTAGTAGATAACATGTCCTTAAAGGAACAAACATGAGTAATTGGAGTAGTCTATGACTTAGCATTATTGACTACAGGTGGAAATCATAGCCCAACTACTTTAATAGATATTTGTGACTCAATTTGTGATGCTACTTAACTAGGTTTTTATCTTTTTATCTTTTTCCATCAGACCTTTAGAACAAACTCTATGATTTACAATTTTCTTTGTTTTATTGATTAGTGAGTTAAGTACTACAATCTCTGTGGGATCGACCCTTGCTTGCCACTACGCTTCTATAAACGATTCGTACACTTGCGAGGTTTTTAATTTGTGTCTAGTTTTATCTATTTATTTAGGTAGCTAGATTTCACAACAACTGCTCTGCTTTATCTAATCAAGTTTTCACATTGAATATAAATAAGGTCGGAGGATGAAGGTCGAGAAGAGTCTGTTTACTTTTGGGTGACACGAGATGAAAAGCAAAATGATTATCATACTAATCTAGTCAAGCCTATAGGGGATGCCTCATGGAGAGCTGAGGGATTGGGTCAAGTCTCCGCTTTCTTCTTTCTACAAACCTTAGGGCAACTTTCAAAGTCCAGGAAGGGCGGCTATGTTTTTCGGTCCCAATACGGAAGGAGTGCTAGGATATATTATTTTAAGTCAACTGCTTCAGGCGCTGCTTCCCTTGCCTCTGCTACAATCTTGGACTTTATCCCTGATGCCTTTGGCTTTGGTAACCTACTGGACGCGCCGGGGAGGTTACCACCAAAGGCAAGGGAGCACAAAGCCAGCCCTGGGAAAGTGGAAAGGAAAATAGGCCCAACCTCACGAGGTTGCACTGACGAAGTACGAAGTCCTGGTTAGGCACGTCACGTTGGCGAGACGGCGACGGAACACACAGTCCCAATAATAGGGAGAAGTCTCAATGACGAAACTGGGGTTGGGTTCGCGAATTTTACGACCCGGGTAGACCAGCGGGTACGACCCGGACCCGAACCACATAGTAGCAGGCCGGGTTCGTGTGTGCAGGTCGCGGGCGGGTCACGTGTCAATCCGGCCCGGTTGCCATCCGTAAGCTAACCCATAAATTGTTATTTACTAGTTGCAGAGTCAGTATACGCAACATCCTGGAAAGGGCAATGATGCAATATAACACGATGAGTCACTCTTAAGGTGGACTTTAGGATTAATTACGATCGGCATGGATATTCTAAGTTTTATATTGTCATCAATTGCTCTTCTTTTCCTTTATCTTGCTTGGGAACTTATATTTCCTAATAATATTCATGTTTCTTATAGTATTTGATTCACATTTTAGTTTTTTTTATTTTTTTTATTTTCCATGTTATTCAAGTTCATCTTTGGCCTCTTAACTCTCTACATAAGAAGTCAGAAGGACTTGTTCGCAGAGTACTCTTTTTACTTTCTTTCCAATTACATATGCACATACTCTGGTCATGTTCCCTTGAAAATTGGCTTTAAAAGGTCAGCCTTTTTCGATGTTCTCTTTTTTCAGAATGGTCCCAAGCTAAAGGAGGTAAGAGGAAAGGGTTTGGAGCCTTCGGCTTTGATTTTGTCGACGACAGAGCATGCCGCTTTTTCGACCAAAGAGGAGCCGCCACGTGGGGGGGGGGGGGGTACGCTTACGCACCTCGAGTTTTGTGGGGGCGCCTCGGAGACTGTGAAGTCTGGTGTGCTGCACCGCGGGTTAACATGGTCCAGCGGTGTGGTGCACCGCGATAATGAGAATAGCGGAAAGAAATTTATTTCCTATGCGGGGGAGTGTAATGGGGAGCCTGTACGTGATCGTGGGCCTATAGAGGGGTCCAAATTGCTACTTGTCTGCCCCACTGCAAAGACTACGGTAGCCTCGTCCGATTATTCTGTGGGTGGGCCCATTGAGGGGTACACCATTGTTAGCTCACCGTCTATTGTGGTGCCTTCAGCGCTTTCTGGGCTTTTGGAGGAGTCCACTGTAAGAGAGACCGCTCTGCAGCTACAAAATCAGCACGATGACAGTGAGGAGGACCTAGAAGGGCATCTAAACCTGGACGTTGACTTTACATTTACTGACGATGACTCTGGGGACTCAGATTTTATTGCTGATACACAGAAGGAGCTATCGCCAGAGATGGTGCTATCCACTTTACCAGAGTCGGCCCCGCGATACAGCACGGGATCGTCTCGAAGGTCAGTTGGTATTAGGATGCAACGGTCACCTAAGAGGGCTCATGCGGAGTCCCTGGATGACTTTCTAGAGAGAGCTGTGGCAGCCAAAGCGGCTAAACACGTCAATGGAGGTACAAAAATCTTTCTTGCTAATATTTTAAATTTCATGTCAGACTCTGAAGTTTTTCTATTAGCTATTACCTATGGTTTGGAAGTTGGTGATAAAGATCGCAACGCGTTACTCCTTAACAAATTGAGGGGTTAGGAAACTGAGAGGGCTAAATCTAGTGTTCATATGGAACTAGGAGCCAACTCTAGAGGGATAACGGTCTCTGAGGGCGAGAGCCGCCCGATCCCCTCTCACTCTGTAATCTCGGACATAGTTTCCCAATGAATACACTATTCTGGAACGTCCGAGGTCTAGGGGATAAAGGTAAAAGAGATATGGTGAGAGACGTAATCATGAAGTCCAAGGCGGAGGTGGTTGGGCTTCAGGAGACCAAACTTATACACGGGACCAAACTCAAGAGAGTAGAGGGGAACAGAATAAAGGAATGGGTTTTACGCCCATCCGCGGGAGCCTCTGGGGGAATAGTCATTGGCTTCAACTCGGACCTGCTCACTTGTTCAGAGGTTTATTATGGTACATTCTCCCTGACCACTAGACTGGAACATCGATCTGATCAGTATAAGCAGACTATCACTGTGGTTTATGGGTCGAATGTGGCGTCAGAGCGTGACGCCTTCTGGCAAGAACTTGTCAACATTCGTATCCGTTAGCCGGGGGCCTGGATTGTAGGGGGGACTTCAATATTACCTGATTTGCGTTCGAACACAAGGGTAGAGGTTTCAGCGACATGCACAGAGCATAGTTCAACAGAGTGATAACGGATCTTGAGTTGATGGATATCCCTATTAATGATAGACTATTTACGTGGTCTAACATGCAGTCTTCTCCGATTATGGCTAAATTGGACAGGATTCTCGTATCCATGGATTGGGAGGCTAAGTTCCCCCTTGCAACTGCTAGATCGATCCCTAGACCAACGTCAGATCATACTCCAATACTTCTTGACATTGGGCTTCAAGGAGCCAAAAATCATAGAAAATTCCGATTCGAAAAGGCATGGCTGGAGATTCAGGGATTTCACCACCTAGTAATGGAAAACTGGGCGCTCCCTGTGACTACCACGGATGCTGCGGGCCAATGGTGTGAAAAAATTTGCAGGTTAAGAAATCGGCTGCGTAAATGGAACCGATCGAGGTTCTCGACAATCTGGAGCGCAAAAGACTCCTTGTTGGAAGGAATTGATGAACTTGAAAGACTGGAGAAATCGAGAGACCTGTCATAGGAAGAAAGAAATAGACTCCTGGAGCTCCGTGAGAATATTGCCAATCTCTATAAGATGGAAGAAATAAAATGGCAACAAAGATCTAGAATTTCGTGGCTCAAAGAGGGAGAAGCGAACACGGCCTTCTTCCACCGAGTGGCAAGTGCAAGGCGTACGTCAAATCTCATTTTATCCTTAGAAACAAGCTCGGGGACGGTACAAGATGAACATTTAATTTCCACAGCCTTCCAAGGATACTACAAGGACCTCTTGGGGAAGAAGAATGACTTCCGGGTCCCACTCAGGAATGATTTCCGGCAGTCTTACCAGACCGAGTCAGCGCCTTCGCTATCCTGCCTGGAGGCTCCGTTCTCAGAGGAGGAAGTTAAAAAGGCTATCAGTCAAATGAGAGCGGATAAGTCGCCAGGACTAGATGGGTTCCCAATGATGTTCTTTCAAATTTTCTGGGAAGAAATTAAAGGGGACTACATGGCATTGCTGGACGACTTCTTTAACAACAAGCTCAGATTGGGAATATTTAATTTTGCGGATATGGTCCTGATTCCCAAATGGGATGAGGCATCGAAAGTGGGCGATTTTAGGCCAATCAGCCTCATAAATTGTTCGGCGAAGATTATTACTAAAATCCAAGCTATCCGTCTGGGGGGTATTATGGACAGCCTTATCAACAAATCTCAATCGGGCTTCATTAAGGGTAGAATTATCCTAGATTGTGTGGCAACGGCGGAACAAGTTATCCACCGCTGCCATACGACCAACTCTACGAGCTTTCTGCTTAAGCTGGACTTTGAGAAAGCTTATGACTCGGTCGATTGGGAGTGCTTGCTGGAAGCTCTCAGGGGTAGGGGCTTCGGGAATAAATGGATCAGCTGGATCTGGCAGTGCTTGCAGACTAGCAAGATGGCCATATCTGTGAATGGTAGTTCGGGGCAGCCGTTCCCTTGCAGGAAGGGTCTCAGACAAGGGGATCCGCTGTCACCATTACTGTTTACAATCGTAGCGGATGTGTTGAGGGTTATGCTGGAGAATTGCCAGGATAAAGGTTGGATCACACCAGTGGCCAGTTCTGCATCCACTAAAGGCTGTATGATCTTGCAATACGCAGATGACACCCTCCTCTTTGGTAATGGATCCAGACGAGAAACTGTCTGCTTTAAAGGGACACTATACTGTTTTGAGGCCTGGTTAGACCTTAGGATTAACTTTCACAAGAGTGCGCTGACTTCGATTTCCCTTTCTGAAGATGAAGCTGGGGAACACGCTACTATTTTGAACTGTACGACGAGTGGCTTCCCTATCAAATACCTAGGTCTACCACTCAGACCAGGGAAATTAGCTAAAGCAGACTGGTTGCCTATCATTGACCTGGTGGAGGACAGACTGTCTGGTTGGAAAGGTAAATCGCTGTCTCTCGGGGGCAGAGTGATACTCATCAACTCAGTATTGTCTAATCTGCCAATCTACTACATGTCATTCTTCGAGCTCCCAAGGTGGGTGATACAGAGGATTGACCGGATTCGAAAACGATTCCTATGGAAGGGGCAGATTTGGATAAAGGAGGGTACCACCTCATCAAATGGAGTATCGCTTGCATGAAGAAGATACATGGCGGGCTAGGCATCATCGACCTCAGAGATATAAACCTTGCGCTGCTGGGAAAATGGTGGTGGAAGGTATTCCACAATAGCGAGGAAGGTTGGCAAGACTACATTCAACCTTATCTAAGGGGAAAAGGCACGAGGAACCTAGGCTTCCGAGTAGGGGCAAAAGTGTTGCGACTCTGGAAAGGAATGGCCAAGGCTAGCGGCCCCTTCAATTCGGCAGTTACGTCGATGATCGGCAATGGCCGGTCCACCAGATTCTGGTGGGATAAGTGGTGTGGAGCCCATACCCTGAAGGAAACGTTCCCAGAGCTGTATGAAAGGTCGAGTAGACCGAATATTTCCGTAGCTGGAAGTTGGAAAAGGGGAGGCTGGAGACCGGCGCTACGAGGTACGCTCACCCCAAATTTACACCAATAATTGCTTGACATGCAAGCACACATCACACGGGCAGACACAAGGTGCACACAAGGCCCAGATCAAAAGCGTTGGGGACTCGAGAGCAAGGGAGATTTCTCGGTGAGATCTCTGTATCATCGGATCCACTTTCGAGGATGCAGACCCAGCTGGGCACAGGTGTTGTGGAAGGCGAAAACTCCCCTTAAAGTCAGAGTTTTCTTATGGCTAGTGCTAAATAATGCCATCCTTACAGGGCAAAACCTTGCCAAAAGACAACCACAGGTGGCGACCAACTGTGGTTTCTGCGACGTACATGTGGAAGATCTTAACCACCTTTTCATTCATTGCCCAAGGAGTAAGGCAACTATGGTTGAGGTACTCCGAGCCTTAGGAACAAATGTCTACCCCTGTGTATATGAGGACTTATGGATTGGCCCCAAATTTGCAATGATTCGCCATGATATGAAGGATGCGTGGTACATCGCTATAGCAGCAACAACATGGGTGTTATGGCTTGACAGAAATAATTTTTATTTTCGTGCTTCATGTAATAGTATTTCTGGTAACCTGACTCACATCATGCATCTTATCTCTTTTTGGGCTACAGCTGCGGCCACAGGGGCTAGAGGAAGGATAGCCGGAGTCTTCCAGGTAGAGGAGTTTGACGATGAGGAGATAGAGATCGGGCCGACGATGGACTGAGGGACTGGCTACACCAGTTCTGACGGGGCCTAGGCCAGCTGTTTCATCCTACTGCTCTCTCTGGTTGTTGGAGGTTTGAGTAGTTAGACCCACCCCCCAGGGTTTGTTGGGGGTGTATGTTTGTTTGCTTTCATTTTCTTCCTGCATTGTACTTTTGTTTTTGTGATGTTGTACTTTTGTTTTGTCCTGGTACGCCGGGGTTGTTTTATTAACTTCTTATTAATGAAACAGGGTGGCCTTATTCCACCTTTTACCTCAAAAAAAAAAAAAACAATGTAACCACCCACTTTTCATTGCAGAATTGAACTCATTACTCAATGCAGGGAGATAGATGAAACATTAAGACCGGGTGTATCTCTACTACTATAATGGGAGAAGGCATTAGTGTAATTTGTCCATATTTCAACCCATGCAATGCACGTGCTAGTTGAATTTTTTTCCCTTTTCATTTTTTCCCAAATTTTCCCCCCACGTGCTGTGCACGTGTATAATACTAGTATTCCTTAATTGATGTATATAGTGAAGCTGATTTTCAACGTATTCACACTTCTTTGGGAAGTGAGTTGTAACATCTACTATTATAATGAGAGAAGACCTTAGTGTCATTTGTAAATATACCACTTTATTTGTAAATGTACCACTTTACGTGTATTGCACGTGCAACTCAAAATCTCTCATTATACACTTAATTTAAATCTACCAATTTACGTGCATTACACGTATAACTCAAAATCTCTCATTATACTTTTTATATTATTTTAAAAAATATGTATTTATTAACAGTGCTATATTATATTACTTTAAAAACTATATATTGATTAAAACGTGCATCGCACGTGTTAACTACTAGTTAACTTAATAGGACAGTCACTTATACTGTAAAAATTTTGTTTATTTTAGACAAATGTTTAAAGTTTCGTCGTTAAGTTTACAGAAGGTCCATGCAGAAGCACTCTAAAAACTTTGTTGCATGACTACAAAATAAATTTCCAGGAAAATTTTGATGAAAAAGTTTCTGCTCATTGTGAGATTCTTTGGAGTCTTGGCATACACCTCAGCTTACCCTACCTTAAACAGTCTATCAAATGGTCGTGATGTATATTTCTCTGCAAAAAGCTAGACATACATGGGTTTTTATCCCAAACATAGATTATAAATGCATTAAGACTCACTTCTTACTAAAAGATAAGATTTTAACATGGCCTCCACTAATAGTGTGCCACCTAAGGTAGTAAAGAGAAAGCTAGTAGATTTGGTAGTACGTGTAGCATTACCCTTTTAACATTGTCTTTTAGTGAGAAGTGGGCCCCAATGCATTTATAATGTATGTTTAGTGTAAAAACTCATGTATGTGTAGTCATCCTCCGATGTGATACCAACTTTATTACCTTTTCAATTTTATTGAAAGAAATAAATTTCTGACTTTCATATACATTCACAAATACAGCTCGCGAACCAGATTCATGCTTCAGATATTTGATTCGCCTGGAAGATTGAGAAGTGCAAGGGGAGAAAACTGGTACCATGGGAACTTATCTTCTTTTTTTCCTTTTGTAGTTTATACGATGCAATGGAAATGGATAACATGGCCATTTCCTTTAGTAACTATCTGTTGCCAAACAATTATCAGTTACAAAATATCATGACTGTGCCAGGAGTTAAATTAACACTATCATCTTTTTGACCAGAAAAGCACAAGTCCATGCGTGTTAGGAACCTAGGAGAACTCACCCTTAAAAGCTAGCTGTTAAGGGGAGGGAGCCCAAGTTTATAACTACCCAACATTGGTTCCCCATATAACCGATGTGGGACTAAATTTGGATCATAACATTCCACCACGCTTCCGTAACCCGCCGCCCTCGGCGGTATTCACTCTAGCGACACTGGCCCGGCCCGGACCTACCAGTAATTTTAATCCAGCCTCTAGGTAGCCCTTTCCGACTCTCGGCGGCTTTCACTCTAGCGTCTAGGTAGCCCTTTCCGACTCTCAGCGGCTTTCACTCTAGCGTCTAGGTAGCCCTTTCCGACTCTCGGCGGCTTTCACTCTGGCGACACTGGCCCAACCCGGGTCTACCAGTAATTTTAATCCAGCCTCTAGAGCGAATTAAGAAGCATGGGGTTGGCTCTGATACCAATTGTTAGGAACCTAGGAGAACTCACCCTTAAAAGCTAGCTGTTAAGGGGAGGGAGTCCAAGTTTATAACTACCCAACATTGGTTCCCCATATAACCGATGTGGGACTAAATTTGGATCATAACAATGCGAAATTGCAAATCCTTCTCAGATTCTCGCTGTATATAAGGAGAGGAATAAACTCATCCAGTTAGGTTGAGACTCTGCTGGAACTTTTCGAAACAAGCAGACAGAAGAACCATGCTTTCCAGATCATGTTCTCTATTGCAGATTCTTAATTTAAAGAGTAAAAAAAAACTTTTCTCACTAGAATTTCTAGAGAAAGAAGCTCTCCCAAAAAATCACAAAAAAGAAAACCCTAACCCTAGATCTGAGTTTGGGAGGGTGGTGGCTAGGGTTTCGTCGCCCTCCGCTCTCGCTCCTCCTTCCCCTCTACCTCCGGCGCCGAGTCTCGTCGCCTCTCTTTCCTTCTTGTTTCTTCTCCTCAATCCCAACTTTTCTTATGCTCGCCGGTCTGAACCTCATCCGCGAGGCGGAGAGGACCGAGTTGTTGGATACTTGGAAGATCTCGCCAAGGTGGAGATTGTAGGATAATGGCTCGATTCTGGTTCAGTTTGTTTATATCCATCATATCTGCAGCACATCAGTCGACTGACTATGGGAACCAGTCGACTGTCCAGAGAGAAGTTTCAAAGGCTAAGGATACAGCAGCAACAGTCGACTGGAGATGTGTCTCAGTCGACTGTCCAGAACTAAAGACCAGTCGACTGGTAAGAAGACCAGTCGACTGGAGACGGGTTTGTGAACTAGAAAAGGCCCATTTCGAAAGGCCCAGTAGTTTCCCTATAAATACACCAATTAGGGTTTTGTAAATGAAAGACCTCTATTCGGATTTGCAGCCGTCATCTCTTGTAAGGGTTTGTTTCACCCATTGGTGATTATTTGAAGAAGAAACCCCAACCGCCCCGTGGATGTAGGCATGTGTTTTGCCGAACCACATTAAATCTGTGTGTCCTTGTGTTTGTTTGTTTTCTAATTTTCTTCGCTATTTCTCTCTTTGATTGGTTGTTTGATTCGTATTCCGCACAACAAGTGGTATCAGAGCTTTCGGTTCGACCTAGAGGGAGATGGCGAGTGATGCGGATGCAACCAAGGATGTTGTGGGATCGAGTTCGTCCAGAACAACGATTCACAACGCAAAATTTGAAGTTGAAAAATTTGATGGAACAAACAATTTCGGGATGTGGCAGTGTGAGGTGTTGGATGTTCTGGTTCAACAAGAACAAGATGTTGCTTTGGAGACAGAAAAACCAAAGAATATGTCCGATGTAGATTGGAAGAAGTTGAATTGAGTTGCGTGTGGGACTATTCGGCTCTTTATCGCGAAGGCTCAGAAGTATGATTTGATGAGGGATACCATTGCTGCGGTGTTGTGGAAGAAACTCAAAGACAAATACATGAGGAAAAGTTTGGAGAATCGGCTGTATTTGAAGAAGAGGCTTTTTCGCTTCACCTATACTGAAGGTATGTCTATGAATGCTCATGTTGAATCATTTAATAAATTATTGGCTGATTTGTTAAATTTGGATGAGCAAATTAAAGATGAAGATAAAGCCCTAATTCTGTTGAATTCATTACCCGAAAGTTATGATCATTTAGCAACTACTTTAATATATGGAAAAGACACTGTTAAATATGAAGATGTTGCAAATGCTTTGTTGAATAATGAAACTAGGAGAAGGGATAAAATTGTTGATAGAGAAACTTCTGAGGCATTGATTGTAAGGGGCAGAACTGAGACCAGATCTGAGACCAAATCTGGGAATAAAGGAAACAAATCTCGTTCCAAATCGAGAGGAGTTTCAAAGGACAGAAAGATACCAGCCAAAGATGAATGTGCTTTCTGTCATGAAAGGGGGCATTGGAAAAAGAATTGTCCTAAGCTACGAAATAAGGGAAATTCGACTGCAAATGTGATTGTTGATAATGTAGATAGTGACGATGATTTTTCTTATGCACTTGCTACTAGTCCCTCACTTTATCAAGAAGTATGGTTTCTTGATACAGCAGCCTCCTATCATATGTCTTGGAAAAAGGAGTGGTTTACTTCTTTGGAGTATATGGATGGTGGGGTAGTTTTGATGGGAAATGATGCGCCTTGTAAGAAGGTAGGAATCGGGAAGATTGAATTGCTAATGCACGATGGTCTTATTAGGGAGCTTTCAGATGTATGGTATGTTCCAGATTTGAAAAAGAATTTGATTTCACTTGGTGTTTTGGAGGCCAGTGGAATGAAATTTGCTAGTGAAGGTGGCATTCTGAAGGTGACTAACGGAGCACTTGTGGTGATGAAAGGGCAAAGGAAAAGGAACTTGTTTTTCTTGCAGGGAAAAACATATTTGGGTCAGGCTGCCAGTGTAACTGAAAGGCCTAAACAGGTTGTTCCCGACTCTACTAGGTTGTGGCATATGCGACTCGGGCATGCAGGAGAAAAAGCCTTGCAGGGGCTTGTGAAGCAAGGGTTGCTTAAAGATGCTAAAGGGTGCAAGTTGGAATTTTGTGAACATTGTGTTTTGGGTAAGCAAACTAGGGTGAAATTTGGTACAGCTGTACATCAGACAAAGGGTATCCTCGATTATGTGCACACAGATGTTTGGGGCCCTACTCAGACACCTTCTATGAGTGGTAGACACTGGTTGTTACATTTGTTGATGACTACTCCAGACGAGTTTGGGTATATACCATGAAACACAAAGATGAAGTTTTGACATTGTTCACAAGTTGGAAGAAGAAAGTTGAAAACCAGACTGGAAGGAAGATTAAGGTTCTGAGATCAGATAATGGAGGGGAATACAAGAACGATCCGTTTCTGAAATTGTGTGAAGATGAAGGGATCCAGAGGCACTTCACAGTTAGGAAGACTCCACAGCAAAATGGGATTGCAGAAAGGATGAACAGAACCTTACTTGAGAAGGTGAGATGTATGCTAGCACAGTCTGGATTGAAGAAGACATTTTGGGCAGAAGCTGTTATATATGCAAGCAACATTGTCAGCCGTTTACCATCAGCAGCACTTGAAGGCAAAACACCTATTGAGGTATGGAGTGGTAAACCTGCATCTGATTATAGTTTATTGCATATATTTGGTTGTCCTGCTTATTTTCATGTAACTGAAACTAAACTTGATGCAAGAGCCAAAAAGGCTATATTTGTTGGTTTTAGTACTGGTGTCAAAGGTTACAGGTTGTGGTGTCCAGAACAGAAAAAGTTAGTAATCAGCAGGGATGTCACCTTTGATGAGACTAGCATGATCAGCTCGGGACAGTCGACTGGTCCTCATATACAGTCGACTGGTGATCATGATCAAGAGAAGCAGAAGATTAGCTCGGGACAGTCGACTGGTAGATGCTCTCAGTCGACTGGTGCGAGAGTTCTTCAACAGGTGGAGTTAGAAAAGCGTTCAGTTGGAAATTCTACTCCTGTCCAAAATGAAGATGATGTGGTTGATACTGAGGATGAGGAAGAAGTTCCTATCCATGACCCTCCCCAGCAGGAAGAATCAATTGCAGCAAGAAGGCAAAGAAGAGATATCAAACGACCATCTCGCTTTACAGAAACAGTTGCATTTGCCCTTCCCATTGTTGATGATGAAGTGCCCTCCAACTTCAAAGAAGCTACTAGAAGTTCTGAAAATGCAGATTGGAAAGTTGCTATGGATGAAGAGATGAACTCTCTTCATAAGAACAAGACTTGGGATCTAGTGCAATTGCCAAAGGGGAAGAAAGCTATCGGTTGCAAGTGGGTATATACGAAGAAAGAAGGTCCAAAAGGCAGTGTTCGGTTCAAGGCTAGACTAGTTGCAAAGGGGTATGCTCAACAGGAAGGAATTGACTATAATGAAGTGTTCTCTCCGGTTGTGAAGCATCCTTCTATTCGGATTTTGTTAGCTTTGGTAGCACAGTTTGATCTTGAATTGACACAGAAGGATATGAAGACTGCATTCTTACATGGGGACCTAGATGAAGAAATTTATATGTTGCAGCCAGATGGGTTTAAGATTGCTGAGAAGGAAAATTGTGTTTGCAGATTGAAAAAGTCTCTCTATGGGTTGAAGCAATCTCCAAGGCAGTGGTATTTGAGGTTTGATCAGTTTATGAGAGTGCAGGGATATTCCAGAAGTGAGTATGATCATTGTGTCTATTTCAGAAAATTGCAAGATAGCTCTTTCATATATCTGTTATTATATGTGGATGACATGTTGATTGCCTCTAAAAATGCTAAGGAGATTCAAAATTTGAAGAATCAGCTGAGTTCTGAATTCGAGATGAAGGATCTTGGTGAAGCCAAGAAAATACTTGGGATGGAGATAGCTAGAGACAGAGCAAAGGGCATAGTAAGTTTGACACAGAAGCAATATCTTTTGAAGGTGCTGAAACGGTTTGGTATAGATGAGAAAACTAAACCAGTCAGTACACCCTTAGCCACTCATTTCAGAATTAGTGCTTCGCAGTCTCCAAGTACAGATGAAGAGAGACAGTATATGGCTAATGTACCTTACACTAGTGTGGTTGGCAGTTTGATGTATGCCATGGTTTGTACTTGACCAGACATCTCTCAGGCGGTGAGTATGGTTAGTCGATATATGCATGATCCAGGCAGAGAGCATTGGCAAGCAGCTAAATGGATTTTGAGGTACATAAGTGGCACCACAGATGTGGGTTTGAAGTTTGAAAGGGATGACAATATTAGCAGGTTATTGATGGGTTATGTTGATTCTGACTATGCAGGTGATCTAGATAAGAGGCGGTCTACTACAGACTATTTGTTTACTATGGCTAGGGCACCTATAAGTTGGAGGTCCAATTTGCAGTCCACTGTAGCGTTGTCTACTACTGAGGCTGAATACATGGCAGTTGCTGAGGCCATGAAGGAAGCTATTTGGATTCATGGACTTTTGAAGAGCTTGGGAATTCATCGGGAGAAGGTGGAGGTACACTGTGACAGTCAGAGTGCTATTCATTTAGCGAAGAACCAAGTTCATCATTCGAGGACCAAACATATTGATGTCCGTTATCACTTTGTGCGTGATTTGATAAAGGATGGTGATATTCTTCTGGTGAAGATTGGGACAGCTGATAATCCTGCTGATATGTTGACCAAAGTTGTTGGGGCAGCCAAGTTCAAGCATTGCATGAACCTGGCTAATATTTTGCATGCTTGATGATTTGGAATGGGCGGTTGGAATGGTGCTTCGTTTTGTTTGGTTAGTATGTGATATCATACTAAGGTGGAGTTTGTTTTTGTTACAATTGGTGATAAGCATTTGTTTCGGAGTATTTTTGGAGATTGCTTGGGCTACTTGGAAGATCTCGCCAAGGTGGAGATTGTTGGATACTTGGAAGATCTCGCCAAGGTGGAGATTGTAGGATAATGGCTCGATTCTGGTTCAGTTTGTTTATATCCATCGTATCTGCAGCACATCAGTCGACTGACTATGGGAACCAGTCGACTGTCCAGAGAGAAGTTTCAAAGGCTAAGGATACAGCAGCAGCAGTCGACTGGAGATGTGTCTCAGTCGACTGTCCAGAACTAAAGACCAGTCGACTGGTAAGAAGACCAGTCGACTGGAGACGGGTTTGTGAACTATAAAAGGCCCATTTCGAAAGGCCCAGTAGTTTCCCTATAAATACACCAATTAGGGTTTTGTAAATGAAAGACCTCTATTCGGATTTGCAGCCGTCATCTCTTGTAAGGGTTTGTTTCACCCATTGGTGATTATTTGAAGAAGAAACCCCAACCGCCCCGTGGATGTAGGCATGTGTTTTGCCGAACCACATTAAATCTGTGTGTCCTTGTGTTTGTTTGTTTTCTGGTTTTCTTCGCTATTTCTCTCTTTGATTGGTTGTTTGATTCGTATTCCGCACAACACGAGTGGATGGTCGCGGCCACCACTCAGGGTTGCTCCGGCGTCGGTGTCTTGTGCGAGCGGCGATGGGTCCCAATTTGGCGGCCGTCTAGGCGGGGCCGACGACTGTGTGCGAGGAGGTTGGGGGGATCCATCGGGTGTGAGTGGGTGCCGGCATCGCGTCGGAGTCTTAGCGGGTGCGAGCGGCGATGGATCCCAATTTGGCGGCAGCGTTGGCGGGACCGATGGCTGTGCGAGAGGAGGTTGGGGGATTCGTCGGGTTGGGGGCTGCCGTGGAGGCATGTGGGGGAGAAAGGGGAGAGAGACACGGGGGAGGGGAGTTTTGATTTGATTTGGAATGTTGTCGTAAGGGAAAATTTGAATTTCAAATTAAGTTTTGAAATTCAAATGGACGTTGAGGAGTCCCTAAGATCCAAAGTGTCCATAATATCCAAATTACAACTGATTTACAATTAGCAGCGAAATATTTCCTAACTGGTGTGGGCGACGGTGGTCAGACAATTTTAGGGTTTGGGCTCTTCTTTGACCTGGTTTAGTCAAATTGAGGAGTGCCGTTCGTTTCCCTCACGTCAGGGGGGCTTGGAGGGGTCAGGTGCGACGCCTGCTTTCGTCGTGATTTGACGGTGAGAGTCAACTAGGGTTAAGCGAGGGGAAGAGAACGAAGACTCAATCTGGACAGGGTGTTATCAGATTGGCAGAGTGCCTGCGGTATCTCTCTTAGAGTGCATAATGTTGACGTTCGGCTCACTGCTGCGGGCGACGGAGGCAATCGTGCGATAGTTGGAGAGGAAAAACGATGTACAAGCGAGGATCTGAGTGAGAGTGTGAGCTCAAATTGTCACGAGAAATTTGTTGTAACTCAGTCGGCCGATCAATAGTATTAGATTTCGTTGTTTTTGTTTGTTGGTTGGGGTGTATGAGTTCCGGAACCCAATATGTTGAAATCTGAGCTTCATAAGCCTTATTTTTTGTTGTATATTTTGTTAATTCCTTATTAATAAAATGCGGGAAGCATTCAACCCACCGTTTAACGATAAAAAAAAACAAAAAAAACAAAAAAAAAATTATGAAGAGTATGGCTTGCATGAGGATCCTGGGCGTATAATCTGACCATCCATCAGTTTTCTTGAAATTCATGCTCTATTCATCGATGTGTTAATGGATGGTTGGTGATATGGGTTAGGAATGACGTGGCCCATCCTGGGCCACAGGATCCCCTCAGGATGCGCGCACCTCCTAATTCTCCAGATCCGCCACGTCAGCATCGGAAAACCGCCCGGACCGCTGCCACGTCAGCCCGAAAATCGCCCGGGCATCTGCCACGTCAGCCCTAAACCGCCCGGATTTCCACCGCTTCAGCCACACGGGCAACCGGATCCAGACCTGGCCCCAAACGGGTCCAGACCCGGTTGACATCTTCTATAAATACCAGACCCCTACTCCTTCTCCAGGTAATCAACTTTTGCCTCCTCAAACCCTAGTTACTGTTACTCTCCCTTAGTGACTGACTAGATCGTCGGAGGGTCTACCAACGGGACCAACCCCAGTGTTCCGAGACCGTCTGTAGGTACACAAGACCCTCGGATCCGAGCCTCAAAGATCCAAACCGAGCATCAGCCTCTACCTCAATACTGCCTACCTCAGTACCGTTCGTCCAGCCAAGGGTCGTCTGTATAGGTGTCTCCTCCTTTAATACAAATTGAGTAAGAACTCACGCCTGGTGCATCCACACGTTCCCCAAAAACAAACCGCATCAGGATGGTATGCCTATTGTAGACGCCAATCCGAGCCTCGCTTCCAACGGTACCCTCGTAGACGCCGACCCGAGCTCCGCCCCCGTCGGCATTCCCATCGACCCGAGCTCACATGGCACCCAAAGCCACAAAAGTTGTTACCTCCGCACGCCGACACGACGTGCCTCCGCAAGACATCGATGCCGATCCTCAGGGACCAAACAACAAAAGGGCCAACCACGGGCCCCAGCTGAACGCCTCCCGCCCGGTCCAGGGCGACCTATGGGAGGTAATATCAAACCGCCAAGCCAGCCGTGGCAGGGGAGGAGCCGCTTCCAACTCAGCTCCGAACCATCCCAGACCCCCATCCCAAGGGCGGGAGCCTGCGCTCAGCCGGGTCGGTCGGCAACAGTCTGCCCAACTGAACCGGGCCGAAGGAGCCCCGGTTACCCACCAGGAATTCCAGGACTTCCGAAGGGAAATCTTGGGTGCCCTCTGAGGAGTCCCCGTCAACGAGAACGCCCGCCATTCCCACACACGGTCGCAGGCCGAGGCTACCGTGTCTCGCCGCTCAACCATCCCCCCAGAGTATGATGGCGACATTTTGAAGCCCCTCCAAGAAATGGAGGAGCGCCTCGACCACGTTGGTAACGGCGAACCTAGAGCAGCTCAGGGGTACAGGCCGGTTCGTCCTCCTTTCTCTGCCCTCATCCTGCAGGCAGAGATACCCCCGCAATTTCCGTCCGCCTCAGTTCGAGACATATGACGGCGAGGGCGATCCTGCTGATCACATGGAGGGCTTCAAAACCCTCATGATGATTCACAGCGCATCGGATCCCCTCCTATGCCGAGCCTTCCCCGCAACACTCCGGGGTCTGGCCCGGGAATGGTTCTCCATGCTCACCCCCGGCTCCATCTATTCTTTCGACCAGCTAGAGGGCAGTTTCCTCGCCCACTTCGTAACTAGCCGAAAGGCCAAAAGAACGAGTGCATCACTCCTCGGACTCCGGCAAAAGGAGGGGGAGCCCCTCCGAGTGTTTGTTCGAAGGTTCACCGCCGAGGCGAGGTCAGTCTCATCCCTCGACCCCGGCGTTGCCTCGGTAGCCTTCCGCCATAACATCCGACAGGGACAGTTCAAGGCATCCCTGGCGAAGAAGCCGCCGATAGAATTCCCCGACCTCCTCAACCGGGTCGAAAAATATATCCGAGCCAAGGAGGTCCTCAATCCCGAGGACCAGAAGGAAGCTCCCGGGAAGGAGAAGCGCAAAGCCGACGAGATTAAGCCGACGAAAAAAGATCCGAGAGACGGGGGCTCCGCAAAGAAGGTTCCACCGATCCCCCGCTTCGAGAGGTACACCCCACTGACGCAGAACGTGTCGACAATCCTCTTAGCGATTGAAGACAACGACCTCGTCCTGTACCCCCCTCGATCGTCCTGTACCCCCCTCGATCGTCCAACAACACCAGCAAGAAGAGGGATCAACGGTTCTATTGCAGTTTTCACCGGGACAACGGGCACGACACGGATCACTGCCGCGCCCTGAAGGACGAAATTGAGGCCTTCATCCAACGAGGGTATCTCCGAGAGTTCCGATGGGAAAGCATCCGGGAACCGAGAGACAACAGGAACAGGAGGGATTCCCCTCCTCCTCGAGGGCACCGACAGCGTCCTGAGCGGGATCCGGATCCCGAGGAGCCCGAGGGTCAAGCGATCCTGCATTGCGTCCACGGAGGGCCTATGAGAGGCAAATCTAACACTTCCTGCAAGGCCTTCATCCGGAATGTCAATACCGTCCAGGGCCCTCTTTCCCCCCCGGTCCAGCAACTCCCTGTCTCCTTCTCAGGAGAGGATCTGGAGGGGGTCCGGCTCCCTCACTGTGACGCCCTCGTCATCAACCTCGGCATGGCGAACTACGATGCCCGGAGAATCCTCGTAGACAACGGGAGCTCGGTCAACATTCTATTCCTCAAAGCATTCGAGAACCTAAAGCTCTCCCGTAAGAAACTAAAGCCAGCCGGGTACACCCTACACGTATGAATTCTCCGGCGTCCCCATAACCATAGAGGGGATAGTCACCCTGGACGTCACGGCAGGCACAAAGCCCAACAGAAGGACCAAGTCCATGGACTTCATGGTTGTGAATGTAAAGGCAGCTTACAATGCCATCATCGGCCGCCCGGGGCTCTGCTCCCTCCAGGCGGTCCCCTCGACCTACCATCAGAAGATGAAATTCCTTACCAATACTGGCATCGGAGTTGTCCGCGGGAATCAGGAAGCAGCACGTTCGTGCTATATGACGGCGATCGGAAGCGGTATGTTTTCCCTCGATGCCGTCGAACTGGCGCCTGAAAGGACCCAGCCAGAGTCGGAGCCGGCGGACGAACTGCAAGATGTCTCGTTCGAGATAGGGGATGCATCGAAGCACTTTCGTGTAAGCTGCTCCCTCGCCCCCAACCTCAAGTCTGCCCTAATCGCCTGCATTCGGCGCAATGTCAACCTCTTTGCCTGGAAGGCCTCTAACATGCCCGGTATCTCCGAAGATCTCATTATGCACAAACTCAGTGTGATTCTCGGGTCGAAGCCAGTTGTCCAAAAGCGGCGTAAGTTCGCTCCCAAGCGACAACAGGCAGTAAATGCAGAAGTGGACAAGCTCTTGTCCGCACGTTTTGTGCAAGAGGTCAGCTATCCAGAGTGGCTGGCGAACGTCGTCATGGTAAAGAAGGCGAGCGGGAGTTGGAGGATCTGTATAGATTTTACCGACCTCAACAAAGCATGCCCCAAGGATCCGTTCCCTCTCCCCAGCATTGATGCCCTGATCGATGCTACCTCGGGTCACTAGCTCCTCTCCTTCATAGATGCCTTCTCAGGCTATAACCAAATCCGGATGTTCCCTCCGGACATCGCCAAGACGTCCTTCGTCACGGACCAGGGACTGTATTGCCACCGGGTCATGCCCTTCGGCCTGAAGAACGCCGGCGCCACCTACCAGAGGCTCGCCAACCGAGTCTTTAAAGATCAGATCGGGCGTAACATGGAGGTTTATGTCGACGACATGCTCGTCAAAAGTCAACAAGGACAGCACCACGTCGCCGACCTGGAAGAAGCCTTTGGGGTCCTTCGGACCCACAACATGAGACTCAATCCGGCGAAGTGTGCCTTCGGCATCTCCTCGGGAAAATTCTTAGGGTTCATCGTCAGCCAGCGCGGCATCGAGGCGAACCCCAAAAAAATTCAGGCCATAATAGACATGGCCCCTCCCAGGAATGTCAAAGAAGTCCAGAGGCTAACGGGGCGACTGGCGGCCATCGGCCGTTTCCTCTCCAAATCCGGAGAGAAGTCACTCCCGTTCTTCAAAGCACTGCGTGGCACTGGAAGGTTTGAGTGGGGTACTCAACAGCAAGAGACCTTCGCACAGTTGAAGGAGTACCTCGCCAACCCCCCTCTCCTCAGCAAGCCCGAACCAGGGGAGCCACTCTGGCTCTACCTATCCGCTTCGGAGAACGTACTCAGTGCCGTCCTCGTCCGAGAAGAGGAAGGGGTTCAAAAGCCCCTCTACTATGTGAGCAAGGTCCTGATCGATGCCGAGACCCGGTATTCCAGAATGGAAAAAGTGGCGTACGCCCTGGTCGTAGCCACACGGAAGCTTCGTCCTTACTTTCAGGGGCATTCGATCCAGGTGCTCACGGATCAACCCTTGAAGGTCGTGCTCTACAAACCCGAGAACTCCGGACGACTATTCAAATGGTCGATCGAACTCAGCCAGTACGACATCGGCTATCAACCAAGAACGTCCATCAAGGGGCAGGCCCTCGTCGAATTCATTACAGAATGCACCATCTCCGAGCAACCCTCGAGCAATGAAGCCGACCAGACGTGGGAAGTTTATGTCGACGGCTCCTCTTGCGAAACGGGGAGTGGTGCGGGAATCATTCTCCAAGGTCCGGATGGCTTCCTTCTCCAGTATTGTCTCCGCCTCAACTTTCCGGCCTCTAACATCGAGGCTGAATACGAGGCGATGATCGCCGAGCTTAACCTGGCTCATCAAGCCGGTGCCAGACAGATCCGGTCCTTTAGCGACTCTCAGCTGGTGGTCAGCCAGATCACCGGGGAATACGAGGCCCGTGACGATCAGATGATCAGGTATCGGGCCAGGGTCCAACACCTATTATCGTCCTTCGACGAATTGGCTGTCATAAGAATCCCCCGGGAGCTGAACGCACAGGCCGACGCCCTGTCGAAATTGGCTTCATCATCCTTTGAAGGCCTCGACCGCACGGTCCTGATTGAAGTCCTGTTAAAGCCAAGTACAGACACCCCGGAGGTTCTGTGCATCGAAGACGGAGCTCCTCCGGACGACTGGACCACCCTTATCAAAAATTTTCTAGTCAAGGGAGAGCTCCCCGAAGACCGAGCTGAAGCAAGGCGGATCAGGGTCCGATCTGAAAGGTTCGCGGTCATCAATGCCACCCTCTTCAAAAGATCCTATACAACAACAGATGGCAGACCCTACCTCCGCTGCCTAAGCCCAGACGAAGCCAAGTATGCCCTCAAGGAGCTGCACGAGGGGATCGGCGGATGCCACATGGGAAGCCGTTCACTAGCACGGAAAGCGCTAAATCACGGGTACTACTGGCCCACTATGCTGCAAGATGCCCTCGCCCTAGTGAAGAAGTGTGACCCCTGCCAACGGTTCTCCCCAGTGAAGAGGGCTCCCCAGGCGAACCTCCGGTCCATGGCCAGTCCGACCCTCTTTGCAATGTGGGGGATGGATTTGGTAGGCCCATTCCCGAAAGCAACGGGCCAGCGAAAGTTTCTCATTGTGGAGATCGACTATTTTACAAAGTGGATCGAGGCCGAGCCATTAGCAACGATCACCGAGCGACAGACTCAACAATTCTTCTGGAAAAACATCGTCTGTCGGTTCGGGATTCCGTAGGTGCTCATCACAGATAATGGGACTCAATTCGCGGGTAAGAATTTTTGCAAGTTCTGCGAAGATCTCGGAATCCAGCAGCGCTTCTCTTCAGTATGCCACCCCCAGTCTAACGGCCAGGCCGAGAACGCGAACCGCCAAATCCTCGACGGCTTCAAGAAACGACTTGATAACTCTGCCAAGGGGTTCTGGGTCGACGAATTACCGAGCGTTCTCTGGACCCACCGAACGACAAAGAGAATCCCAACGGGAGAATCCCCTTTCAATCTGACATACGGCGCAGAGGCCGTCATTCCCTTAGAGATCAGGATCCCTTCACCCCGAATCATGGCTTTCGACGAGGCCGCCAACTCCCAACAGCTGCGGGCCGACCTGGACCTCATAGACGAGGTCAGGGAAAAGTCCGCCCTTAGAAGAAGCATCTACCAGCAGAGAATTGAGAAGTTCTACAACAAGAAGGTGCGCCCAACTGACATCAAACTCGGAGATCTTGTTCTCCGAAAACTGGCGGTTTCCAACCCCGGCCAGAAAAGAAAGTTGGCACCAAATTGGGAGGACCCCTGCAAAGTATCCGAAGTCGTGCGCCCGGGCACGTACCGCCTGACCAGTGCCGAAGGCAAGCCCATCAAGAGCCCCTGGAACGCGGAATACTTGATCAAGTTCTTAGGAGGAGAGTAGCCTCTGTGTAAATTATCATGATTGTAATCGGCATGTCGTGCCTAGTCTTTTGTAAAGTTCAAATATATTGTAAATATGCCAGCTTTCTTAAAACAAGCCCACGACTTCCTATTTTGCAACAAATAAAGAACATATCTCGAGTTCGGCGCTCGGATAACAGCGCGAGCCCAAAAAGCTTCTCTTACAAGCCTGGAGCTCGACGCTCGGATAACAGCACGAGCCCAAAAAGCTTCTCTTACAAGCTTAGAATTCGGTGCTCGGATAACAGCGCGAGCCCAAAAGGCTTCTCTTACAAGCTTGGGGCTCGGCGCTTGGATAACATCGCGAGCCAAAAAAGCTTTTCTTACAAGCTTAGGGTTCGGCGCTCGGATAACAGCGCGAGCCCAAAAGGCTTCTCTTACAAACTTGGGGCTCGGCGCGCAGATAACAGCGCGAGCCCAAAAAGCTCCTCTTACTAGCTAAGGGTTCGGCGCTCGGATAACAGTGCGAGCCCAAAAAGCTTCTCTTACAAGCTTAGGGTTCGGCGCTCGGATAACAGCGCGAGCCCAAAAAGCTTTGGGCTCGGTACTCGGGCGGCTCGGCCTAGTTGGTTCTTTGGTAACGTGCATCCAATCAAACAACTCTGCTTCCTCCATGCCCGCACCCTCTCGCTGAGAACATGTGCAGGAGCTCGGCGTCGACCCCGAGCAAGGCGGTGCCTTTTCCAAGGCACCACGACCTTGACGCTCGGCGGCGGCCCCCTGCTACGCCCGTAGTTGTCTTTCTCACCGGTATGGGGGCTCGGCATCCGTCCCTCGCTCGGTTTGGGCTTCCTGAATCTCATCAACTTATGTACGAGGCGACATCCGCCAGCCACGCTTGCACCGTCTCTACCTGAGAACATGTGCAGGAGCTCGGCGTCGATCCCGAGCAAGGCAAGTGCCTTTTCCAAGGCACCGCGACCTTGACGCTCCGCGGCGGCCCCCTGCTACGCTCGCAGTTGTCTTTCTCACCAGTATGGGGGCTCGGCATCCGTCCCTCGCTCGGTTTGGGCTTCTTGAAGCTCATCAACCTATGTACGAGGCGACATCCGTCAGCCACGCCCGCACCGTCTCTCCGTGAGAACATGTGCAGGAGCTCGGCATCGACCCCGAGCAAGGCGGGTGCCTTTTCCAAAGCACCGTAACCTTAACGCTCGGCGGCGGCCCCCTGCTACGCCCGCAGTTGTCTTTCTCACCGGTATGGGGGCCCGGCATCCGTCCCTCGCTCAGTTTGAGCTTCTTGAAGCTCATCAACCTATGTACGAGGCGACATCCGCCAGCCACGCCCGCACCGTCTCTCTCTGAGAACATGTGCAAGAGCTCGGCGTCGACCCCGAGCAAGGCGGGTGCCTTTTCCAAGGCACCGTGACCTTGACGCTCGGCGGCAGCCCCCTGCTACGCCCGCAGTTGTCTTTCTCACCGGTATGGGGGCTCAGCATCCGTCCCTCGCTCGGTTTGGGCTTCTTGAAGCTCATCAACCTATGTACGAGGCGACATCCGCCAGCCACGCCCGCACCGTCTCTCCCTGAGAACATGTGCGGAAGCTCGGCGTCGACCCCGAGCAAGGCGGGTGCCTTCTCCAAGGCATCACGACCTTGATGTTCGGCAGCGACCCTCTGCTACGCCCGCAGTTGTCTTTCTCACTAGTATGGGGGCTCGGCACCCGTCCCTCGCTCGGTTTGGGCTTCTTGAAGATCATCAACCTATGTACGAGGCGACATCCGCCAGCCACGCCCGCACCGTCTCTCCCTGAGAACATGTGCTGAAGCTCGGCGTCAACCCCGAGCAAGGCGGTTGCCTTCTCCAAGGCACCGCGACCTTGACGCTCGGCGGCGATCCTCTGCTACGCCCGTAGTTGTTTTTCTCACCGGTATGGGGGCTCGACACCCGTCTCTCGCTCGGTTTGGGCTTATTGAAGCTCATCAACCTATGTACGAGGCGACATCAGCCAGCCATGCCCATACCGTCTCTTCCTGAGAACATGTGCGGGAGCTCGGCGTCGACCCCGAGCAAGGCGGGAGCCTTCTCCAAGTCACTGCGACCTTAACGCTCGGTGGCGACCTCGTCACTCTTGCAACTGGTTCTCTCACAAACAAAGTACTCGACGAACCGAAGCAAGGCCGCGGCTTTCTTCAAAACCGCTCGGCCACCACGCTCGGTTACGAGCATCAACCATGTGTCGACAAAATTTTCTTAAGATTTAGAGCGTCCGCCTTCGGCAGACGCCCCAAGCCTCGAATCGATTTATTGACCACCCTCTCACCCGCGAACAACTCGAAGTTTACGGCTTTTACAAGCCTAAACCCTGAACTATTCGAGGATGGCAAGGGGGCCATCGCCCCGCTGCTCTCTCCGTCCTGGAACAAACGCTCCGAGCCTTCGAGCTGTTCAGCTGACCCTTCTCTCGCCCCCGAACAACTCGGGGTTTACGGCTCTTACGAGCCCAAAACCCCGAATTGTTCGAGGACGACAGAAGAGCCACCATGCTTCGGCTCCCTCCGAACCCTGAACCGATCGGTCGGCCCACCGCTCACCAACGAACAACTCGGGGTCTCACGACTCTAACTGCCTGAACCCCGAATAGTCCGAGGGTGATCGGTGTGCCTCCGATCCGGAGTACTCGGAAATATTATATTCTCTGGGTGCCCACCTTTGGCAAGCACCCGAGTTAGACGGCTCACTGCCTGATAACCAACAAGGGGAGTGGGGGATTATATAGCCCCTTGAGGCCCTCATTTATTGCATCTGGGAATGCGAAACGACGGAAGGCGAAATGTCGCCATAAATGCTCATGGGAATGCGAAACGTTGCCAGTTATTGCTTATCGAAAAGCTAAACGATGCGACCGTCGCGCCCGTTGCAACAAGTCACCTCAGAGCCGACCCCTGTGCAACTAGCCCGGCAATTGTTCCTAACAACCAAGATGATCAGAGCGTGGAAAATCAAATGTTCTTATTCATTACTCATTGCTTACAACTCAATGAACGTCGGTGGAAATACAAGGAAAAATTTCACAACTCACTCACACTCGGCTGGGAACTCGAATTCAGGGCTCCTATCACGCTCGGTCGGACCGGCCAGGGAAGACGCTCCCGCCACCGAGCTTCCTGCTTCTTCGGGCTGCGCCCCATCCAGTAAAAATATCGGAGACCGCCCCGGGGTCCCATTGTTGGTCCCTTCTATCAGACCAGCGCCTAACAACAGCTTCGGTCTGCAGATTTCCAGCTCCTTCTCGACTACGGCCTCACGAAGGAAAGACTCCGAAGCCGACCCCCCGCTCGAAGCATCCCAGAGGGAACAGCCTGTCTCAATAACCCACCAGTCCCGATCGGCTACGGCCTTCTTCAGGCACGCCAACTCCAAGCCGAGCTCCCTGGACCTGTTCAGAAAATAGTTAACGACGGCAGCACGGTCCCGAGCTTGCTTCTGTTGACGAAGCAGAGCTGCCTCCGTGGCCTCCTCCCCTGCTTGATCTAAAGGTACCTCGGAAACAACGGGGAGGGCGACACAGGTCCCGTGCATCTATCAAAAGACGAGAACAAACATCACAAAAAACACAAGTCTGGAAAGATCGGCACAAAAAATAAATTTCATTTCTGTCAAAAAGTTTGATACAAAAGCCACGGTGGCCAGTCCGCCCAAGGCATTTACATCAAAACAAGAAAAAAGAAAAAGATCTATTCTTGAGGGGGGTTTGGCACCTCTTCATCGACCTGATTGCCCCCCGCATCGTCGCCCCCCGGGGTGGGAGGAAGGTTCAGCGCCCATCCGTAGTAGAGATGGTCCACTTTCTGCTCGGGGTAGATCTGTCTAAAGTGGGACTTGGCTTGTTCATACGCCTCGTCCTGTGCCACCATGACGGTCTCCCCCAAGGCCGACTCCATCTCCTGCAACGCCTTCTTCCCCTTCGCCTCAAGGTCCTCCCGGTCCTGCTTGTGGATCTTGCAGAGCGATTCTATCTGGGCCTCGTGGACGGCCACCATCGCCCGAGCTTCCTTCAGCTCGTCCGTGGCCTTGTTCAGGTCGCGGAGGTACTTCTCCGCATTCCACCTCTCAATGAAGATCTCCTTCTCCAAGCACTTGTAGAAGTGCTGGCCATGGAGCATCGCCTGTCCGAAGAGAGAAAGTTCAAAAAAAAAACTCCAAGTCATTGAGTAAAACAGAGCCAAGACAACTTACCGAGATGGTTGCCTGTGACCACCGCATGTAGGCCTGGTCCGCCGTCTGCACCGCCAGGGCCATCCAATCGCGCTCGGTGGCGACCTTTGAGACGAACTCGACTGCCACGGGCCCATCAAGCAGAGAATCCCCCCGCACAATCGACCAATCAGGGGCAAATGGCAGCGTGCCCTGCTTGCTCACCATTTTCGCAGCGAACAGCCGAAGAGGGGGGAGCCCATTTTCCGGGCCATCCACGGTTTTGCCCGAACCACCAGCAGCGTCTCGAGCCGCCCTCAACGAGTGGGAGGACTGGGAATGGTGCTTCTTAGCCCTCTTCGCCGGGGAAGGCTCCTCGGCCACCGGGGCCGGCACCTGGGAGGACGCCCCGGTCTGCGCGGCCAACTTCTGCTTCTCGGCCCTATCCTCTCCTGCTCGGCCTTCTTCCTCCTCTCTGCCCTCGCCTTCTCGGCAACAGCGAGAAAAAGCTTCTTCGCGTCCGCCCGTTAAGTAGTCATCCCTACAAAAACACGGAAGAAAAGCTAACGTTAACACTAAGGCAGGAAAATGAACATATTCGGAAAGAGACATACTAGGATCGGCAGGACTCAGTCCGGCCCGGGCGAGGTGTATCTCGATCACTCGAGGCCACGCGATACTGTGCCCCCCGACAATCTTCTCCACCCTCTTCCACTCCTTGGCAGTCAATTCGCTCTTCCTCAGAGGCTTGTGCTTCGGCTTGACGAAGTTCCACCTGGTCGGAATTTTCCAAGACCCCTCAGTCAGAACTACAAAATACTTCTCTTTCCACCCCTTTATAGAGTCCGGATGACCGTGCATAACCTTCTTATGTGGCCTCGACGAAAAGTTAAAAATACCCTCCTGATCTCCGAGCGAACCAATCCCAAGAATAGCTCGGAAATACGTCAGCCTCGGCTTCACTCCCTTCTCTTGACACTTCAGTATGAAACAGACCAAATGCTTCCAGGAGTTCGGACCGTACTGCATTGGTGACAGCTCCGCCCAGTTCAGGACCCTCTTCACGAAAGGATGCAGAGGCAGCCTCAGCCCCGAGAGGAAGGCGTCCTCGGGAAACATACAGTACCCCAGTGCCAGAGCCGTGGTGGGCCGAATACCGGGGCTCGGAAGGAAGATCTCGAACTCCCACGGAATATAGTAGGCGGCCCTGATAATGTTAAGGTACTCTGCCTTCAGAATGCTTGGCATGCCATCAGCGCGGATCTTCACCCGAGTGTCTTCGCCCGGCACTAGAGGGATCGGTTCAATGTCCTTAATGTCGATACATCCGAATCGACCCTGGGTTCCTGAAGGAGACCGGTGGAAACTCAAAACCCGGTCTCGGTGCGTACTCATCTGGCGAGGAAGGACTGTGTGGTATGGTCAGGACTTTCTTCTTCCGACGAGGACGAGCCTTCCGCTCGGGCGACGGCGTCGACAAAGGGGGAAGGGGTGGAAGATCTCCTCCGACCCCGGTCGGCCCTCCAGCCGCGCCCCGACAAGCGTCTCCTTGGGCAGCCTCCCGTTCGTCGACCTCATCCTCCTCGTCTTCCTCATCACCCTCGGCACCCTGATCATCTTCACCTTCCTCCTCGCCTTCGGTACCTTCCACCTCCTCCTCATCATCCTCCTCCTGATCTTGTTCCTCCTCGTCCTCTTCGTCCTCCTCGTCCTCCTCGTCCCCCTCGCCCTCCATCTCCTCGTCACCCTCATCCATGGGCTCCTTTCCCGGCCTTCTGGACCTCAATGGGGACACAATGAAGACTACGTCATCACCATCATCCGATTCATGATCGGTCAGAACTTCTTCCTTCACCTTATACTTACTCAAGGACGATGACGTCTCCTGCTCGGATTCCCCTGCGGTACGACCTGACGAGCTAGCCTCGGACCCGGACTGAGTTCGCAATATTACTAAAAAAGAAAGTACTAACTTGGAGCTTAGGAAGTTACGGTCACCGGAAAATCTCGCCAACGGCAAGTAAGATTCCCGCTCTTGTTAAAAGTTGGAAAGTGAGTAATAATGTGAAGATGAAGAAATGAGGGAGGGGGTGGGGTTTTAAAGAGGAAAAGCGACTCCTTGATTTTCACAAAAAAGATCTGGCCATTGGATCTTAACTGACAAGATCCAGCGGCCACCAAGATCTGGAAACGCTTTGATCTTTGCACCCATGACGTCAGCAATAGGCATAAAATTACCCCACTGCCCCTCCACTTTTTCTCTCCAAAAAAGGCTTTTTCGACAAGTCAGAAGGGTCAACGCTCGGATTGAAGCCCGAGCCAATAATTTCCCTTCTACTTCACAGAAGGGTCGACGCTCGGATAGAAGCCCGAGCCAGTAATTTCCCTTCTATTACACAGAAGGGTCGACGCTCGGATAGAAGCCCGAGCCAATAATTCCCCTTCTACTTCACAGAAGGGTCGACGCTCGGATAGAAGCCCGAGCCAATAATTCCCCTTCTTCACAGAAGGGTCGACGCTCGGATAGAAGCCCGAGCCAGTAGTTCCCCTTCTATTACACAGAAGGGTCGACGCTCGGATAGAAGCCCGAGCCAATAATTCTCCTTCTACTTTACAGAAGGGTCGACGCTCGGATAGAAGCCCGAGCCAGTAATTTCCCCTCTATTTCACAGAAGGGTCGACGCTCAGATAGAAGCCCGAGCCAGTAATTCTCCCTCTATTTCACAGAAGGGTCGATGCTCGGATAGAAGCCCGAGCCAATAATTCTCCTTCTACTTCACAGAAGGGTCGACGCTCGGATAGAAGCCCGAGCCAGTAATTTCCCTTCTATTACACAGAAGGGTCGACGCTCGGATAGAAGCCCGAGCCAATAATTCCCCTTCTACTTCATAGAAGGGTTGACGCTCGGATAGAAGCCCGAGCCAATAATTCCCCTTCTACTTCACAGAAGGGTCGACGCTCGGATAGAAGCCCGAGCCAGTAATTCCCCTTCTATTACACAAAAGGGTCGACGCTCGGATAGAAGCCCGAGCCAATAATTCTCCTTCTACTTCACAAAAGGGTCGATGCTCGGATAGAAGCCCGAGCCAGTAATTCCCCCTCTATTTCACAGAAGGGTCGACGCTCGGATAGAACCCCCAGCCAGTAATTCCCCCTCTATTTCACAGAAGGGTCGACGCTCGGATAGAAGTCCGAGCCAATAATTCTCCTTCTATTACACAAAAGGGTCGACGCTCGGATAGAACCGCGACCCCCAACTACCCTCCTTTGATTCAGAGGGGCTCGGAGCTCGGATAGCACCGCGAGCCCCAAACTGCCCTCCTTTGATGTAGTGGGGCTTGGGGCTCGGATGGCATCTCGAGCCCTAACTACCCTCATTTGATTCAGAGGGGCTCGGAGCTCGGATAGCGCCGCGAGCCCCAATTACCCTCCTTTGGTTCAGAGGGGCTGGGAGCTCGGATAGCACCGCGAGCCCCAATTCCCCTCCTTTCGTTCAGAGGGGCTCGGAGCTCGGATAGCGCCGCGAGCCTCAATTACCCTCCTTTGGTTCAGAGGGGCTCGGAGCTCGGATAGCGCCGCGATCCCCAAACTACTTTCCTTTGACTCAGAGGGGCTCGGAGCTCGGATAGCACCGCGAGCCCCATGAGCCCACCTCTGGTCACCAAGCACTCGGTAAGCCGACCTCCCACAAAAACAACCTCAGCATCCCCTCGCTCTTCCAACTAGCGAGCAGATCGTCCACCGACCCTAGGAGCTCGTCTGCCGACCCCCAAGCACTCAGTAAGCCGATCTCCCACAAAGACAACCTCAGCATCCCCTCGCTCTTCCAACTAGCGAGAGGATCGTCCACCGACCCTAGGGGCTCGTCTGCCGACCCCCAAGCACTCGGTAAGCCGACCTCCCACAAAAAAGACCTCAACATCCCCTCGCTCTCCCAACTAGCGAGGGGATCGTCCACCGACTCTTGGAGCTCGTCCACCGGCCCCTAATGCTCGACAAAACAAACCCCAACAGGAGGCCTCTACGACCCCTCGCTCTTCCAACTAGCGAGGTGGTCGTCTGCCGACCCTTGAGGCTCGTCTGCCGACCCCATGGACTCGTCTACCGACCCCCAAGCCTCGGCAAGCGTCGCTCTGGCTCTCCTACTCCTCTACACAGCCTCTCGAAAACTCCAATGAGGGATCCATTCCTCCTACCCCCTGGCCTCTTCGGAAGATAGCAGATCCTACCTTCTCACCCCAACATCCACCCTGCTCTTTCTACGAAGGCGAAGAATCACTCCTACATGACTGGTTCACCCAGCCCTACAGGAGTGTGGGGCTTGTGATATGGGTTAGGAATGACGTGGCCCATCCTGAGCCACAGGATCCCCTCAGGATGCGCGCACCTCCTGATTCTCCAGATCCGCCACGTCAGCATCGGAAAACTGCCAGGACCGCTGCCACGTCAGCCCAGAAACCGTTCGGTTATCTGCCACGTCAGCCCTAAACCGCCCGGGTTTCCACCGCTTCAGCTACACGGGCAACCGGATCCAGACCCGGCCCCAAATGGGTCCAGACCCGGTTGACATCTTCTATAAATACCAGACCCCTACTCCTTCTCCAGGTAATCAACTTTTGCCTCCTCAAACCCTAGTTACTGTTACTCTCCCTTAGTGACTGACTAGATCGTCGGAGGGTCTGCCACCGGGACCAACCCCGGTGTTCCGAGACCGTCTGCAGGTACACAAGACCCTCGGATCTGAGCCTCAAAGATCCGAGCCGAGCATCAGCCTCCACCTCAATACCGCCTACCTCAGTACCGTTCGTCCAGCCAAGGGTCGTCTACATAGATGTCTCCTCCTTCAATACAAATTGAGTAAGAACTCACGTCGGGTGCATCCACACGTTCCCCAAAAACAAACTGCATCAGTTGAAAAAATTAACTATAATCAAATTGTCGCGGGTGTGATCAAAGTACTTAGTGTTGCATGCTTGCTAACAAATAAATTTCCTTGAAAAGGAACCACCAAGTAGCTAGTGTGGGCTACTTGCTTAATTCCTACCATTAGCAACGAAGATCTACCCAAAACATTTTGTATCCTGATCATGAAATGTGGCCCCTTGAGCTAAACATTTTGTATCCTGATCATGAAATGTGGTCCCTTGAGCTAAAAGTTTTGTATTTCTCGTACGTATTTGCTTAGAATTTTGCTTGGCGTGGACTTTGAAGTTTCCTAAAGTCGCAACTCAAACTTTGGTTCAAAGTCGTGGGTTTGACATTATGCAGGGATCAAATCCGAGAAATATTAGAAAAAAATTACTACCCATATAATTATATTAGGACTAATTGTGCACAAAACCAAACAGCCGAAGAGAGAATCAGTTCCAAATAGCTTTTTTTTACATTAGGAAATGAAAAACATACCTCGACTTTCACAATTTTCACTTGTGGGCCAAAGCGAAAATGCAAGTTGAGGTGTATTCTTTCTGAGGATAACTTGCGTCCTGTTAACGAGACCCAAAGTTGAAGAGTGATTTTTCTAATTTTAATTTGGCCATTTTTAATGGACCCAATAGTAATAAGGTCATTGAATTTTATTTTTTATTTTTATTTTAAGAAAAAAGGTGGAGTACAATTTTATGAAGAATGCTACACATGCCTAAAAAAAATTACCCCAACCACTAAAGGACAAGGTTTGGATAGTTTTTTTTGTTTGTCTTCTAGTGCTTTAGGTAGGTTTGGGGTAAAAAATGAGGTATATGTAGCATTTGTGAAAATTTATAGGTTAAGGATGTGAAAATTCCGGCAACTAAGTTAAAACTTCGAAGTTGTAGAAGGGTTGAGAAAAATTACACTTGTATTCTAACACGCCCCTTCAGGTCAAAATCCTTTTTTATGGGGCAACAAATAAGATAAATGCACCAAAGAAACGAGATAAATGCGTAACAAATTGTGAGCCGAGACCTGGACGATACGCAGCGGGTTTTTTCTTTTTAATTCGCATTTAAATTGTGTAGCTGGTAGGATTCGAACATGGGTTGCTCTGATACCATATTAGATTCAGAGATAAAAAAGAATAGTTTATTGGATTGATTGAATATTGATTAATTATAACTGAGTACAATGTCTCATATATATAGAAAAGTAGCAAAGACTAAACTAATACATTATTCGATATGGGACTAAACTAATATCTCACATTTAACACCATGTCCCGCAGGAAGACGACGAGGATGGTGTTATCGCAGAAGCTGCACAAAGCGTTCAAAGGGACCGTGGAGTGGATCACCGGGCACTGCACCGTCTTCACCTTTAAAGAGAAGGGCATTCTCAGCGTCTCCAAGTTCGTCACCGCCGGCGACAACCTAATCTCCAAATGTCCAACTCCTTGACCCAAAACCCTAGCCGCCACCTCCAATTCCTAATCTAATCTCTTAACCCAAACCCGACCCGCTTGCCCTATACCTGAAATCCCTAACACTAAACCTTTACACCCAAACCCTACCCCACATCCAAACCCGACCTGTTACCCAAAAAAAAAAAAAAAAAACTAAACCCGAACCAAATCCGACCCAACCCCAAACCCAATTGTAACCCCTGTTTCCCCAACTCCGTATTTTCTGTATATTTTTGGTATTTTAAATTTTGTAAATTATTTTTTCGCTTTCAAATTCTTTTCTTAAAATGTATTGTCGGATCTCCTATTAAAGTTTATTTTTTTAATCAATAATTTTATTTGTAACTATTCACTATGATTTTCATACTGTAATACAAATCCTATTTATGTTGTTGTTATTATTATTGTTATCAGTATTATTAATATTACTGTTATCCTTATTTTATTATTATTATTATGACTATTGTTATTATTGTTATTATTATTATTACCCTTGATTAATAACGTAAAAATCTATTTATATTGTTAATTGGATGTGTAGTATTTCAAATAAAATTTTATATTGTAATGCAAATTATATTTTATTATAAATTATATATTTTATTAGTTATTCTATTTCTCTATTGGATTTTAAACCCAAAATCCAAACCCTTTTGCTTATTGGATCATACCCTATTCAAATCCATTAACCCAAAACTCATAACACTATAAATACCCTAACCTAACCCTAACCTACCCATTACTGTTCAACCCTGTAGCTACCAGCCCCGCACCACCCCCTAGCATCGCTGCACCGCCTGTCTCCTTTCTCCCTCCCGGCATCGACCACCAGTCGCGCCATACCTTTGCACCCCCGTCAGCGACCCCCGTCCTCCCTTCCTCTGCGTGTGCTCCTGATCATCCACCCGCAGAGTCGCACCGCGTCTGCTGACCTCCTTCCCGTCCTTCCTCCCTCCACTTTGGCCCTGTGCGCCTCCCGCCTTCAGCCGCGACTGCAGCAGCAACAGCATTGCGAGTCTCCCACTGTGCCCCCCTATAGCACCCAGCGACATGCCTTCCCCGGCCTCCTCTTCCTCGCCGCGACTAGCAGTACACAGTGCCACAGCGACCCTCCCGCTGTGCTCCTCCGCCCTTGTCTCCACCGCAGACGACTGCAGCAACCAAGCGATGTAATACTCCGTATTTCTGAAATATATATATATGATTTGAAATATATAATAAAAAGGAATTTGACTTTGTCCTATAGAAATACTCTATAGGAGGGATTTATATAAAAATGTTTGGAATTGAAATAAAGGGATTTGTTGAAATCCAGTTTGTGAATATGGGGGCCCACCGGATTTGATGAGGAACAACATAGTGCTGTGTTCTCCCACGTGATGACGTGGGGAGATTATAGGTGGGGCCCGCCAAGTTGAAGCATTATTTCGGTAGTGCTTTGAGAGATTTGTGAAGGGATTTAATCCCATATCGAGAATGGAATATAAAATAATATAGTATAAATAATAAATGCCAAGGATCAAGAGTCACCAATTCGGTTAACCACCTTTTGAGAGGCAGCCTGTGGTGGGCAGTTGTACTACATAGTATCTAATTTGTCTTATAAATTGTATAAATTTTCCGAGCCCGGGGCAGGGGTGTTACAAATGGTATCAGAGCCGACTTTCGACACCGAGTGTAGGAGAGCAGTGAGTTATGGACTCCAGGATGATCGGTGGAGTGAGACAATCCCCAGAAGTCTGGGACGATGGACAGAGATCCACAGAATGATCCGCAGAGTGGGATTGGTCTCCAGAATTCCAAAGACGAGAGTGATGCTCACAGATATGCTCTACATCGGCTAGAAAGTAGATCCTGCACTAGATTGTGCATGCCCCGTGCTCATCAGCGAGGACGCTGATTTCTGAAGGGGGGTGTGTGTAATACCCCGTATTTCTGAAATATATATATATGATTTGAAATATATAATAAAAAGGAATTTGACTTTGTCCTATAGAAATACTCTATAGGAGGGATTTATATAAAAATGTTTGGAATTGAAATAAAGGGATTTGTTGAAATCCGGTTTGTGAATATGGGGGCCCACCGGATTTGATGAGGAACAGCATAGTGCTGTGTTCTCCCACGTGATGACGTGGGGAGATTATAGGTGGGGCCCGCCAAGTTGAAGCATTATTTCGGTAGTGCTTTGAGAGATTTGTGAAGGGATTTAATCCCATATCGAGAATGGAATATAAAATAATATAGTATAAATAATAAATGCCAAGGATCAAGAGTCACCAATTCGGTTAACCACCTTTTGAGAGGCAGCCTGTGGTGGGCAGTTGTACTACATAGTATCTAATTTGTCTTATAAATTGTATAAATTGTCCGAGCCCGGGGCAGGGGTGTTACAAGCGCGCCTCCCCCTGCAGTGCAGCATCGACAGCCAGCTCCCTACACTGTGCTGCCAGTCCCCATCACTACCTCCCTCTCTGACGCTGTGAAGAAGGACGAAGATTGGTTGATTGAATCTCAGCCGTCCGATCTGATCTGATCGTGATCTCCATCAAGCTTCATCCGATCCAATTATAGTCGTCCGATCGTTGATCATCACGATATTGATGATCATAATCTTGATCCTTTGATCTTGGCTGTTGGATTTGCATCGATCATCATCACCATCATCATCATCATCAAGATCTTGATCTCGACCGTCGGATCTTTTTTTGATCATCGCGATCGTGATCACCATCTTGATCTTGATCTTCGATCTCAACCGTTCGATCGACCGATCACACTTGATCTCGGCCCATGATCGTCTCGATCGTCTCGTTCGTCTTCTAATTGTTGAGTTAAACATTTGATCCACTTTTTGTTTTCATTCATCAAATTGTTAATCATGGTATATTTACTCTTTTAGTACTCTTCTAATTCTTATATATTTTATGTTCGATCTCGGCCGTTGGATTCGCTTGATCTCCATCTTGATCAACGAGATCCGTGCCCGATCGTGATCATCATGATCGTTTGCTCGTCGCCGTGTTGCCAGAATTTCAATCCCATTATTCTCGATATATCAGATCTAATCGTCATCTAAAGGCAAGTCATTTCTTCTCGAATAGTTATTGTGTCATATTCGAGATTTTTATTGAATCCCGCAAGTAGATCCCTAATTGTTATCATATATTGTTATTGTTATCTATCATTGGGATATTACGGATTTACATAAGCGAATCCAACTACTAGTCTTGACTTCGTGTCATCTTTGTCTTCAATATATAGAGATCTTACATGCATACATATAGTTAGTTATTAAATATGAGAAAATGGATTATTATTGTATTTCATGTCATGACATCTCACAACAATTATAGATTACCTACTAGTATTGATGGCTTATATAATTGATGTTAGTGTGTTAGTTTATTAAGATTAGTAGAGTTATGGACATTTACATCTTAATACCATGTTCACATACGAATGGCTTGCTATGATTTATGATTGTTAACCCCCAACTCATCGTTCTTAACATTTTAATCGTTTTATTCAAAAAGAATATGTTGACACCCTGAAAATTAACGCCAACCTGAACATTACCAAGTTGTTTCGACCTAGATAATGTCACCAAAATCAATAACTTTCTGAATATGAAATGTAGCCCCAGATGTCTAGTTTACTTTCCTTTTCAGCAGAATTGAATTCCAAGTTACAATTTGTGAGATATCGCAGTTTTACCGCTGTTGTGTCGTACAATTCCAGATTCTAAAAACTGTTGTCACACTTTGATTTACAATTAATTTAACCATGCTACCTATAAGATAATAACTTGAAATTTTGCATGCTGATACTAGACACATTAGAGTACATCCTCTAATTTTCTTGGAATTAATTATTGAAGTTTCAGTCTTGTTCCATATGTATAAATACAATTTTATAAATTTTAGCTGAACACAAATCCTGTGTAGTTTGTTGTTTTGACACATGTTATCACAGCTTTTATGTACCTTATTTATATGCATTGGAACTGGGCAGGAGTCTAGTTTCTAGACCTTCTAACGAACCCACATTTGTTATCTTGTAGCAATGGAAATTCTGATTTTGGTACAACAACCGACTGCTGTCCAGAATTGGGTTTCTATATTTAATAATATATAATTGAATCTATAATGTTGATTTTGGTGTGTTTAATTGTATAGAGTACATTGCATGATCTTAGGATTGTGTTGTCATCTTTCTAGTGTCCTTTATTAATTGCATTATCGTATGTTAATTGAATAAAGAATGTTAATCAAGCCGGGGTTAAGGGTTGACAAGGGTAGTTGATAATATAGTAACTATACTCGGTATTGTGGGCTTTGTTCCCAAAATATTATGTCGGCTAGTGCTATCGATTTATTGTTGGATTACTGACTGTAGTATCCCAATTCATCGTGTATTATTTTAGGATCTATCGTGCCGACTATTGTTATCGTTATTGTGTAAGAAATTGCTATTGTTATCGTGCGAGTACATGACCTATGGAATCTACCACCTTAGTCTAAACGAAATTGATTGTATGCATGGAACCTGTAGTATGGGATGCAGTAGTATGTGCTTTAGTTAGGATTAAAATGAATAATAGACTTAAGATTTTCATCGCTTTGTCATTGCATATTGTCACCTTCATTGAACAGTGTTATCGTTATTATTTACCGTTATTGTTATTATTTACTGTTATCATTATAAATCATCGTTATTGCACATTGTACTATTATCGCCTTATCACTGTTCAAAACTATTGATTTCATCGTCCATTGAATTCATCGTTATACCGATATTGTCATTGTTCTCTGTTTCTCTACTTGTTGTCCGCGACTTGCTCTAAGGACATTTTTTCTCTCTTTAGATGAACAGCTTACAAGTAATCAAGGAGATTTGCCTGATGGACTAGGAGAACAACATTGGTGAAAGACTTGTGTTGCTGCGCCGTTGAATAAATATTGTTTCTCTTTTTTGAACTTTAATAATTGAATATTGTTGTATTTGTGGGCTTTTGACTCGAATAATGTTATTGTCGATTTCAGATGTTGGATTTATTTCATGTTGGTTATTTAAGCTTAAAATTTTAAGTACTGTTATTTATGTGATTACTTCTTTTATTGCATGCGTGGTTGTATTACTTCATATTTTATATTATTGATTTGAATCAATGACAGCCTATGAATGACGCAAATCATTCGCTGGGCCATGTCACGTGCTTGCATTCCGTATTTTTGGGAAGCAGGGCATGACACCAATCAATCACAACCCGAAATCCTATTACTCGATTACCCAAACCCAAAAACCTACAATAATATCCAAAACCCGACCCGCTTCAAACCCTAACCCTAACCACTTCCAGCCCAACCCTACAACCCGATACCTAAAACCCTAACCTACCCGAACCCAATCCAAATACCCGAAAACCTACTCTACCTAAAATCCATACGCTGCCCCAATATAAAAATTAATTAATTAATTAATTAAAAAAATAAAATAAAATAAAATTCCCAACACAACTCATCCCAGCTCCCCATCTCCATCATCCCACCTTCCGTCGACCTCCTCACACTTCCGCATCCAGATCCCGATAACCTCACACCGGTTAATCCATCGTGAGTTTGAGAAGGGGAGATCCTGGGTTCCCAACATCATTCCAGCTATTAGTGTCCTTCTCATCCGTCGAGACCATCCCGAACTACTACCACTGCAACTTCTACATCCTCCCTCCGAAGAGCACTACTTCCTCCACTTTCCGCCAAAGAGCACTACTTCTATTACTTCCCGCCAAAGAGCACTATTTCTACTAATACCGCCAAAGAGCACCACTACTTCTACTACTTCCTGCCGAAGAGCACTAGTTCTACACTTCTCAAATCCAAGAGTCGGATCGTCTCTGCGCCATCGTGTGTCATTCATGCACCATCGTCCGCTGTCCATGCGCCATCGAACGTCGTTCTTGCACCACCGAGCGTCGTCACTGAGCACCATCCCTTCATCACCATGCGCCGTCATCGTGCGCAGCCTCTGCGTCACCATGTGCCGTTCCTGCCATATGAACATCATCAATATTCGAAACTAATGTTGCTTGAACCAACTTGAGTTTGAGAGAGGGTATTAGATGTGAGATTTTATATTAGTCCCATATCGAAATATGTATTAGTTAAGTCTTTACTTTCCTCCTATATATATGAGACATTGTACTTAATTATAATTCATCAATCCAATAATTCAATAAAGTTTTATTTTCTATTTCTGAATTAAACAAGGGAACAAAAAATTTGATCACAAAGAGTCAACTACTCAAATTAGAGTTTCTTTAAGACTAAGAGATAAAAGATCGGTATAGTAAGCATACGCACGAAAAGAAGATAATGTCCTTAGTTATCATCACAAACTATATTGTTTAGTAATAGACCTTGCTTAAATTCATAATTGTTCAAAGAAAAGTAGACAACAATATTTCAGACTAACAAATAGAGAATAGAGAATGACGAATCAGTATAGAGATTGCACATATGTTTTTTGAGAATGAGATTGCACATATGTAAAAAGGCTTTGTCCATAATCACACCCCAAAAATTAACTATTTCCAAAATAGTATCAAATGTTTTCATATTTTCATATTAGGATATTTAACTATATTAAGCTATTCCAAAAAAGCATATGTTGTTAGCTCCTATGTTAAATGAATGAAATATTCGCGGACTAAACATCTTATAGGGTTTAAATCCATTAAGAAACATGTGAATTGATAAAATTGTCATTATCTCTGTTACCGCTAAATCTGGTGTGGGGGCAAACAGATAGAATTTGTGAATTCTTGAGAAAACCGAATAGTAATACTTGAAACCTTCCCCGCCGGAGTTGGACCGTTGACTCCCGCCGTGAACCTGCAAAAAGTGCGAAACACCGGGGTTGATCCCGGCGACGCACCCTCCGACGCTCAAGTCAGTAATCAGAAAAGATTATGAATGAGCGTAGATTGGCAAAAGATTGATTACCTCTTAATGGTGGTGGATGGGGGGTATTTATAGCCGCCGTTGGGATCAGATTAGAAATGTAATCTCTAATTCCCAGTGAAAGGATAGATGTGAATCAGGGCCGTTGATTAGGATTAATCAGAAACCCTAATTCTATCCTGCAGGATCGGGTTCGCTGCGGGTTGAAACCCGCACCCAATCGTGGTGGATCTGTTCGTGGGTTATTGGGTCTTTGGAGAGAAGATCCATTACCTACTTCAGACCCGTTTATAGCTGGAGTTACCATTTTACCCCCAGGCTTCAGGATTCGCGCCCGATTTGGACGGTTCCGATTTATCCCTATTTTTAGCCATATCACGAGCCCCCCACTCCCGAAGACTGAGTTTGTTCAGCCTTTGAGGAGTAGTTTCACTGTTTTAATGGCTTACAGGGTGGTATCGGAGTCTAAATGAGAGGTGTCGAATCTTCGCATAAGGCAGTATGGTGATTTTCGGGATTAGTTGTGTGCTCAGGGTCGTTCTTGAGCCCTTTTGGTGATTTTTCTTAATTTTTATTTATTTTTTCGGATCATTTATTTAACCTTGCGAAGTGTTGATTCGCTGTTCGGGGGTCTTAACCAATTATTCTAAACAATAATTATTTCCTCAGGGGCTCAGAAATATTTTTCTGATTTTATAATTATTTTCTAGAACTTTTTATTAATTTTCCCGAATTTTTAATTATTTTTTCACAATTTTTAAATAAATAAATCGATTTTAATAAATAAAGATTGATATTAATTACAAATTATGATGTGGCGTGATTTGGACCACCCATCTCGTGTAGGCGCGAATTTCTGAAAGATCGGATGGCTGGAGCCGCTCGGCAACATTTTCTTCACGTGAGCAGCTTGGATTGCCAGTTGCTCGGAATCCGAGCAACGTAGCTCGGCGCCATTTCTCCGCGTGTCGCTCGGAGCGTAGATTCTGAGCGACGTGGGGTGATCTGGACCGCTTATCAGGTCGGAGTACGAATTTTGAGGAGATCCGATGGCTGTGGTCGCTCGGCACTCTTTTTCTTCGTGTGAGCAGCTCGGATCGCCAATTGCTCGGAGATCGGATTTCGAGCGACGTGAAGCGATCTGAACCGTTGGATCACAGCGTGGATCTCTAGGGTAGGCTCAGTTCTTGAGAAAACACTATCTTGTCGTTTTGTGGGCGTGGCTCGATCTGAGCCATTCATCACTTTTGGCACGAATTTTGCAACAATCCAACGGCTGGGGTTGCTCGGTAGTATTTTTCTTCAAGTGTGCAGCTCGGATTGCCATATGCTCAGGTTCCGAGCGACGTAACTCTGACATTTTTTGCATTCGCGAGCAGCTCGGAGCTCTGGTCGGTCGGACTGGGATCCCGAGTTACTTTCTCCGCTCGGATCGCTTGTCGCTCGGATTTTGGTTCCGAGGAACGTGGAGCATTCTGAGCCATTGGATCATGGCGCGGATCTTGAGATAGGCTCAGTTCTCAAGAAAACACTATCTTGTCGTTTTGTGGAGGTGTCACGATCTGAGCCGTTTGATCGAGATCTTGCACGAATTTTGGGGAGAAAGTTGTTTTTCCCCATTTCACAGTTCGGATTGGCAATTGCTAGATTTTCGAGCTTCTTCATTGTGCGATCAGCTCGGATCGCTTGTCGCTTGGGTTTTGGTTCCGAGGGACGTGGAGCGATCTGGGCCGTTCGATCATAGCGAGGATCTCGAGGTAGGCTCAGTTCTCGAGAAAATACTATCTTGTCGTTTTGTGGAGGTGGCACGATCTGAGCCGTCTGATCGAGATATTGCACGAATTTTGGGGAGAAATTTGTTTTTCCCCATTTCGCAGTTCGGATTGGCAGTTGCTCGGTTTCCGAGCTTCTTCATTGTGCGATCAGCTCGGATCGCTTGTCGCTCGAGTTTTGGTTCCGAGGGACGTGGAGCGATCTGGGCCGTTCGATCATGGCAAGGATCTCGAGGTAGGCTCAGTTCTCGAGAAAACACTATCTTGTCGTTTTGTGGAGGTGGCACGATCTGAGCCGTCTGATTGAGATCTTACACGAATTTTAAGGAGAAAGTCATTTTCCCCCATTTCGCAGTTCAGATTGGCAGTTGCTCGGTTTCCGAGCTTCTTCATTGTGCGATCAGCTCGGATCGCTTGTCGCTCGGGTTTTGGTTCCGAGGGACGTGGAGCGATCTGGGCCGTTCGATCATGGTGAGGATCTCGAGGTAGGCTCAGTTCTCGAGAAAACACTATCTTGTCATTTTATGAAGGTGGCACGATCTGAGCCGTCTGATCGAGATCTTGCACGAATTTTAGGGAGAAAGTCGTTTTTCCCCATTTCGCAATTCGGATTTGGCAGTTGCTGGGTTTCCGAGCTTCTTCATTGTGCGATCAGCTCGGATCGCTTATCGCTTGGGTTTTGGTTCCGAGGGACGTGGAGCAATCTGGGCCGTTCGATCATGGTGAGGATCTCAAGGTAGGCTTAGTTCTCGAGAAAACACTATCTTGTCATTTTGTGGAGGTGGCACGATCTGAGCCGTCTGATCGAGATCTTGCACGAATTTTGGGAAGAAAGTTGTTTTTCCCCAATTCGCAGCTCGGATTGGCAGTTGCTCATAATCCGAGGAATCGTGGGGCGACCTGAGCGTCACCCACTTCGCTCGGAGGGGTGCCCCGGTGTCTTGGGTCTTGTGGCACAGCCGAGCAGTATGACTTGCATCGAACCGTCGCTATCCTTGCGAACGGTTGCCACTTTTCGCTACTTAATCGTTTGGGCTTCTCTAACACCTTAGGGGGAGGCCCAAGAATTGTGTCTTTACGTTACAAAGCCCAGGAGTCATTTCTTTTACTATAAGTTTTCACCCCCTCACACTTCATTCTTCACTTTTCATTTCTTACTTTCACTTTTACTTTCTACTAGAGAAGTTTTCGCTCTCGGGTGGCGTTGCTAGCTATTGCGGCAAGGTGTTTTTAGATTCTAGCGATCTTTTCCGGCCGTTCTAGTCACTTCAAGGTTAGTCTCTCCTCTTATCCTTGAGAAAAAATGGTTAATATTTCTTCTGAGGATGAGACCCCCACCTCGGACCGAGACGTCGGCCGAGCGGTGACGGCAAGGCCGAACAAGGGGAAGGAGGTCGTCGAGCCGATCAATGTGACAACGGTTAGGGCGAGCAAGGGCAAGGAGATTGCTGAGCTGATCGATGTGACAACGGTGGTCGAACACCCTAAGGCAGCAGGAGAATTGGGTCGGCATCCGTCTGTCTTATCTAGTGTCGGCGGGGTGCGGAGTTACCCTGAAGATCTGTTGGAGAAGGTGACGCAGGGCACGGCTCCGTCTTACGAGGAGAATGATCCGAGGGACCCTTCTGAGGTGGATCGGATTTCCTTGATCTTGACCGAGGCAGACTTGCATTGGGTCCAGAGTGGGTTTCGGATTCTCAAGGAGTATGTAATCCTACTCCCCGGCCCCAGTGTCTGAGCGTTCACATCGACTTCGGCCGATACTTGCGTCTTTCCTTACGACGCAATGAACGCCGGACTTCGGCTGCCATTGCACCCTTTTGTAATCGAGGTGCTGCAATGGTTCGGCCAGAATCCCGCTCAATTTATGCCGAACATGTGGCGGCACGTGATTGACTTCGTCCTTCAGTGCCAAGAGATCGATGTGCGGCCGGAGATGGTTATACTTCGGAGCCTTTACCGCCTCTGCCAGATGAACAAGATGGAGGAGAGATACTATCTGTCGCCGAGGAAGGGCGTGAAGTTGATCGAGAACCCAGACTCGATCAAGCACTGGAAAGAGAAGTACTTTCTCATCCGTGCTCCCGAGCCGTGGATCTTTCCGACGGTGTGGAAGACGACCGGGGTTCCGAAGCAGGCGAAGAAGGAGCCCGTGCTCACCAGAGAAGAGGAAGAGGTGGTAGAGAAGCTCCTCGGTCTTCTGACCCTTAGTTGGAAGGACATCACCGAGGAGGTCTTGTTTCGTGGGGTCTCAGTCCGATCGACCCTAGTATGCTTTTCTCTTCTTCTTTCGCTTTAGCTTTATCTTATGGTTAAAAAAAATTTCCTAACTCTTTTTGCTCGGTTTTTTCAGAGGCCCTCGGTATGGACTACAAAGGACTGATGGTTAAGGCCCGGGCAGCGAAGGAGCAGGAATCGAGAAAAAGGAAGAGGACTGTGGCCGGGCCTCAGAGGGGCCAAGCTGTGAAGGTCCCCTCGGCCTCACCGACCGTCGTGTAGCCGGTGGTTGAGGCACCTTTGGATGCACCTGCCCAAGGCCCTTTGGAGACGCCCACCCCAGCTCTCTCAGAGGTACCGGCCCAAGCTGCTCAGGTTGAGGCGCCCGGGTCATCGAGCGGGGCATTCAACATGGGTGCGGCCTTAACTCTTGAGGTCCCCCCTCACCGCCGAGGCCGAAAAGATACTTACCGAGGAGCATAAGCGCCTCTTCTTTCCCGACTGGCAGGTGATGAAGGTGGACGGGTTCCTCGGTGATGGGGACATTTGTATGCAGGCGGTGAAGCACCTGCCGATCCCCAAAGACCGAGCTGCACTGAAGGCGGGTTCCGTAGGCGATGACACCATGAAGATCGCTCGGAACACCATGTCGGTGAGTATCAGAAGTTTCTTAAAAAATTATTCTAAGTTTTTTTACTCGGGCCTAATAGTTTCTCTTGTGCTGCTTGCAGACCCTATGCCACTTCAACTATCTGCTCGAGGAGTTCGCGAGCAAGGAGAAGGAGATGACTGTGCTAAACGATCGGAAGTGGTCGGAGCGTGCCAAGGCAGTCAAACTGCTCGAGGCCGAGCAGCTACTCTCCGCATCGCGCGCGGCCGAGGTGGCCGGTCTGGAGGTGAAGCTAGCCGAGGCTCTGAAGCACTCGGCTGCCGAGGCTGCCACGGTCGGGGCCTTGGAGAAGGAGAACGATCGGCTTGAAGAGGAGCTAGCCAAGGCACTGGGGGAGGCCGCGGAGGCTCGGAAGGCGTCAGAGGAGGCACTGTTAAAACAGGCATCGATGGTGGTGGCGGCGGAGCAGGCTGTTCGGGACAAGGCCGAGGCCCATATGTTCAAAAATATGGAAGATGCCTACGCCCGAGCATTGCAACACGTATCGGCTCGGATCCCTGGGTTTGACAGCTCTGACTACTACTTCTACGACCCCGTAGAGGGGGAAGATGAGCTGCCTCTGGCTTCGCTTGCCCCCGAGTAGGAGGAGAAAGGAGCCGAGAGTGGGGGCGAGGATGAGGTGCAAGTCGAGGGGGCGATAGTCACTGTGCCGAGCGACGACGCTTCGGAGCAACGTCATGAGGTCGACCCCTGACTTAGTCGCCTCCTTTTTCATTGTCTTTGCTTCATCTTTTATTTTGTTTTTATTGTAACGCCTAACTGCGGACTGGCCACTGCTTTTGTGTATATTTTGGAGTTCAATGATACAACTCACTTTTTGTTAGCCGAACGTTTGAAAACTTTGACTATGATTTATCTTCGTCCTGTTTTTGCTGTGTTGAGACTTTGCTGAGTGTTGAACACTTTTTGTCCGTATTGAGAACTTCAAGAGTCGAATTTTGCTAAGTGTTGAGCATTTTTTGCTCATGTTGATAACCCACGCGTTGCGGACACATTGGAATTTCGCTAAGTGTTGAACACTTTTTGCTCGATGAGAACTTAAGCGTTGCGAACACATTGAAATTTCGCTAAGTGTTGACATTTTTCCACTTTTCAGGTGGAGCAAAGTCCAGTGACGGAGGTCTCTCGCCTTCGTACTGAGTTGAAGAAAGCGAAGCAGGCTCTTTCTAGGAGCCGAGAAAGTTTCCTCAAGAGCGAGTTGCTGCTAGAAGATGTCAAGGCAACTACGAGAGGGTTTTTTTCCGAGTTGAAACAATTGCAGAAGCGATATCGCGAGACTCGTCTTGAAGGTGAGGTGGAGTTGCTTAGGAAGACACTTTCTGACGTTGTGAAGGAGAATGGCGAGTTGTTGGCGGAGATTCACCACTGGAAAATAGCTGAAGAAGAAATTTTGGCGGAGGAAAAGGAATTAACTTCGACGGTGGGGAAGTTGATGTCTGAGCGCGATGAGTTGGCAACGAAGGTCGACAAATTGAGGAGGGTTACAGTCGACAGAAGTATCGAAGTGACCCATCTTCGTCGCATTATAGCCGACAATGCTGATGTTGCGGGCCCTGCCACACTTCCCCACCTCGAAATATCGACGAAGGGCGACATTTTAAAGGATAGGATCGTCGAACTAGAGGAGGAAGTTGCTCGGCTCAAACCTCAGCCCGAAAGGATCAATGTCCGAAGTACGTCGTGTACTCGCGAAGAGAGCGAGAGAAGGATCTCGTTCTACGAACTCGCGACTCGCTCGCCTGCTGTTAGGCGGAGCCCTGCTGACGCTCAGAGTGGGGTGTCCGCTTCTTCAAGTGGTGCGTCAGTTGGGGCCACCGTTAGAGGCAGTGCCGAAGAGGCGTCTCAGTTCGTCGGTTTAGAGACGAGCTCCGAGGTTAGGCGGCGCAGTCCTCGTGTGTCCCTGAATCGAAACGTCCCCCTTCCAAAGAAGCGTTGAGAGAGTTGTAACTTGGGTTTTGTATTCCATCGCGATGGAGCAGCTTGGTCTTGTAACTTAAGCCTCTTTGTATGTTGAACTCTTTAATAAAAGTTCGTTTTTTTCTTGTCCTTCGTGTGTCGGATATGTATGGTAGTTACTTCAATACATAAGAGCCAAGTGTTGGACTCCGAACCCGTCGTTAGAGTTTGTTTCAACGGTTGTGAGAGCAATTCCAAATGGCGAACCACTTCTAGCTCGCTTAAGAGCGAGCTTGTGAAGCGGAGTCGAGCCAAGTGTTGGGCTCCGAACCCGTCGTTAGAGTTTGTTTCAACGGTTATGGGAGCAATTTCGAATGGCGAAGAGCGAGCTTGTGAAGCTGAGTCGAGCCAATTGTTGGACCCCGAACCTGTCGTTAGAGTTTGTTTCAACGGTTGTGGGAGCAATTCCGAATGGTGAACCACTTCTAGCTCGCTTAAGAGCGAGCTTGCGAAGCGAAGTCGAGCCAAGTGTTGGACTCCGAACTCGTCGTTTGAGTTTGTTTCAACGGTTGTGGGAGCAATTCCGAATGGCGAACCACTTCTAGCTCGCTTACGAGCGAGCTTGTGAAGCAGAGTCGAGCCAAGTGTTGGACTCTGAACTCGTCGTTTGAGTTTGTTTCAACGGTTGTGGGAGCAATTCCGAATAGCGAACCACTTCTAGCTCGCTTAAGAGCGAGCTTGCGAAGCGGAGTCAAGCCAAGTGTTGGACTCTGAACTCGTCGTTTGAGTGCAAGAAATTAAAAACAAAGAGATGCAAATAATCACAAGGGAAATACGGGAAAAGAAAGTTCTTTATTGATAACTACTAATCGGCTGCTTCTAAGTTGCGAGCCATTATTACATTGGAAAAATAAAGAAGCAAAACCAAAATACAAGTGAAAGGAATGGAACAGTTCGACATCTGAAGGTACTTAGAGAGGCGTTGATGTGCCCTCTTGGTACTTCAAAAGATGGTTGGCATTCCAAGTCCTTGGAATCTCTCTACCTTCAAGATCTTCAAGGCGGTAAGCTCCGGGCCGAACTATTTTGGTGATCCTGTAGGGTCCTTCCCAATTTGGAGCTAGCTTACTCTTCTGATTGGGGAATGAGATAGCCAACTTTCTGAGGACCAAGTCCCCTTCTTTGATACTGGTGGGACGAACTCTCTTGTTGTATGTCTGCTCAATCCTCCTTCGATAGCTTTGTTGGCGAATTGAAGCTCTTTCATGGAGCTCATCAATCAAATCCAAATTCGTCCGAAGCTCTCTGGCATTCTGCTCTTCTTCGTAAGAAATAAGACGAGGAGAAGGTACACCGACTTCCAAGGGGATCACAGCCTCGAATCCATAGGTGAGGTTGAATGGCGACTCTCCTGTGGGGTTCCGCTTCGTAGTGCGGTAACTCCATAATACGTTAGGGAGCTGATCGACCCATAAACCTTTGGCGGACTTATCTAGCCTCTTCTTAATACCGGAAAGGATCTGTTGGTTGGCATTTTCAACTTGACCATTCGATTGCGGGTGGGAGACGGAGGAGAATCGTTGTTGGATGGCGAGGTCTTCACACAGAGATCGGAATGTGGCTCCTGTAAATTGTGTTCCATTGTCGGTTATGAGGACTCTAGGGATGCCGAACCTGCAAATTACGCTCTTCCAGAAGAACTGAAGTATTTTGTTCTCGGTGATTGTGGCCAAGGGTTCGGTCTCTATCCACTTTGAGAAGTAGTCGATTGCCACGACTAAGAATTTGAGTTGGCCGAGAGCTGGCAGAAATGGCCCTAGTAAATTCATCCCCCACATTGCGAATGGGATCAGACTTGATAGGGAGGTGAGTTGAGCTTGGGGTAGGCGATGAATGTTGGAATATTTTTGACAAGAGCTGCACTGCCGAACGTGTCGCTCGGCATCTTGTAGGAGGGTAGGCCAGAAATATCCATAATTCAACACCTTCCGGGCGAGGGATCTGGATCCTGAATGTGCTCTGCCTATGCCCTCGTGAAGCTCTTGCAAGGCATATGTGGCTTGTTCCGGGGAGAGGCACCTCAGGTAGGGTCTGCCGTCTACTTGGGTGAAGGAGCGTTTGTACAAGACCCCCTCAACAAGGGTGTACCGCTCCGATCTGGCTCTGACTCGACGAGCTTCCCTAGGGTCTTCGGGAAGGAGCCTATCCCTTAAAAATTTCTCCAAGGGTTTCATCCAATTATCCTGAAGTTGGACAGGCAGCGACTCCATTGAAGCGGGAGTTTCTTTTTCTATGCTCGGCCTCAGGAGCACTTCAATTAGAACGGTCTGCTCGAGTCCTTGAAGGGAGGAGGAGGCTAACTTGGAGAGGGCATCTGCTTGGGAGTTTTCCTCTCTGGGGATTCGCTGAATAAGTGCCTCTTCAAATAAAGCCATGAGATTTTGTACCTTGGCGAGATACTTGGCCATTCGATCATCTCGCACCTCGTACTCGCCCAAGACTTGATTTACGACCAGCAGAGAGTCGCTAAAGATCCGGAGGTGTTGTGCCCTAGCCTTCCGAGCCATACCGAGGCCGGCTATAAGTGCTTCATACTTTGCTTCATGGTTGGAGGCTTTGAAGTTGATGCAGAGGGAGTATTGAAGGACGAAGTCATCTGGGCTTGCCAGAATGACTCCGACTCTGCTTCCCTCTGTGCAAGAGGACCCGTCCACATACACTGACCAGATAGGAGGTCCATTTACTGCTCGGCTAACCTCGGGGATGGTGCTCTCAACAATAAATTTGGCTAAGGCCTGAGTCTTGATCGTGGTTCGAGGCTGGTATGATATATCATGATGGCTCAGCCCGATCGACTACTTCATGAGGCGGCCGAAAGTCTCTGGCTTGTGAAGGACTTGCTTCAGTGGTTGGTTGGTAAGAACGACCACCGAGTGGGACTGAAAATACCGGCATGGCTTCCTAGCTGCAATGACCAAGGCGTAGGCCATTTTCTCCAATCTTGGGTAACGGAGCTCGGCATCCCGAAGTACCTTGCTCACGTAATAGATGGACTTCTGAGCCCTATCTTCTTCCCTTACCAGGACGGTGCTGAGGGTCTGTTCGGAGGCGGCTAAGTAGAGATAGAGTGTTTCCCCTGGAATAGGCTTGCTGAGGAGAGGGGGGTTGACTAGATAGGCTTTAAGCTGATCGAACGATTCTTGTTGCTGTTGCCCCCATTCGAAGCCTTTCGCCCCCCCTAAGTGCTTTGAATAAGGGAAGACACTTCTCCCCATACTTAGAAAGAAAGTGCTCAATGGCGGCAAGACGACCCGTCAACTTCTGAACTTCTTTCATATTTTTGGGAGGAGCCATGTCTAGTACGACTTTGATTTTCTCGGGGTTAGCTTCGATTCCTCTTTGGCTGACCATGAAGCCTAGGAACTTCCCCGACGAGACTCCGAATGCACACTTGTTTGGGTTGAGCCTCATATCATGCTTTCTTAATACGTCGAACACCTCCTGTAGATCGGCAATCTGGTCGGCCCCTCGGATGCTCTTAACGAGCATGTCATCAACATATACCTCCATGTTGCGACCGATCTGATTCTGGAAGACTTGTTAACGAGCCATTGACAGGTGGCACCTGCATTCTTCAACCCAAAGGGTATTACCCTGTAGCAGTAGAGCCCCTGATCGGTAACAAAGGAGGTCTTCGGAATCTCTGGGAGAAACATGCAGATTTGATTGTACCCAGAAAAAGCGTCCATGAAGTTGAGAAGCTCATGGCCCGAAGTGGCGTCAATCAGGGTGTCGATGCTTGGGAGAGGGAACGGATCTTTGGGGCATGCTTTGTTCAGGTCGGTAAAGTCGATGCAGATTCTCTAGCTCCCGTTGGCCTTCTTTACCATCACAACATTCAAGAGCCATTCGGGGTAATTGACCTCTTGTATGAACCGAGCCTTAAGGAGCTTGTCCACCTCTTTTTTTATAGCTTGTTGGCGCTCGGGAGCAAATTTGCACCTCTTCTGTTGGACCGGTTTGGACTCCGGTGCAAGGCTCAAGTGGTGGACGAGGAGCTCTTCGGAGATTCCTGGCATGTCGGCAGCCGACCATGCAAAGAGGTCGCGGTTCCTTTTAATGCATTGGACTATGTCGGAGCATAGGGCAGATGGGAGGGTCTTGCTAATGAAGAACTTGCAGTTCGGATCTTGCTCAGAGAAGAGCACATCTTCCAATTCATCCACCGGCTCGGACGTTGGTCAGACACTCTCTTGGGGGATTTCAAGTGTTTCGAGGGAGAGGACTGGACCCCCAGTGGAGGTCATGTAGCATTTGCGGACCATTTCTTGATTGCCTCTTACTTCCCCCACTCCTGCCCAGGTGGGGAACTTCATCTTGAGGTGATAAGCCGAAGGGACGGCTTCGAGAGCAGCTAGGCCGGGACGACCTAGGATGACATTATAAGCAGCGGGGACGTCAACGACCATAAAGTCCATCGGTTACGTTCGGGTGGTAGGAGTTTTACCAGCGGTTACATCGAGGGTGATTACATCTTCGATAGTCACTGGCACTCCCGTGAACCCATGGAGCGTATAGACGGCCGTGTTTAGCCTGTCCCGGGATAGCTTGAGTCCTTTAAAAGCAACGAGGAAGAGGATGTTAACGGAGCTACCATTGTCCACCAGTATCCTCTCGACTTTAAAATTCACCATATGGAGGTTGATCACTAGGGCGTCACAATGGGGGGTTCGGACACCCTCGAGGTCTTCATCTGAAAAAGTGACCGGTACTCCGAGGCCTTTGGGAGGGGGCATGCCATGTACTGAGTTGACCTCCCTGATGAAGGCCTTTCAAGAGGAGTTGGAGGTGCCCCCCATAGGGTCTCCATGAATGAGGTGTAGGATGCGTCCCTCTTCGAACTTGGGAGTTTCTTCGCGCCTTTCAGTATGCTTGTTAGCCCCCTGAGGGGGAGGAGGAAGATCGGTTCGGTCCTTCCTCACAAATTTGGCCAGCTGCCCCCTCTGGATGAGGGCCTCAATCTCATTCTTCAAGGCCTGACAATCATTGGTGTCGTAGCCATGGTCCCGGTGATAACGGCACCACTTCTCTTTATCCCTCTTCTTGCCAGGGGTGTTCATCTTCGGGGCAGGAGGTATCACCCCTTCCTTCTCGACTTCCATAAGAATAGTGGAAATGTTGGCGTTAAGAGGAGTGAACTTTTCAAATCTAGGGGGAGGGCGGTGCTGACCGCCATTGTCCTTCTGGAGCTTCTTGGCTCCCTCTTCTTCGCCTGCCTTTCTTTTGGTTCTGGAGGAAGGCCCCTCAAAGGTGGGGCGATGCTCAGCTTCCTCAGTCCGGATGTACTTCTCGCTTCGGAGAAGGAGGTCGGAGAAGTTCTGTGGGGGCTTCTTGGCGAGGGAGGACCGAACGCTGGAGTTAAGGATGTTTGATTGGAAGGCCACTGCAGCGACCGACTGGTCGAGGGAAGTGATAGACCTAGCTTCCACAGTGAACCTTTTCACATAGTCTCTTAGCTTCTCACCCTTCTTCTGGTTGAGGTAAAGCAGCGAAATGCTGGTCTTCTCAGTTCGGCGGCTACTCACGAAGTGAGTGACGAAGAAGGTCTCGAACTGCTCGAAAGAGAATATTGAGGATGGGGCGAGACGAGAGTACCATTCCCGGGCCAGCCCCTTGAGAGTAGCGGGGAAGGTTTTGCACAGCAGAGCATCGGACCTCAGTCCGGATGTACTTCTCGCTTCGGAGAAGGAGGTCGGAGAAGTTCTGTGGGGGCTTCTTGGCGAGGGAGGACCGAACGCTGGAGTTAAGGATGTTTGATTGGAAGGCCACTGCAGCGACCGACTGGTCGAGGGAAGTGATAGACCTAGCTTCCACAGTGAACCTTTTCACATAGTCTCTTAGCTTCTCACCCTTCTTCTGGTTGAGGTAAAGCAGCGAAATGCTGGTCTTCTCAGTTCGGCGGCTACTCACGAAGTGAGTGACGAAGAAGGTCTCGAACTGCTCGAAAGAGAATATTGAGGATGGGGCGAGACGAGAGTACCATTCCCGGGCCAGCCCCTTGAGAGTAGCGGGGAAGGTTTTGCACAGCAGAGCATCGGAAGCTTGGTGGATAAGCATGAGGGTCTTAAAGCTTTCGATGTGGTCTACGGGGTCGGACTCCCCAGAGTAGGTTTCGAATTGAGGGGGCTTGAAGCCTATTGGAACGGGTGCCTCTATGATGGTTCGAGAAAAAGGAGGTCGACTTGGACGGAGGGTCCTTCCTCTAAGCTCTTCTTCTCTGTCTAGTTGATCCAAGCGCCTCTCCATTTCGTGGAGACGACGGTAGACAGTGTCATCCCTTCGACGGTAATCAAACGAGCCTCTGGACTCGTCTTCGTACGAGGGAAAGCAGGGGCTACGACGACGGTAGCTCCGGGAGTAACGAGGACTAGGAATGTGCTGGGGGTCGCTAGGAGCTCGGGGAGGAGTTAGGGACAGTCGGCGAGGACTTTGGACCGGAGGAGGAGTGGGGACTTTCTGAGCATTGTTGTTGTTGGGTCGGAGATTGAGGGCTTGTAAGATGGTTGCTTGGAATTGCTGGAACTCGGCACGGGTGATGGGCGCTTCATCATTCTTCGGGGGTTGCCGACCCGGAGGAGAATGAGGTCTTCTCCTATGGTGCCCAGGGGACTCTCTTCGCCCTCTTCTAGGAGGGGACCTTCTGTAGTCTCGGCGATGAGGAGATCGCTCATTTGGACGTTCTTGGAGGGAGGCTCCCTCTCGGGCTCGCCTTTCATCCGAACGGCGGCGAAGATCCTCTTCCTTCTGCCGATTGAGGATGGTATTGCGTAGGTCATTGGAAGCTCGGAGATTGTGAGATGCCATGGAGTCAGTAGAGGGGTTGTGCACGAAGACATGATCATGTTGAAGGGGTTGATTCTGAGGATTGGGACGGGGCCCCCCCGCACCGGCATTCGGAGGCCCGGCTTGACCGCGAGGGGGTTGAAGATTCTGAGGAGGAAGTTGGTCCTGCTGCGGGGCTTGGTTGGGTTGAGGAGAGGGTCCCGCTGGCTGGGCGGTTTGAATAGGGATCTCCTATTGTTGAGAGGGAGTCGGTCCGCAGTTGGACCCTCTGGATCTTAGCTTCCTTGGAGGCATGGCTGGAGAAGATCTGACCAACGGGAAGAGGAAGGGTTGCTATTCGTGGGTTCTCACAGACGGCGCCAATCTATTACCGCTAAATCTGGTGTGGGGGCAAACAGATAGAATTTTTGGATTCTTGGGAAAACCGAATAGTAATACTTGAAACCTTCCCTGCCAGAGTTGGACCGTTGACTCCCGCCGTGAACCTGCAAAAAGTGCGAAACACCGGGGTTGATCCCGGCGACGCAGCCTCCGACGTCCAAGTCAGTAATCAGAAAATATTATGAATGAGCGTAGAATGACAAAAGATTGATTACCTCTTAATGGTGATGGATGGGGGGTATTTATAGCCGCCGTTGGGATCAGATTAGGAATGTAATATCTAATTCCCAGTGAAAGGATAGATGTGAATCAAGGCCGTTGATTAGGATTAATCAGAAACCCTAATTCTATCCTGCTGGATCGGGTTCGCTGCGGGTTGAAATCCGCACCCAATCGTGGTGGATCTGTTCGTGGGTTATTGGGTCTTTGGAGAGAAGATCCAATACCTACTTCAGATCCGTTTATAGCTGGAGTTACCATTTTACCCCCAGGCTTCAGGATTCGTGCCTGATTTAGACGGTTCTGATTTATCCCTATTTTTAGCCATATCAATCTCCATACACATAATGTTAGATATTATAGTCCCACATTTGATAGTTGGCTAGTTTTGTATTTGGTTCCTCCTTTATATAGGAGATATTGTACTCAGTTATTTCTCAATTCAATATTCAGTATTGTTTTCATCTCTCTGCTTTATCTTAACATGGTATTAGAGCCAATTATACAAATTTTATTCTCTTAAAATTTTCCCATCCCAAAATCCTCAAATTCCAACAGCCAAAAAAAAAATCTGTAATAAAAAGAAGAAGTGAAGAACAGCAATCATCATCACCACCGAAACCAAACCTACCCCAATCCCCTAACCCTCTCATCTCTGGCGACCTACGCCACAGATTTTGTGGCGCCGAGTCCCCCTCCAATCCCCCCCTCCCCTGCTCCCCTCCTCCAATCCGAAATCAACCCACAACCTGAACACTACCCTGTCGACCTCATAAGTTTGCTTCCCTGTCGACCTCCCTCGTCGTCCAACATCAACACCGATCAACACCGATCAAACCCACTTCGACTTCGAAACCCATCTCCGACCAACTCCTAGACGACTCTAGTGCCTGGCTTCCTCCCCCAAAATTGTCATCGTCCTCAGCCTCTCCAACAAACCCTAGCCACCCATCTGTTTCCACTATAGATCTCCAAACTCCTAACCCAACCCGTAACTCCATCCTCCTACCTTTACATACCGGATCCCGACCCATTTTCTTATTTTTATTTTTTATTTTTTAATTTTATTTTTTAATTCTCTTTCCTCTTCTTTTATCTGTTTTTTTTCCTTAAAAAAAGGTCAATAAATAAATAAACAAATAAATAAAATTACAGGTACCATTACTTGATGGAATCTCAGCCTCTTCTACATATTTTCGCCTCCACCGAATTTCCCGCTGAAACCGCCTCTTGTTCCTCCTCCAGATTCAAACAGCAGCAGCGCCACCTTCAGTCTGCCTCCGGCCTTCTACCTTCTCCCAGCATCATTCCTCACCCTACCCTACCTCTACTTCCACCACCGATAGCACCGTCCTACCCCTACCCCAATCCAGACAACATCAGTATCTCCCTCCTCATTGTGCTCGCTGTCACAGCAGCACTAGTCTTATTCCTCCTCGCAGTGCTTCTTCCTTTACATCATCGACCATGCCTGTCACTCCAGCCTTGCCGTCTCATGCCGATTGGGCTAATTTTCAGCAATGCCTTACTCAGTTGGAAGTACAGCTCATGGGTCAGTCTATCAATGCTGGCTCCTCTGCTCCTGCATTCTCTGCCACTTCAGGTATGAATTCGTTCTGGATTTTAGATTCTGGTGCATCAAATCATCTCACTAGTAATAAGACATTGTTCACCACCTGCACTGCACTTCCCTCTCACTCTCCATCTCTACACACAGCTGATGGCTCACCACTTCTCGTTACACACTCAGGAGAAATTAGCTCTCCCACTCTCACATTACCATATGTTCTTTATGCTCCTCATTTATCCATAAATCTTATTTCTATTAGTGCGTTGTGTGATAGTGGTCTTGTCATTACTTTTGACTCTTTCGGTTGTTTTATTGCTGATTCATGTACTGGTGAGGAGTTTGGGCATGCTAGTCGTCAGGATCGTCTATATCATCTAGATTTTCTTCGTGCACATCACCCTCCTTCTAGTTTTGCCGGTATTGTTTCCTCGGTGCTGATCTGTGACACAGACGTTTAAGTCATATTAGTGCGTCTCGTCTTCAGACTTTAGTTTGTAGTGGTGCCCTTGGTTCTCTTACTTTTAAATATTTATCTGATTGTCAGGATTATCATTTGGCCAAACATATCGCATTAACCTTCAGTCACAAAGCACTTCTCAAATCACTCATCTTTTTCAACTTGTCCATTCTGACATATGGGGACCCTCTCCTGTACCTTCGTGGAAAGGCTATTTCTACTATATTGCCTTCATTGATTACTTCATTAAACATACATGGGTTTTTCTTATGCATCAGCAATCTGAGATACCTGATATTTATCGATTCTTTACGATTATGATTCACACTCAGTTCGGTGTGCACATTAAGAATTTCCGATCGGACGGTGCTCGTGAGTACACTTCCACCACTATGAGATCGATTCTTCAATCTCACGGCACCCTTTTTCAACAATCATGCCCTCTCACACATGAGTAGAATGATGTAATTGAACGTAAGTACCATCACATCCTTGAGATGGCTTGCGCTTTTTTACTCTCCTCTTCCACTCCTCGTTCTTTCTAGGCTGAAGCTATCATGACCTTTATTAGTCTCATTAACATTACTCCCTCGTCTACCCTAGCTGGTACGAAGCCTTATGAGGATCTTTATCACTCACCTTCCGACTACAGTATGTTCCGTACTTTTGGGGGGTACCTGTTACGTCATTCTCCCTCCTACTAAGCGCATGAAGCTCTCCGCTCGTGTTGCTCAGTCGTTCACATAGGTCTCAGTCCCGAACACAAAGGTTATAGCTGTTTTGATCCATCGGCGGGTCGTGTCCACATTTTTCGACATGTATCCTTTGTGAAAAACTCTCCTTACTACCTGACTCCCCCTGAGGATGCTAGATTTCTCGATTCCCTAATTGTTGCTAGCTCCCCGACTTCATCTTTCCACATTCCTTTTGATCCCACTCCCCGGCTCCATTCACATCTCCTGCTTTCCTTACACCTGTTGTTCTCCCTACTGTAATACCACCTGCATCCCCACAGCTGCCAGCTCCCACCTTACCTACTTCCCTACCAACACATGCACCCTCATAGTCTGTCAGCCCACCACCGCTTCATCAGTCTACACGTTCCACTTCTGGTATTCCTCCGGCACGTTATACACCTGATGCTACTAGTCCTTCTGACCAGTTTGGTTTTGCCACCCTAGCTTCCTATTCACCACAGTTTCATGCATATCTCACTTCTATACACTCTACACGTGAGCCCAGAACCTATCAAGACACAATTCATTATCCTGAGTGGAGGAAAGCTATTACAGAGGAATTTAGTGCATTTGATCAGACTGGCACTTGGGATGTCGTTCCTTTGCCAGAGAGCGTTCAGTCTATTAGCTGCAAGTGGATCTTCAAGGTCAAATATCAACCTGATGGATCTATTGAGCGGCATAAGGCTCGTCTAGTAGCCCGAGAATTTACTCAGGAGCATGGCATTGACTATGATGAGACATTTGCTGCCGTTGCATAGATGACTACTGTCTGCACTCTTCTTGCTGTTGCAGCCATTCGTCAATGGCCGTTATACCAGTTGGATGTGAAGAATGCTTTTCTTCATGGTACCTTATCTAAGGTTGTTTATATGGATCCTATTCCTGGCCTCCCTACTCCTCATCGTCATGTTTGCCGACTGCGTCGGGCCATATATGATTTGAAGCAGGCCCCTCGAGCCTGGTTTGAGTATTTTCGCCTTATCATCACTAAGGCTGGTTTTAGTCAGATTTCTCAAGACCATTCTATGTTTATGCAGTCATCACCGCAGGGGAGGGTACTTCTACTACTCTATGTTGATGATATGATCATTACTGGGGATGACTTCGCAGGCATTACATCCACCCAGAAATACCTTCACCAGCAGTTTTATATGAAAGACCATGGCAGACTACGTTATTTTCTGGGTCTAGAGATTGCTCATGGATCTCGGGGGATACTTAATTATTTCTCAACAGAAATACACGTCTGATATTATCTCCGCTGCATGCCTCTCTAACAGTCGCTCAGTCGATACCCCCTTAGAGCTCATGTGAAGCTTTGTCCCACTGATGGTGAGCTCCTTCCTGATCCCACTAGATACAGACAGATTGTTAGACATCTTGTATACTTATGCATGACCAGACCCGATATTGCTCACGCAGTCAGTGTTGTCAGTCAGTTTGTTTCCGCTCCTACGTCAGTTCACTACTGTAACCCCTATTTCTCGTTTTTCGTATTTTTGATGTATTTTCCTTTTTCTTGAGTATTTTGTTCCTTCATGTAGTTCTCTAGATCCGTATATTGGGGTATTTTCAATATATATATTCATTTTGTGGCTCAATCTTGATCTTCTGTGACCTTATTTCTGTTTCTTGATTGGTTCTTGATTATTGTTGTAGTTTCACTCTCCAATTGTGTTTTGTTCTCTTTATTGTTGTCTTTTGGTGCTTGTGGTATGTTGATGGTTCATTTCCTTTTTGAATCCCATTATTTTTTATCCCAATTTGTTCACCAAAGCCTAATTAAACCAAAATCTTATTTATATTCCTATTTGATTTGACCAAAATCCACAACCCATTGGTATAACCTATTAGTACTCCTAATACCTAATTAAACCCACAATCCAACTTATATTCAAACCCTAATCTCCTCATATATATACTATCTCTCTCTCCCTCACCTAAACCCTAACCCTACTACCTCAATACTACCCGGCCTCCCCTATCTCTCTCTCCCGCTGCTTGCGCCGCACACCCCAACCTGACCCCAGGCCGCCCCTGTTCGGCCTGCACATCCTGACGCCCAAACACCCCGACACCCAACCCCCCATCTCTCCTTGACCATTCGACCACTCCTTGCACCTCCTACACCACCATATACAATCCCTAGTCTCTCTCATCCTCTCTCTTGGTGTTCCCTCGTGGCCGCAAGCCACTATTGTCATCGTCTCTCTTTGGATCATCTCTCTCTTTTAGTGGAGTTGTTCGTGTGGATATTTTTGCTTGAGTTGCTTGGATTCATTAGTTCGTAGATTTTCGTTCGTGGGTTTTGTTCGTTGCCGGAATCTGCTCCCGTTATTCTTGATTTTCATCGTTCTTCATCTTCGGTTAAGGCAAGTAACTTGTACTCAAATTTCTTTGTATGATACAAGTCAAAAATACTACCTATAGTGTAGTTGGGTTTGGAGACGACTCTTGTTTGTGTTATTCTTGATGAGTTTTGTCTCTATAGTGCTATTTGACCATAGATGACTCATGACATAAAATTTGACATAAAATAACTTAGGTTTTACCCGTTCTTGATTTGATCATATATGTGTGACTTTTGTGAGAATTCGTGATTTTGTTGAGACCCATGTGACATACTTGGTGTGGACATGCTAGATACCCTAATTCATGATGTTTTGACACTTGATAGACTCGATTTTATGTTTGGTTGTGTTTTGAACAAGTTTTGTATGATATATGTTGAGTTGTTGTTAAAAGGAAAAATCTATATTTTGTCGCTGATCTGTTTTGTTTGCTGTTTTGGACTGTCTTGAAGTCAGTATCTTAATTTCAGTATAAAACATGAGTTTTAGAGAAATTTGTCTTCTTTCCAACCCCTTTGACCTTGCTCAATTTTGATTTCGTATGTGCGAGTTATGACTGTTACTATAGAGGTGTAGATCTTTTTCCAGATTTCGTTTTCGATGATTTTGATGACTAAATAATTTTGATACTTGTGCTACACATATTATTTTTATCTAAAACTTTGGTCAGTTTTTCTATATCTACTTAGGGATTACCCAGAATTTTGGTGGATTTTATGGATGAGTTTTATATGTCGTTTCATGCTCGTTTATAAAAACTATACTTGCTGTATTTTACTCGCTGTTCTGTAAAGAATCGTATTTTTACACTAATTTCTTTTACAGTATAGAAAATATTTGTGGAATATAAAAATTAGCTTATTCTATCTATTTTTATCTCCCTATGGCGGATTTGGATTTCGTTTCACTGGTTGCGAGATATTATAGTTTTCGTACGGCAGTGTTGGAATTCCAGATTTGTCAAACTCTCGTTTATTGATGTTTCCTGATTTGCCAAACTCTCGGAGCTCCATTAATTCGACGGCCACCTCCCCTCCTTCTCCACCACCTCCAAATCTGCCTGGCAAATCTCCCTACGGTGTCGCGAAAACCACATTCGCAACCTGCTTTCCCATCAACCTCCTAACCCCAGGCCTAAGCCTCCAACACCCAGTCCCTGTCTCCTTCTTCACCTCACTGCCTTTCACCAACCCCATCACCATCACCTTCAAACACCAAACTTCTACTCCAACTCCATCACCATCATGTCCTTTACTACTGACCGTCACCTCAATCACTAGCCTTCATCTCCACCACTGACCACCATCTCCCCCATCCTTCACCTCAATCCTCCCATCCCAGAAACCCATCACCACCCCGACCTCCACTTTGACTCGACAGCCCCATCGACCTCCATCTTCATTCCCAACAACCCCAATATATCCCTATCTCCATTCCTTGCCTGCCATCCAAACCCATTCTGAACCCGACCCTATTCAAACCTAACCCGAACTTGACCACAACCCAATGTTGCCTTCACAATTTTCACTACCATTGATGGTTGTTGTCGTTGCTGTCTTTGCCGCCTACAACCACCGAAGACTCATTAGATAAATAAAAATTAAAGAAAAAATTCATAAAAAATATGGAAGAAGAAGTACTGAAGAGGAAGAGGAAAATTTGTCATTTTACTCCCTTGCTGTCAAAAACTTAACATCAACTAACGTTGGGTATTTTTTGGAATAACTTAAATAATTATATATGCTATTTTGGAATAAGAATGCGTTATTTTAAAAGTACCTAATTTTTTTAGTGTGGTTACAGACAAAACCCAATATAAAAAAGGGAAAAGAAAGTGTAGTCCTAAATCCTAATCATAAGAAATCGAGGAAGATATCTATGATGATGATGAGAAGTGAGAAAGACATATATAAAAGAAAAGAATAAGAAACCTAGAGTGACGCTCAAGAAATTTTTTCTAGAATGACATTCATTTGGCATACATTCCTCATACGAATGCTTGATCCACACCGTTTTATGTCATCTACATATCATAAAACATATGCACAAGTAAAATCACGATGTTCAAACATGTCTTCAATCTTCCTCATGTATCAAGTCATCATATTTCTTCTATGGTGAAAACAGTTTATTTTTCAAGTACATGCAAAACTTATACAAACCTCGTGATTTTGTACATACATAGAGTTTATCGCATGTAGATCATATTGAACGGTGTGTATTGTACATTTGATGGAGAAAACATACCAAAGGGTAATATAAGTTTTGATGGAGTTTATTGCATGTAGATCATATTGACGGCGTGTATTGTACATTTGATGGAGAAAACATACCAAAGGGTAATATACCAAAGGAGAAAACATACTAAAGGGTAACACTCCAGGAAAATTTTCTAGAGCTCGCCACTCTAGGTTCCTTATTCCCCTAAAAGAAAGGTATTTTTCACTTACGCACAAGAAAGATAATTTTCAATGACTCACGAGAAAGGCAATCAAAGAAAAAAAAAGATAGAAGTAGTCTTGTTTTTGTACCCAATTAGCCTATCATATAATTCACATAATAAATTTAAGTCAAATGCTGCATATCTTAACAATCTACTTGATATTCTTGGCATATACAGCATTATCATGCACTTTCCCAGAATTGTGCAATATAAGTTTTCGCAACATCTTAATATATGTTTTCATACCCAATACCCAATTAGCCTCATCATATAACATTATAAATTTAAGTCAAATCATAAAGTAAGATTTTAGGTTCGAGATCAAGCAATATAGCCTTTGTTAAAAAAATTAATGATAATTAAGACAACTCGTTACATCAAACTAGTGTTATCCTGTGCAAATTGCACAGCCTACAATAATTTTGAGGGACTCATAAAATTATATATAAGTCCAAAAATGTGAGAGAATTGAGAAAAACTTCTGAATATCATCCCTACCGTAATTACTGAAATCTTCATAATCATTCTCATATAAGCATATGATTTAGAGAATCACTACCAAACCGTAATGTTATCCAATTGAATAGTACTAAAGCTAAAAAATGCATGCAATGAAAAGATATCGCAAATTCAATTAATTTATGTTAACAGGTATATTACAATATCATTAACATTCAGTAAATAGGTTATACATTATAAACCATACATTATAGCACATGTTAGGATAAAGATGATAGACTAAGAAAATCATTAAAAAAAATTATAAATTGTATTTTGTGAGATTGAGAAAGTGGGAGGAGAAGAGACTGTATTTGAGGGATTGAGGTTTTTATTTTGTTTTTGGTTTTTTTTAATAAAATCATGCGTAGTGCACGTGTTAGTTAAATAGGAATCCATACTTTTCCTCTCATTTCTCTATTTCAAAATAGAGAAAAAAGAGAGGAGATAGATTCTCTCCTATTAGTATAAGATTTATATATAATAAGAATGAGTATATGACAAAAAATAGCCCCGATCAATTCTTGAAACCCCTAAATTATCGGTCAAAGCGATAAATAGCCCCAACTACGAATTGCAGTCAAATCTCGTACCCCGTACGGAAACCCTAAAAACGTATATGAAATTTCCAAATTGCCCTTATTTTCACTGTTTATTTTTCTCATTAAAAAAATGAAAAAAAAATCATTAAAAAAGCAAAAAAATCTAAATTTTTTCACACAAATCAAAATCAAAATTCATCAAACCATCATCAAAATCTAAATCTAAATCAAAACCAAAATCAAAATTAAACTCAAATCAAAACCAAAATCCAAATCAAACCAAAACCAAAATCACTGTTTCTCTTCACTCTCTCAAAATCTAAAAATCAAAATCTATCAAACCATCGTCATCTTCGTATTTAAACCCAACAAATCCTTCGGGTTTTGATTTGAATTTTGGATTTTGATTTTAATTTTGATGTTGATGTTGATGTTGATTTTGATGAAGTCGAAAATGATGATGGTGGTGGAGGTTGGGGTTGACGGTGGTGAGGACGATGGTGGTGGAGGTCCGTAGTGGTAGTGATGATGGTGGTGGAGATCGATGGCGGTGATGACAATGATGGTTGAGGTCGTCGGTGGTGGCAATGACGATGGTTGTGGAGGTCGGTGGTGGTGATGATGGTGGTGGTGGTCGGGGGTGTCGGGGCTGATGATGATGGGAGAGAGATGTGTGAAGATCGAGCTGTTGATTTTGGGAAGAGAGAGTGAGAGTGAAAAACAAAAATTGGTTTTTTTTTTAATGTGTTATAAGGGACAATTTGAACATTTTACATAGTTTTTAGGATTTTTGTATGAATTTTGACTGCAATTCGTAGTTTGGGGTTTATTACTTTGACGGATAGTCTAGGGAGTTAAATGTTTGTACCTCATAGATCCGAGGTTGTTTTTGCCATTTATAATTTGTGAGATTCTTGGCATATTATCATGCACTTTCCACAATGATCTTACTAACCATGCATGTGTTTTTTGTGGATTTGTGCTAATTTAATCAAATTTAATAACTAATCACCCTTGTGTTTTTGTTTGTTTGATCTTACTTGTCCTACTAAATAGAACTAGTATCATGCACGTGCGATGCACGTGGAGGGAGAATGAAAAAGACAAAAAAAAACTACCAACACGTGCGCTGCACGTGTTGACACACATACAAAAAAAAAATTAAAAATTGTTTATTTGTTTACCAACCCCATCTCTCCCATTATTAACACCAGAACACTGCTGATGTTGCTAATGCTACATAATGATTTAACCAAAAATTACTCAAACTTGGGCCACTGCACCTTTATTCTTTGCCGAAACATTTCTTGGAAAAGATTTGACCCCAGTAGTTTTATTCTTGCGAAGTGAGCCATGTGAAGAGGAGTTTGGCGTTGCCCTAACATTTGCAAGTGCTTCTTTAATACTAATAAGAGTAATGCTAGAGCCACTACCAATTTCACTACATTTCTCTTCACTATCTTAGGTGGCACACTCCAATAGGTAGAGAAAGATAGAGTAGGTGGGAGAACTCTCCAATAGGAGTATGCCACCTAAGGTAGTGAAGAGAATGGTAGTGAAATTGGTAGTGGCTGAAGCATTACTCTACTAATAATATCAGTATTTGTTACGGTGTCATTATCTGATATACCTAGTGAAGGATTGTCAATGAAATCAAAGCCAAAGCATTCTCCATCTTTAACAACAGTCTCACTGTTTACTTCAGTTTGCGTGCTGAAATTGATGTCTTCTTGCTCAACTAAGACGGCATCAAAATTATTGAGATCCCAAGGATTGGATTTGGATTCTTGACTTGGCAGTCCATATAACTGCTACTAAATAGAATGAAACATACAAATGATAGTATAAGTAATTATTTGGAAGACAAATTTTGATTGTGGTCGAGAATTTCACAACACCTACCCTACATTACGACAAAATTTGGAGGACCAATTTTGGTTGTGCTCGAGTCTCGAGAATTTCACAACACCTACCCTACATTATGACAAAATTTCATGAGGTGTTAATTCTATTATTGTTACAGTCCAGTGCCTTTGTTTATCCTTCTTTCTTAAAAAAATACTATATTTGAATCTTACCAATGGATTGTAAGCTCAAGTTTGAAAACATTGTACTCAGGATGAGAACACACACAGTCATCATTAAAATAGGTAGATGTTGACGCGTGAAGTCAACTCGAAGTCTTTGTTTCAAACAACATCGTAGGTGTCAGAAGATGACATCAAAATTTTTTTTTACAGAAAATTTCTATGGCCAAATAATCTTTACACCAAATTTTAGAACCGAAACCCCCACACCTTGGGCCGCAAACAAGCCGAGTTCCGTGAGGCTCGAGCTCGGCTCGTTAATCAATCGAGCTCGATTTCAAGCTCGAGCTCGAGTCGAGCTGAACTTTGACCGAACTTTGACCGAGTTCGAATCGAGTACACGCGAGTTTAGCCTAATAATTACAAAACGTCCAAGCTCGAACACGGCTCATTAAGCTGTCGAGCTCGATTTCGAGCTCGAGCTCGTCTCGAGCCGAGCTTTGATCGAGCTCGAGCCGAGTAGCTCGCGAGTAGCTCGGATCGTTTGCAGCCCTACCCACATCTTCCATTGTGTAGGAAATATATATAGTTTTTAAATTCCTTTTTAAAGTAAGAATGTTCTTAACAAGCTAATCTTTTTGTGTGTATGTGATGAGCAACTAAAATAAAATTCAGTCACACCACCAAATAAGGAATATGCACGGTAGTAGTTCAACATTAAGATTAGTAAGTAATAAAAAAATCTACACTCTGAACCCTAATCTGTAGTCGTTTATGCTAAAATTATCCATATATGGATAAATAGAAATAGGAATTTCGATTACGCTGCACTCGTCGAAAGCTATTTTATAGCAATCAATAATATAATATTAAGCGACGGCACATCAAGTGCCGTCGGAGAAAAAAACCGCAAAAAATTGGGTCTCATTCGTCAGACGGCACATGAAGTGCTGTCCGTTTAAAAAAAAAACAAAAAAATATCCCAGCCCGTATGTCTAGGACGGCACATGAAGTGCCGTCCGACACACTTTTTGGAATGTTGCTACATCAAGTGCAGATATATTTGATGTGTTGATATATTTGGTGTGTTGATATATTCAGTGGAGAATATATTATTTGGTGTGTTGAGTGGAGAATATATTAACTACATCCACTACATCTACACACACTTAGTGGAGACGATATATTCAGGTTTAGTTTGAGCGTGTTGATCATATTATTCTTTGATTATTTGGTGTCCACTATGAAATATGAAAGTTTCTAGATTAGTTTCATTCACTATGAACATGACGGCACATTTTTTTTTTATTAAAACTGGACGGACGGCACATCAAGTGCCATTCGGGAAAATTGGCTTTTGACTTTCGTGGCGTTTAATAAATCGGATAAAATATATTTTTTTCAAACGGACGGCACTTCAAGTGCCGTCCGACGATTATAATATTAATTTTTTCCGTGGGACGGCGCTTCGAACACCGTCCCTCACTTATCGATAAATGCTATATCGATTCTCATTTATAGCAATCTACTGTAGCGATTTATCGATAATATCGATATATAGCAAACGACTGCAGCTGCTTTTTAAACCAAATATCAATATTATCGATATATAGCAAACGACTACAGATGCTCTAACTCTACCCAAACCAGTCAACACTCATGTATATTTTTTATATTCGGTATATAAAAAAATATACCAAATACCCAACCAGTATAGGATGATGGGTATCCTTGAATGAATCTCATGCAGCGCCGGCCCTCATCTCGAGGCCGGTGAGATATTTTCCTCAGACCTCTGAATTTTTTGCAATTTTAGAGATCCCAAATTTGTATTTTCCATAAAAAAATATAGGTACGTGGTTTGCGTGTAAAAAAATTATATTGTAATTAGGGGCTCCCAAACATAATTATTTGGGCTTTCGTCTTGGGCCCCTGGTAACTCAGGGCGGCCCTGATCTCATGACGTCTTGGTGAACGATATATGCACTGATAGATCATGTTGTTTTGCGCGTGCGCGGAGACACGAAAGAGAAGGCCAGCCCAGCACAAACTAAAGAGTTGGCCCAAGACTATCTCTAGCCAGGTCTGACCTAGTCAAAAAATGGGCCGGTCTGGCCCAATTCCCAGCCTTAATTTTTGGGTGATTAACAACCAATACACTAATTTACTTATTAAGGGTGAAGTTTATCAAAACAAAAACAGAAACAGAAACAAAAAAACAAAAGGAACTAACTTTTGTGTGTGATTTTAAAAAAAACTAATTCAGAATTAGGGATCAGTTATTGTGGTGAGAAAAAGGGAGATCAGAGATCTTTCCTCCTCCTCCTCCTTCTGTAATTTTCGGCAGAGTGGGGCCCTCATTGCGGGACCCACATCTTGGCGCGGCTCTTCTTATAAATCTCTTCTCTCTCTCCCTCTCTCATCACTCTTCTTCTTTCTCTCTCTTGATGGATATTGAGCTCGGGAACTCAAACAGCCTTGTCAATGGCCATCAACTTGAGGAGGACAAAGTTGTAAGTTCATGGGTTTCTTCTTCTTTTAATTTTTTTTTTTTTTTGTGAATTTCTGTTTTAATTGGCAATAATTTGGTAATCTGTTTTATATTATTCATTCCATGTTGGTAGTTTGTTTAACTTGGGGTTGGCAGAAAGAAGTCGAGAAATCAGCTGAGCTGACACTAATGTTTTTAAATTGTAAATCTTATCTTAAACCCTTTAATATTGATTGGTGAAACCAATGATGTTGTCTCACAAACAGCAACTTTTAGCTGATCAGATTAATGTTAAAATGAGATTCATTGGGTTTTATGAGGACAAAAATGGAAGTAATTGCGTAAAAACCCTTCTATTTGGGTATTCAGGGCCAGCAATTTTGAAACCTAGCGAAACCCAAGTTTAGTGAAGTTGTATAGATATAAACACTGAACCTCTCTTCATGAACCTTGAGGTTTTTCAAGTTACTTGATCTAGCTATCGATCAGTTACCCTTATGCTAATATCAGTACTATTTCTGTGTTGGATTCTGTATACCCTTATGCTAATATCAGTACTATTTCTGTGTTGGATTCTGTATATATATATATATATATATATATATATAGAGAGAGAGAGAGAGAGAGAGAGAGAGAGAGAGAGAGAGAGAGAGAGAGATCTTCGGTTGCACACTACTTTGGTAAGCACTCCGTGAGCACTCACAAACTAGAGACCCTATGAAAAATCCGAACCGCTCATATCGTTCTATATACCCTAGATAGCCTAACAATAAAAAATCAAGTAATTTGAAGTTCATTTGCCCATGATTTACATCATCACAAAATTGTATGGCTGAAAATTCTAACAGCTTGATGGATGGGCAAATGAACTTCAAATTACTTGATTTTTTATTGTTAGGCTATCTAAGGCATATAGAACAATATGAGCGGTTCGGATTTTTCATAGGGTCTCTAGTTCGTGGGTGCTCACGGAGTGCTCACCAAAAGTAGTGTGCAACCGAAGAGGACTAAATATATACATATATTTATATATATATATATATATATATATATATATATATATATAGGGTAAAAGGGATATGAGCAACTTGCTCATTTAGTAAATGAGCAAATAATTATGTGGCATGCATGTGATATATTGGACAACTAACCCCTTTAAGGATTTTTCAATCACATGCATGCCACATCATCAATTACTTATTTACTAAATGAGCAAGTTGCTCATACACCTTTTCCCCATATATATATATATATAGAGAGAGAGAGATATATATATATATAGAGTCCCCTTCGGTTGCACACTACTTTTGGTGAGCACTCCGTGAGCACTCACAAACTAGAGACCCTATGAAAAATCCAAACCGCTCATATTGTTCTATATGCCTTAGATAGCCTAACAATAAAAAATCAAGTAATTTGAAGTTCATTTGCCCATCCATCAAGCTGTTAGAATTTTCAGCCATTCAATTTTGTGATGATGTAAATCATGGGCAAATGAACTTCAAATCACTTGATTTTTTATTGTTAGGCTATCTCAGGCATATAGAACGATATGAGCGGTTCGGATTTTTCATAGGGTCTCTAGTTCGTGAGTGCTCACGGAGTGCTCACCAAAGTAGTGTGCAACCGAAGATTTCTCTCTCTCTCTCTCTCTCTCTATATATATATATATATAGAGAGAGAGAGAGAGAGAGAGAGAGAAAAATGTTCCGTTGTGCACTAGGTCTCTGTGTGCACTTGGCCTTTCCACATTCGTATCGACGATCCGAACCGTTCACATTAATCTACACATATAAATTAGTCTAAATATGTAAAATCAAATCATTTAAAATTTATTTGCACATCCATTGAAGTGTTACAAAATTGTATGGCTGAAAATCGTTGTTTTTTATAGTCACTTGATGGATGGGCAAATAAATTTCAAATAATTTGATTTGACATATTTAGACTAATTAATATGTGGAGATCAATGTCAACGGTTCGGATCGTCGATACGAATGTGGGAAGGCCGAGTGCACACGAGTGCACACGGAGACCTAGTACACAACAGAACATTTCTCTCTATCTATCTACATATATATGTATATTAACATAATCACTTTTTCGTATATTGGCAGAAGAGTAGTAGATGGAGGGACATTATTTTAGCTTACAAGACACTCGGGGTGGTGTTTGGTGGGCTGGTGACATCGCCTTTATACGTGTACCCTTCGATGAACTTGAAGTCACCGAATGAACATGACTACTTGGGGATTTACAGCATCATATTTTGGACCCTTACACTGATTGGTGTTGTTAAATACGTCTGCATTGCTCTCAATGCGGATGACCACGGAGAAGGTATGCTGCTTACATGACTTTTCGTTGTGATTTGAAAGGTTGTTTCTTTTTTGTTCTTCTTTTTGCTTGTTCTTATTTTGTGTATTTTGTTACAGACTTGTGGTTGTTTAGGCATCTGCTGTCTATTTTCTCTTGGATGGATTGATTTTAGTTTTAAATTTACACGGTTGCAAAGTTTGTAGTGTATGTATTATGTAGGAAACAATTAGTCACCTCTTCTTTATAACATGCCTACTTTTGTCTTTTTTTCCTTGATTTTATCTAGTAATTTGGATTTAGAATATTCAGTAGCTACAATATCTTGGTGCTATTTAGGACCTTGATGTCTGAGGTGACGAGTTACTTAATTATTCTTACCGACAGAGAAGTGAGATGAAAAATTGATCGATTGGCTTTGTCCTTATTAGAGAGAACAATTTTGATCTTATTGAATGATCTTTTTAAGTTATGAGCGAATTGAACATTCAATATGAACTTTGGACAAATCTAAATTTAGTCAACATGGGACAAAAGAGGGGTCAAGAAACAAAAAAAAAAAAGAACGGTCTTTTCCAAGTTGATTAATTCATCATACCAAAATCATTTAACATTCTGATGTTTGAAGTTTATGTTCAATGAGAAGCAAATTGGTGTTTAATCTTCAACAACCAAGGGGAAATTGCTTAGTACCTGAAGGATCCTAGGACCTATGTTAGAATTGTGAAAAAGATGGAGTTTTGTACTAACTTAAATATAGAAGGTTATCCATTGAGATCAATATAAACCTGCATAGTAATGAATTGCTTGCTTTTGGTGTGGAAAGAACTAGTAATGAATGACTTGATCTCTTGACTTGTCAGTGAGAGTTTGCACATATATCTGTTAGTTGATTTCTTCATAATGGCCAAACTTTTAGATTTTTTAGCACCATTGAGTGAAAAATGATAATTACAAAGTCACAAATAGGTTGTGCAGGATCAGTTGCTGTTAATCAGGAAGGTGTTGTCTGGGATGGTGAAGTCTGGAGGTTGTGGTAGTTGTGTATGAGGTGAAAATGCTAACAAATCCGGCTCGGAAAACTTGTACTTATTAATTGAATATTTGTGATATTGATTCAGTCAGGAATTTCCCAACTGAGGTCTCACATGTGCTAAGAAAACAGTGAAGCATAGCCAAAAGTTGTCAATCTCAAAAACTTAGGACATGACATATAGTGCAACATTAAAATGATAAAATTAGTTGCATGTTGCATATAATTATACAATGACTAATGGCATATGATCTTTACAAAGTCACATTCCGAAATAAAGAAGCTAACAGCTAGTATACAAAAGTTGAGTACTGATCTAAGATGTAAATATGAATGGATTCATTCTCACTTAAGACGAGTGTTGCTCATCTATTTATAATGAACTTAAGAACATATGCATCTACAAACCAATATCAATTCTTAACATCTATATATATATATATATATCGTTTTAATTTCTTACATTCTGAAAAGCACACCCACCCAACTGTAACACATGAATGGGTATATTCCGTACACAATATCCAATATCTGAGTAAACTACTATGCATCCAATACGTGAGTTGGAAATCACTAAAAAAGTGGTGATTCATCTATCATCTTGTGTTATAAAGACAAATTATGTGGTCAATCAATTATATTTCCAGATTATAAAATCGATAAAATGGTTCCCTTTTTGAAAGATATATGTATTCCTATCTTGAGGAAATGAATGGATTGTAATGATGTGCTAGAAATGGCCAACTGCAGGCGGAACTTTTGCTATGTATTCACTACTCTGCAGACATGTCAACATCGGTATTCTTCCATCAAGAAATGCTGGCCAGAAGTCTAACCTTTCACATGCTATCCAATCTGTTGGCGGCGAGAAACAAAGCAGGCTTGGGAAGTTCTTTGAACAAAGCATAACCTCTCGTAGGATACTTCTCTTTATCGCAATGTTGGGGATGTGCATGCTCATTGGTGATGGCATACTTACTCCTGCAATTTCAGGTTGCCACTTCTGTACTATTTACAATCTTTATTAGTGATTACATGCATTTTGTTTTGGAATAGATGCCTACTTTCATACCATGCTAAGATTTAGAGTCATAAAAACAAACAGAGACTATTGCAGGAGGAAACATGAAACAGTATATACTACTCTCGTAATTCACCTGATATAATGGGACTAAAGTACTGATTTTAAAAAAACACATATAATAATTTTCAACAACTATCAGGTTTCTAAGTTGTTCTTGTCTAACATTACTTATGTATTTTAGTATTATCGGCAATGGATGGACTTCGAGGACCATTCCCCTCATTTAGCAAATGTAAGTGATTTTTCATATTCCCTGTTGTTTATATAAGAAACCAAGTTGTAAAGATGTTAACCGTGTAAAAATGGTTCAGCTGCGGTAGAAGGTGTGTCTGCTGCAATTCTAATTGGTCTATTCCTTCTTCAAAAGTATGGAACTTCACGTGTGAGCTTTCTCTTTTCCCCAATAATGGGTGCTTGGACTCTCACTACTCCGATGATAGGGGTGTCTAGTTTCGTGCGATATTACCCTGGAATATTTAAGGCCATATCGCCACATTATATAATAAGCTTCTTTGCAAGAAATGGATGGGAAGGCTGGAAGTTGCTTGGTGGTACTGTTTTGTGTATAACAGGTATAATTTTTGAAAATTTCACTATTTTGACAGGGCCATCATCTAAATTTATGTTTTCCTATGAACAGGTGCTGAAGCAATGTTTGCTGATCTTGGTCATTTCAACAAGAGGTCAATTCAGGTGTTCTACCTTTCTTTAAAACAAAGTCATTTGACATCTTAGTCCCTGAGAAAGCTCATTATATCTTGGTATCACACAACTCGCTATCTTCATACTAGTCCTTCACAATGTAGGGCAATCCATTGGCCATTATTAGTCCTTTTAATAGACTATCATGTAATATAGGAATAGAAAGATAACGATTACCAGGCACGATTCTCACATTATGAGGGACTTGAATTTAAACGTCAATTTTAGAGACACGGGTATGTAAATATTAGACTGTAAGTGAGTAAGTAATATGTTGAAAATCCCACTTCAGAAAAAAGAGAGAATATTCTATAATATCATAGATTTAATTGATGTTGAATTTTTATTTTTTTTTATGCAGATAGCATTTCTTTTCACCATATATCCTTCATTAGTTCTCACATATGCGGGGCAGACAGCTTATCTAATCAGAAACCTTAATGACTTCTCTGACGGGTTCTATAAATTTGTACCTAGTCCAGTCTACTGGCCCATGTTTGTGATTGCGACCCTGGCAGCAATTGTTGCGAGTCAGTCGTTAATATCTGCCACCTTCTCAGTGATCAAGCAATCCGTAGTGTTAGATTACTTTCCGCGTGTCAAGGTCGTGCACACTTCCCGACACAAAGAAGGCGAGGTTTACTCCCCAGAAACCAACTACATCCTCATGGTATTGTGCGTTTCAGTGATACTTGGTTTTGGCGATGGAAAAGATATTGGAAATGCCTTCGGTATGAACAGTACTCTTAGCATAATGCCTATATTTATCATTTGCAAAAAGGATTGCCTAGGCTATTTTTCTTTCCAGGGTATACCTTTTTCGAGATTTTTTTCACTGGACATATGCCTTATTTCAAAATAATAGGATCACTTTTTTTGCCTGAGGGTTATTTCAAGACGAAAGAATGAAAAAATTGAACTTGCCTTTTATTTTATTTTTTTTTGATAAAAAGATGACTATGTCATCGCTTCATTAAAGAGTAATTAACGAAACAGGAACGGAAATACAAAATAAGCCCGAAGGCGAGCAACATCAAAGTTCAGCTTAAATTGAGTTACAGCCTGAACGAAACAAAATACATCAAAATCCAGAAACATCCACTGAACCAAAGACTGCTAAGTAGTACTCCTCCCTCCCGTGAGCTACTCCTCTTCCAATCGCCTCTTCTTCCTGGCACTGAGCAGCCCTGTCCATTCAAAACAGCATAATTGAATTTTATGCATCAGAAATGAAAGTCTATGATCAACGCTATTGAAATACAGGTCGTTACGGTCTAGCCAAAGGTCCGTACAGGCCTTTTATTTTAAATCTATTATCCTGGTGTGGTAACTTCGTATAGGGTTCCGTACAGGCCTTTTATATCTAGTATAGATTTGGGGATACTCAGGAATATCGTGCTTGTCGATTGATGTTTCAAAATATCTTTATTAGTTTCTAAAATGTAAATAACTAATAGAGATGATGATTGAATAATTTCATCTACAAAATGTATTTTTATTTTCTTTAAGTAAATACAAAATTTTAAGTAAAAAATATACCAAGTTTTAAAAAACTATAGTTTGAAGAGTAGACATCTAAATATCTTTTTGTATATATCCAAGAATAAAACAAATATCTATTTATGGAGACATACATGTATTTTGACAATTGAGATTCATTTTTGTTGGTTTGCTTTCGCATTATACAAACTAGTAATTTACACGTGCGATGCATGTCTTAATAAATATAGTTTTTTAAAATAAAAATTTAGACATAATCTGGATTTGAACTTAGAACCTCCTTTATAATGGTTATGCACGTGTATTGCACGGGTTGGTAGAGTGACAAAACATTTACAAATGACACTAAGGCCATCTCCCATTATAATAGTAGAGATAGGAGTATTTCTTAGTTTTTAAAAATAGTGGGGGTATATGCTAATTTTCACATTTTAAATAGGGGCATTTGCTAAAATATTCCTTTTTTAGGGGCTGCACGTGCATCACACGGGTATGTTTGGTGGATTTAGTTTGGCCGTATATTGCACGAGTTTGCACAGTTACAAAATTAGGGTTTGTTTGTTTACGAGATGTCAGTTTGCTTTTCTCCATGTCATGGTGATTGCGAGGCATATGCAATTCATAGAAATACTTTAGCAATTATCTACTCTAGTGAAATTCCAGATATAGCTCCTCTTAATCTAAGTAGCAAGTAACTCTCAAAACCATTGAGTAGAAGTTAAAGTAAATAATCTAAAACATAATGATGCTAGGCAATAATCTTCCATTACATTTATACTTTTCCTCATCCACTTTACTTGTTGTTTTGTAGGTGTTGTAGTTATACTCGTCATGCTCATCACAACAATCCTACTGACACTCGTCATGATCATTATCTGGCGAACTCCACCCATTTTAGTTGCTCTCTACTTCATTTCCTTCTTCATTCTGGAAGGTGTATATGTTAGCGCAGTCTTGACCAAACTCCTTGAAGGTGGGTGGGTCCCATTCGCCATTTCGTTGATTCTTGCCTTCATAATGTTCGGTTGGTATTATGGTAGGCAACGGAAAATTGAATACGAAATGACAAACAAGATCACCCTAGAGTGTCTCAGTGGTCTCATATCGAGATCAGAAGTCCAGAGAGTCCCCGGGCTTTGCTTCTTCTATAGCAACATCCAGGATGGCTTGACCCCCATACTTGGCCATTACTTAAACAACATGCGGTCATTGCATAAAGTAACGATTTTTACTACTCTTCGTTACTTGTTAGTGGCCAAAGTTGCTCCAAATGAGAGGATCATTATAAAGAATCTCGGGCTTAAAGGCGTTTACGGGTGCATTATGCAGTATGGTTATGCTGATTCTCTTAAACCACAAGTCGATGATTTTGTAAGTCAAGTTACAGATAGTTTGCGAAGTCATATTGAAATGAACTCCGATAAGCTTCCATTTGTTAACGTCGAAGAAGAGATTAGGCACTTAGAAGAAGCAAAGGCGTTAGGAGCTGTTCATGTAAGAGGGAAGACGAGGTTTCATTTGAGTAAGGAGACAAGCTGGTTCGATAGGTTGCTACTTGGGTTCTATGAGTTTCTACACAGCAACTGTAGATCTGCGCTCCCTGCGATGGGAATCCCTCTACAGCAAAGAATGGAGATTGGAATGCTTTATAAAGCGTAAATTTTCTTTTTCTTCTTGGATTTCTGATGAATGTGAAAATTTTAGTGCAGTAGAATCAATGCAGAGATGAAGGTTGTGGGGATAGGATTATTGTTCAGTGAGGTTGTATGAACAGTAATGTTGTTTTGCTTCGTTGTACTTTAGTTAGTTTTGCACTTATTATTAACTAGTAATTTACACATGGTCTTAATAAATATTATTTTTTTAAAATAAAAATTCAAACGAAGTCTAGATTTGAACCTAAGACCTCCTTTATAATAATTATGCACGTGTGTTGTACGTGTTGGTAGATTGACAAATGACACTATGGTTAGGGGTGTCAAAAAATACCATATTACTGTACCATACCGTACCATACCATTACCATACCAAAAAATACCGAAACTTTGGTAATACCGTACCAAATTTTCGGTATTGTACCATACCAATTTTTTATGGTACGGTACTGGTACAAAATGTTTATACCATTGGTATATCGTACCGTACCGAATATATTTAATATACATTTAATCTAATATTTTTATTTTAAAACCCAGGCCCAGAAAAGTTTCAGGCCCAGTCCAGTCTTTCTTTCATTTTTTTTCTACCCTAGTCGGCTACTCTTCTCCAAACTTTTCATTGTGAATTCAATCAGATATCAAATTAGTAATTAGTAATTACTCAATCACCGACGCACCGAACAGATCTTCCTCTTCCCCTTTTTTAGTTTTTTTTTGCTTTGAACCTAAGGCTCATGCACGACGTCCGACGCACCGACTGATCGCTCCTCGTTCACTTTTTGGTATTGATTTTGATTCTGATCGTCCCCTTTTTTAGTTAATTTTTGTTCTAGTTTCTTATCAGTATCCATATTTTAATTTGTAACCACATCTGTTTTGGAAAGAATTGAGGTCATAAGGTAACCTAGGTGTAACCCCTGTTTTCGTTAAATTGTATTTTCAAGTATTTTACCGTATTTTAAATTAAAATATTCTCTTTTAATTTAATATGTTATTCAAACTATTTTTGTGGAGCCAATAATTGATTATTCAACTATTTTATTATGTGAAACATTTTGAACCCAATTTTTATTACAAGCCCAGTAAATTTAATTAAACCCAATAGTCTAATTATTTATTTGAGCCCAATTCTATATTAATTGATTTAAGCCCGAGGACCAAGCCCACCCTATTGGGTCTTGATCCACTAGCCCAAACCCAAACTCCATGGTTGACCAGATCCAACAATTACTCCCTAGAATCTCTCCTGTAACCCCCGTAATCTCTATTCCTAATTAACAGCCTATTGATTCTCTAATCCCCGTAACTCCCTCCCCTACATTCACTCTCCTCCTTAAATTTATACAATTATAATATTTAATTCTTTCCCCTATTCTCTCTCTTCCTTCTCTGTTTAAAACAAAACGAAACAAACAAATCAAAACCAACAAAACAAAACCCATTTCTATCTCTCTCTTTCTCTTTCTTCTCTGATTCAAAAACCAAACAAAACCAAAACAAACAGAACCCAACAAAACCCACCGCTCGTCTCCTTCCTCCCATCCACCACCATCGCCTATTCCGTCCGCCATTTCCCTGTTCTTCGTCCACGCCCAAACCCATTCATCTCCCCCATCATCCCGCTCCTCCCAAGCGCAGCAGACGACCACAGCCAGCCCCCCGACCTCCTCTTCTCCTCCGTCGCGTCGTAGACATCGCGACGCCACCACCTGTTCGCCAGCCCCCTCCGCTGTGCATCTCCTTACTGCGTCGCAACGCTGCGACCCCAACGCCAGCGCCCCCTCGCGGCCCTGTCGCGACATCGCGCGACAGCAGCAGCCGATTTGGGCGGCAATCAAACTCAGCCCTTGGATCCCATCAGATTTTGTGCAACACAGATCCTCCTGATCTGTGTTTGCTGTTTTGGCCCCAAAGCGGATCCAGGGGGGATCCGATCCAGTGTGCTGTCTTGCACGTGTTCCGCACGTGTTTGCGTGTGTTCGTGTCCGTGCCCGTGCTTCGCATCTCGGGATTCTCATCCCGTATTGGTTCGTGTTCAGATTCACCATCGTTAAGGCAAGTATCTCTTGTACACTTTTATTGTTCTAGTACAAGCCTTCGTAAAAATACCGCAAGTATGTTATTCTTTTGACTCCAATTCGCATTCATAAGTCGAATTGATACTTGTTTATCCGTCGATCCTATATTCACATATGATCGTGAATATTTTGCTACCCTACGCATGACACAAACACAAAAATAAATACAAAAATATATGATTTTAGAGATTATACATATTGATGTGAATGACTATTTTTACCCTTGTTAATAATTTAAGTTTTGTTTATTTTATCCCTTAATTTTTGATTTGGTTTTATACATGTAATTAGTCACTTATAGTTGCAAATGTTATTTTAGAAGACCCTAAAATATTATAGACTCATATATATGTTAACAAATTATACCCAATTATGACATTAAACTACACGTTTCACATTCCATTACTTAGAACATATTGCATGCAAAATTTCTTGATGTTCCATGTCCATATCTTGACTTCGTCTCATTGCATTATGTTTGTGTTAACAAATTAATAAAAGTAACAAGCCGGGGTATAAGGGAAAGATTTAAGTAGTGGGCAATATAGAAGAGCGTACTCGGACGGGAGCTCGTGGTTTCCCGATGCAAGTTGCAATTACAAGTTGCAAGATTGCGAATGACAAGTTTACATGTTCACGTTACAAGTTTACACTCTACATGTTCCACGTTACAAGTTTGCACGTATCTTGATACAATATTGAATGTACATGTTTTCCCGAGTACGTGACCTATAAAACCCACCACTAAATCTAAACGACATTGTATTGACTGTAGCAACCATGTAGTAAAAATATGGATGCATGAAGTGCTACCTAGATAGAATCAAACATTAGACATAAAATTAACACGTGCATTTTCATGATCCAATTATATGTTACATGTTCATGTTGACTCGATACTTGTTTACTTGTTACTTGTTTTACACGCCACTTGTTTCATAACGTCTCGTTTATACCATGTTTACATATTGCATTTCCCTTACTCTTGATTCCTTGCTATTTTCCTGTTTATCTTTTGTTCTATTCTTGTTCCTGTTTTCCCTTAGCTTGTACTCCCCTTGCGGCTCGTAACTTGTATTAACGGGTCTCCTTGTTTTCCTTTTCTTTTCTGTTATTATAATATACTTGCAGGCCCGAATGGAGAATTACCAGAAGGAGTCGCAGACCAAGTGTTCTAGCTTATTATTTTTATGTTATCTTAAATTTGTGTTTTATTTCATAAAACTCTTATTGTAATCCGGGCTTGTTTGACCCGTAATAATTTGTATTTCCCAGTTGTTGGTTACTTTTATGGACTATGTCATGAATTTTCATTATCAAATTGTGATTTATATGCCTGCGTGGATTGTTTTATTATATTGTTGTTGAGTTTACTTGTACAGCTTAAGAATGGTGTGTTCGCACCATTCGCTGGGCCTTAGTCTCGCGCCCGTATTTCCATGTTTTGGGAAGCGGGGCGTGACACTAGGAATTACAAATTATATTTCAATTTTAAAGGAACTGATGTTACCATTCAATGAGAAGACCTGTGGGAGAGTCGAGAGACTAGTCTATTTGACCTTCAGTAGAAATAAATATTTGGTAGTTAATGCAAGTCTGTTAGTAGCTATATTCATTAATGAAAGTATTCAATGACATTCTCCCAGTTCTCGGTGACAGCAAGAAGGGACCAACAACAAAACTAGATTTAACATACCTAGAGTTCTTGATGTCCGGTACTACCATTACCATACCAATATTTTGGTATTACCGAACTCGGTAGTACCAAAATATTGGTACGGTAATGGTAGAGAAATTTGTGTACCAAGTACTCCGGTACGGTAGACGGTAGAGTAATTTTTGTACGGTACGATACGGTATACCACCCCTAACTATGGTCTTCTCCCATTATTATAACTAGTATTTTTCACGTGCATCGATAAAGAGTTGGAGTTAAACGTGTGATACACGTAAGTCATTATAAAAAGAGTTGAACGGACAATACACGTATTTTTAAAAAATTAAGAAGGAACAAATATTGATGTGTACATGCGATGCACGTGTGGAAAATAGATTTGGAGTTGCACGTGCGATGCACTTGTTTGTTTAGTGACAAAAGTGATATTTCTTTTGTGACAAAAAAATATTTAAAATTGTTTATTTGTAACAAACTCTTTCAATAAATAGTAAGTAAATATATTATATTATAGATAGATAGATGGATTGTAATTTATACATGTGATGCATGTTCAATATGAAGAAAAAAAATAAAGTTAAAAAAAAACTGACATAGCGAGGACTCGAACTTGAGACCTCCTTCATATTAGTTATGCACGTTTGATGCACATGTTGGTAGATTGACGAATGACACTAAGGCCTTCTCCCATTATAATATTACTAGTAGTTTACACGTGCGATGCACCTCTTAATAAATATAGTTTTTTTAAAAGTAAAAATTCAGACGTAGTCTGGATTTGATCTAAAACTTTATTTATAATAGTTAGGCACGTACGTTGCACGGGTTGGTAGATGGACAAATTACACTAAGGCCTTCTCCTATTATAGTAGTAGAGATTAGAGATTAGAGATATTAGAGATATTTACACGTGCAGTGCACGTTTTAATAATTTTAAAAAATAAAAATAAAAACTCCAAGGTATGGAGGATTTGAACCTGAAATCTCCTTTATATTAGTTATGTACGTTGCACATATTAGTAGATTAACAAATGACGCTAAGGCTTTCTCCCATTATAATATTAGAGATATATATATTAGAGATGAAACATTGGGGACTTTTTACCTGCATTTTTAATATTAAAAAATGGGGAATGTGAGGAAGAACCTTAGTTTATTTGAGTATATTTGATTAAAAAAGAGCTTACTGAACTATTCATACATAAAAAGTTTTGGAATTCGATTTTGTCACGAGTTCTAAGGAGTTTTCAATAAATCTTCGTCGAAAAAGGCTCCTGAGTAGACTAGATTGTTAATCGATTCATTTTTAAATGGCATGTTGAGGAAGACTAACTTGTGTATGAAGCACAAAAAATTTATTTGGAAGTTGTGTTATATAATACATGTGGCATATACTTGTGTCAAACATAACAATATCTATTTCAATATAACTAGTATCAGACACGTGCACACGTGCACGTGGAAAAAATTGAAGGATAATGAAAAGGGTAAGAAGAAAATAATTTCCAAACCGATCCACTTTCGAAAATATTTGCAAAACAGGTCCACTTTCTAAAATATTTACCAAAGTTAGCCCATAATTAAAAAGAAAATAATTTTCAAACTGATCCACTTTCGAAAATATTTACCAAACAGGTCCATTTTCGAAAATATTTACCAAAGTAACCCAACCCGTGCGTTGCACGGGTTGGGTTACTGACTAAGGGGTTCTCCCATTATAGTATTAGAGATTAGAGATATTAAAAACAACGATAGGATACTCGATCTAGATATTTCTTCATTGAGTTGTTCTAGTAGTTGATATCGCGAACACTTCTACTTGGAAGTTGTATCATATAGACATGTGTCAACTACTTGTATCTGACATAACACTATCTATTTTATTATAGTATTTAATAACAATTTTGTCATTGTCTTATAACGCAAATAATGTTGTATTATTCCATCTAGATCGTTTATCATTGGGATGTTCTAGTGATTGATATAACAAACCCTTCTATACAAAAGTTGTATTTTTTAGACACGTATTAAATACATGTGTCTGACATAACACTACATATCTCAATATAGTATTTTACAACATTTTTTCCTATGTCTTAAATCCCAAGCAATTCTAGGTTACTCCATATAGTTATGTCTTCATTGAGTTGTTCTAGTGTTTTTTTTTTAGGTTAAAGGTAGAATAACGCCACTCTGTTTCATTAATAAGAGGTTAATAAAACACCCCGGAGTACCGGGAGGAAAAACAAAAGTACAATGCAGGAAATAAAACATAATCCCCCAACAACCCTGCGGGGTGGGTCTAATCATCCATACATCAAACAACCAAAAGTACAATAGGTCGATACAAAACACAAAGTAGCAGAGATTGCGGCTAATGAGATTCTGATGAGTATGGAGGGCGCCAACCCCTCAGTCCAGCGTCGGCCCAAACTCTACCTCCTCATCATCAAATTCTCCACCTGGAATACTCTGGCAATCCTCCCTCTCGCTCCTGTGCCAGCAGCTGTAGCCCAAAAAGAAATAAGATGCATGATATGAGTAAAGTTACCAGAAATACTATTACATGAAGCACGAAAATAAAAATTGTTTCTATCTAGCCATAGCACCCATGTAGTTGCCGCAATGGCAATTGTTTCTATCTAGCCATAGCACCCATGTAGTTGCCGCAATGGCAATGTATCACACATCCTTCATTTCTTGGCGAATCGAGGCAAATTTGGGGCCAATCCACATTCTCATATTCGCTGGGGTAGTCACTTGTTCCTAAGGCTCGTAATACCTCCGCCATAGTTGCCTTACTCCTTGGACAGTGAATAAAAAGGGGATTCAAATTCTCCGTATGCATATTACAGAATCCACAGTTGGTCGCAATCTGGGGTTGTCTTTTGGCAAGGTTCTCTCTGGTGAGAATTGCATTATTGAGCACTAGCCAGAGGAAGACTCTGACTTTAAGGGGGGTTTTCGCCTTCCATAACACCTGTGCCCAGCTGGGTCTGCATTCTCGATAGTGAATTCGATGATACAGAGATCTGACAGTGAAAGCTCCTTTGGTCTCGAGTCCCCAGCGCATCTGATCTGGGCCTTGAACGCACATCGCACCGGTCCGTGTGATGTGTGCTTGCAATTCAAGCAGTTGCTGCTGTAACCCTGGGGTAAGAGTTCCTCGGAACGACGGCCTCCAATTTCCCCTCTTCCAAGTCTCGGCCACAGAAATATTCGGTCGATTCGTTTTCTCATACAGCTCTGGGAAAGTTTCCTTAAGGTATGGGCATCACATCATTTGTCCTACCAGAATCTGGTGGACCGTCCATTACCGATAGTCGACGCAACTGCTGAATTGAACGGTCCGCTTGCTTTGGTAATTCCTTTCCAGAATCGCGAAACTTTAGACCCTACTCGGAAGCCTAAACTTCTCGTACCTTTTCCCCGGAGGTATGGTTGAATGAAATCCTGCCATCCTTCCCCGCTGTGGTGAAATACCTTTCACCACCATTTTCCCAAAAGGGCAAGATTCATATCTCTAAGGTCGATAATGCCTAGCCCTCCATGCTTCTTCTTCATGCAAGCAATACTCTATTTGATCAGGTGGTAACCTCCCCTATTCGAATCTGCCTCTTTCCAAAGGAATCTTTTTCGGATTCGGTCGATCCTTTGGATAACCCATATAGGAAGCTCAAAAGACGACATGTAGTAAATGGGCAGATTGGACAACACTGAGTTGATGAGTACCACTCTGCCCCCGAGTGAGAGCGATTTTCCTTTCCAACCAGACAGTCTGTCCTCCACCCTGTCTATGATAGGCAGCCAGTCCGACTTAGTGAGCTTCCCTGGTCTGAGTGGGAGCCCTAAGTATTTGATTGGGAACTCATCCGTCATACAGTTTAGTATGGTGGCATGTTCCCGTGTTTCGACATCGGATAGTGAAATGTGAGTCAGAGCGTTCTTGTGGAAATTTATCCTGAGGCCTGACCAGGCATCAAAATAGTAGAGGGCCCCTTTAAAGCAGACTGTTTCTGACCTGGTCCCATTACCAAAAAGTAGGATGTCATCAGCGTACTGAAGAATCGTGCACCCTTGATTAGATGCGCTGCTGGCCACTAGCGTTATCCAACCTTTTCTTCGACAGTTCTCTAGCATGCCCCTCAGCACATCCGCTACGATAGTGAATAGAAGTGGTGAGAGCGGATCCCCTTGCCGGAGTCCTTTCTTGCAAGAGAATGGCGGCCCTAGCCGCCCATTCACCGAGATTGCCGTTTTACTAGTATGCAAACACTACCCGATCCATCTTATCCATTTATTCCCGAATCCCCTTCCTCTAAGAGCTTCCAGCAAGCACTCCCAATCGACGGAATCGTATGCTTTTTCAAAGTCCAATTTTAGGAGGAAGTTCTTCGAGTTGCTCGTATGGCAGCGGTGGATAACTTGTTCCGCAGTGGCCACACAGTCTAGAATACATCTGCCCTTGATGATACCCGTCTGAGTTTTGCTGACTAAGCTGTCCATTATACTTTCCAGGCGGATGGCCAGGACCTTTGTGATTATCTTAGCCGAGTAGTTTATGAGGCTAATCGGTCTAAAATCCCCCACTCTCGTAGACTCCTCCCGTTTGGGTATCAGGACAACTTCCGCAAAATTGAAAATGTCCAATCTGAGATTGTTGTTAAAAAATTCATCCATCAGCGCCATGATGTCCCCTTTAATTTCTTCCCAGAACACTTGGAAGAACACCATTGGGAAGCCGTCTGGCCCAGGCGACTTGTCTGCTCCCATTTGATTGATGGCCTTTTTTACTTCCTCTTCCGAGAAAGGAGCTTCCAAAGTGGCTAATGTTTGCGTTGATTCGTTCTGGTATGCCAGCCAGTAATCATCCCTAAGTGGGATCCTGAATTCATTCTTCTTCCCAAAGAGGTCCTTGTAGTGAGCTTGAAAGGTTGTGGAAATCACATTTTCGTCTTGCGATGTCCCCGTGTCCGTCTGTATTGACAGAATTAGGTTGGACCTGCATCTTGCGCTTGCCACTCGGTGGAAGTAGGCCATATTCGCGTCTCCCTCTTTGAGCCACGAAATCCTTGACCTTTGTTGCCATTTGATTTCTTCCAACTTATAAAAATTAGCAATATTCTCTCGGAGCTCTAGTAGCCTATTTTTTTCATCGTGTGACAGGACTCTCGTTTCTTCCAACCTTTCTAGTTCATCAATTCCTTCCAAAAAGGTATCTTTTGCACGCCAGATGGTCGAGAATCTAGACTGATTCCATCTACGCAGCCGCTTCCTCAATCTGTAGATTTTTTCACACCATCGGGCTGCAGCGTCCGTACCAGCAGTTGGGAGTGCCAGTTTTCCATCACCATGTGGTGAAACCCCTGAATTTCTAGCCAGGCCTTCTCAAATCTGAATTCTCTAGGCCTTTGAGCTCCCCGTATCCCTGTATCAAGTAGGATCGGAGTATGATCTAACGTAGGTCTAGGGATCAATCTAGCAGTTGCTAATGGGAACTTAGCCTCCCAATCCATCGATACTAGTATCCTATCCAGTTTGGCCATGATCGGAGCAGCCTGCATGTTAGACCATGTGAATAGTCTATCATTAATTGGGATATCTATGAGCTCTAGTTCCGTGATCACCCTATTGAACTCTTCTCTGTGCCTGTCGCTGGACCCTCTACCCTTGTGCTCGAAGGCAAATCTGGTAATATTAAAGTCCCCCCAACAATCCAGGCTCCCGACCATCGGTGTCGAATATCGACAAGCTCTTGCCAGAAGGCATCACGCTCTGTAGCCACATTTGGTCCATAAACGACAGTGACTATCTGCACCCAGTTATCAGATCGTCTTTTCAGTCGGATAGTCAGGGAGAACGTCCCGCTGTAAACCTCGGTACAAGTGAGAGTATCCGGGTTGAACCCAATAGCAATTCCCCTCGAGGCTCCTGCGGACGGGCGTAGTACCCATTCCTTGATTCTATTGCCCCCTATACTTTTGAGTTTGGCCCCGTGCACAAGTTTGGTCTCCTGTAATCCGATCACTTCTGCCTTGGAGTTGTTAATGACGTTCCTAACCATATCTCTTTTTCCCCTATCCCCCAGCCCCCTGACATTCCAGAATAGTGTATTCATTGGGGGATCGTGTCTGGGTTGACCGTGGGTGTGGGACAGGTTTCCTCTTCGCAGACCTCTATCAACCCAGAGGTGGCTCCTAGTTCTTTCTGACAACTAGACTTAACCCTTTCAGTTTCCCAACCCCTAATTTTATTGAGAAGTAAAGCATTACGTTCTGTGTCACACACCTCCAAACTACAGGTTTTAGCTAGGAAAAAACTTCAGAGTCTGACATGAAATTTAATATAGTAGCTAAAAAAATTCTCGTACCTCCGTCGTCGAATTTTGCAACTTTTGCTGCCGCTGCTACCTCCAGATAGTCATCTAAGGACTCCACATGAGCCCTCTTAGGCGACCGCTGCACTCTGAACCCAACCGTCCTGCGAGATGAAACAATACTGTCTCCCGGTGCTGACTCTGGAAGTGTGGCCAAGACCCTCTCTGGCGAGATCTCCCTTTGTGTATCAGCAATAAACTCAAGATTCTCTGACTCCTCGTCTGTAAATGAGAATTCTTCGTCCAGATTTAAGCGCCCTTCCAGGTCCACATCACTATCTGTAAGCTGATTTTCCAGTTGTAGAGTACACTCTCTCATTGTGGACTCCTCATTGAGCCCACAGATTGCCGATGACTCTTCAAGAGTAGCGAAGTTTCCTGTGGCAGACCCCTCGATGGGCCCACTACCTGTCTGATTGTTCAAAATTATAGTGTTACTTGTCTCATGGGCTATAATAAGCATTTTGGGCCCTTTAGGCCCATTAACGCCTATAAAACTCTTATAAACAAGCCCACCCACTTGAGAAGCATCTGCTTTGCTTCTATCAACTCCTCCGCGGTGTAAGTTACCGCTAATCTCGAGATTCGAGAGATCAGCTCTTTTAATTAGGGCGATACTCTCACCCCCCTGCCACATGGCAGTACCAGAGTGGTTGGCACAGCGGCAGTTGCAGGCCGCGTGGGTTTCGATGTAGAGGGCGTTGTGACCACAGTGTTGAGCGCCAAATCGATGTTTTCTTTCTCCTTAAGTTTCAAAGCAGAGGGGGTTTCTCCTTCTTCGTTGGCTTCTTTACCATTTGTGGGTTTCCTCAAATCTTGAGCGCCAGAGGCCCCTTTCTTCTCGCTCTCCTTTGATCTATCTTCGCTGTGAACGAGCAGCTCTGTGCTCGTCGCTTTCCCTAAAATGGTCTCTGTATCCTGTCGCCCTTGACCCAAAGAAGCCATCTTTTTCCTTTCTGGTGCTTTCCAAACCTTTTCTACCCACTCCCTGGTGGATGGCGCTTTCTTGCTTGACTTCTTCCCCCAAGCTGGCACTGTCCCTCACCAGCTCTTATCCCGAAGCATGCAAGTTGTTACGGAGTTGGTGTTTGCCATTTTAGGGCCTGCATGCCCTGTCCCCCTTCTCTGCTCCACCGCATGTCGCTCCTCGCCTGCATGCAGCGTTTGACCACTTTGCAGCGATTGATTGCCATTTTGAGCTATCTGCTGCTCCCCCTTTTTTTGATTTACCCCTGCTACTGTGAAGTTTACCAAATCTGGGCGTGGGTCATCTTGGCCATTGGATCTCTTGGTCTGGCTTCGTGCTCGACCACCGGCGTCCTGCCGTGATCCATGCCTCTCTGATCCCTCCGCCGTAGACTCCCGACGAGCTTCCATCTCTCTCGCCGCCTTGATCACCTCTCGATGGGCCCGCTCCACTTCGTGTGTCTCGTCTATGGTGAGCTCCCATATTGGCGAAGCCACTTGCTTGTAGCTACGACCATCTCTGAGAGAGGATGGAGGCGAAGGGGATATGATGGAGGTAGGTTCTGTCTCCCTATCTGCGCGCTTGTCGAAGACAAAGCAGAGGAGATATGACTCCTCATAGGAAAAAACTTTTGCAAATCATGGCATTAAGTTGATGTCCCTACTTCTGATCAGTACTTTAGCAGATACTATCTCCGATCGGCAAACAGTCTTCTCGTCGACTTCTTCCACCGTGCCAAAGTCGGAGACTATCTCTTGTAAAGCCTCATTTTTCCAAAAATGCAAGGGTACGTTATGAATCCATACCCAGTATCTATCCCCCTGAGGTCGCTCCGCACCAAAGCTCGGTGACCATGCTTTAAAGTCCATCTTGAAATGCCCAAAGTCCACCGTAGCCATTGTGACCTCTATCATCTTTTGCGGCGAAGGGAATGAAATCAAAAACTGGAGGGAACACATTTTCTTGACAACCCAGTCACAGTGCGCCTTCATTTGCCATCTCGCGTTCAAAGCTTGGAGAACATGGGCCTCCGATGGCAGTCCTTTTGTCACTCGTGCCACTGCGCACCATTGACTAAGCCATTTTTCCTTATTTTTTATTGTGGCGAGGCTGTTTGCAAGCTTAATCGTCGCTCGGTTGTCAGGCGATCTACCCCTGTGTACTCGCCGCTCTTCGTCCTCGTTGGAAATGACGACATTTGTGCAATTTTATGACATGTGACCCCACATCATACACCTCAGGCATCGCACTTCTTTGGTGCACTCCGTCCGGAAGTGTCCTAACTCCCCGCAGTTGAAGCACGGCACTGGTTTGCACTTTCCTTTCCTCTGGTGTTTTCTTTTTTCCAGTAGTATTGGCGGTGGGGAATTGGATTTTCTTTTTCCTTTATGAATAACTTCCTGCCACTTCTCTGCCGCTTCCCCCATCGGAGCTAGTCCCTCACCCTCTTTAGATCCATCGTTTGGACCCCTTCTTTGGGCCCATACAATGCTGGACCTTGGGGGGTCGTGGACCACCTCCCTTGGCGGTGGTTGGTGGGGGTTGTGAAAGGGGGGGAGGCAAGAGGTTGATATTGGTGTTGGTGTTGCTTGTTGGGTTCTGTTGGGGGTGTGGTAGCGTTTGGAGGTAGGTGGTGGTGCATGGGCGCTGTTGGTTTTGGTGGGGTGATAGAGCGCACTTGCTCTCTGTGATGGTAGGGATGATGGTGAGTTTTACTATGGTGTTTTCTTGCCTCTCTGTAATGGTGAGGGTTGTGAGTTGCATTACGGTAGCTTCTTTCTCTTGTATGACTGTCCCTGTGGTTGTCCCTGTGATGCACTTCTGTGCTGTGCCGCCGGTCGTGTGTCTGTTGTTGAGCGTGACGCTGGACCAGTGGGGGGGTTCTTTTACGCCGAAACTGGCTTGTAGGAGAACCCCCTCTATGGGCACGTCCTCTAAGCTGCAGCTCTACCGTAGGGCAATAATGATCTGAGCCTCTCCCCTCGAGCCGATGATACGCATTTCGATGTGCCCGCTGAGGGAAGAGAGCAACTCTGAGCCCAGAGTTCACCCTCAAAAAGGTTAGGCTGTAGGCTAGGGATTGGATTTGGGACAAGAGTTTGAAGTGTGGATGTCGGGGGGACAGAGCTGTGAGGGGGTAGAGGAGGAGTATCGGAGGTTGGGGGGGTGGTGTAGGGTTGGTATGAGTGTGGCGGATCCTCTCGTTGGGTCCGCATCCACTCAGTTCCAACTCCGACAGCAAACGGGAATAAAGTCAGAGGTCCAAGGTTTGTGTTACATGCACAAGCCCCTTCTAGTGTTGATAGTACTGACACTTCTATGTAGAAATTGTGTCATGTTAGACATGAATGCTACCTATTTTTATATAGTACTTTACAATAACTTTTATACTAACTCATATCTCAAGTATTGCTAGCTAAATTACTCGATCTAGCTCGTTCTTCATCCAGTTGTTCTAGTGGTTGATACCATATCTTGTAGCTAATTATTCTTATCAATCATTAAGAAAATAACAAAATAAAAGAACAGCTACTAGTAATTGCTGAAATTTAAATTTGTAACCAGCATTAAAATTTTGTTTTCTTTTGTCCATTATATGGATAAGGCTACCGAAAGACAATCACAAAGTCCGAAGAAAAAAATAATTAAATGAGCGGAAGAAGCTTCAAACTTATTGGGTTAGGCTCAAATCCTGTTTATACCAAATTATAACCATTTCTTAATAAAAAATGAGGGAAGGACAAAATAGAAACCAAAGTTTATTCTAATTTTTAAATAGCATCTAAAGTTTTTATAATTCTTAAATAGCATCCGAAGTTTTTAAAATACAACCAAAAATCAATTTTATTAAATTTTTAGCAGAAATAATGTGAAATTACAAAATTACCCCCGATCTCTCTTCTTCTTCTTCTTCTTCTTCTTCTTTTTCTTCTTCTTCATTTTTTCAGTTTTTCTGGTTGTGATTTTTAAAAAAAATTGGTGGAGATGAAAGTGTGGTGATGGGTTTTAAATAGCATCCGAAGTTTTTAAAATATAACCAAAAATCATTTTTATTAAATTTTGAGCAGAAATAATGTGAAATTACAAAATTACCCCCGATCTCTTTTCTTCTTCTTCTTCTTCTTCTTCTTCTTCTTCTTCTTCTTCATTTTTTCAGTTTTTCTGGTTGTGGTTTTTAAAAAAATTGGTGGAGATGAAAGTGATGGTGATGGGTTTCGGAGGTGGTGGTCGACGGTGGTTTGTGAAGATAGTTTTCAGAGATGATGGTGATGGGTTTCGGAGGTGATGATGATGGGTTTCGGTGGTGGTTGGAGATGGATGGTCGGTGGTGGTGGTGGTGGTGGTGATGGTTGGAGATGGTGGCGGTGGTGGTTGATGGTGATAGTGGTGGAGATGATGGTGTTTGGAGATAGTGGTGGTGATGGTGGTCGGTGGTGGTGATATGTTTAAACCTGTTAAGATGGTGGAGGGCAATTTTGACATTTCACTCTTCTTAACGGGTTTAAACCAGTTAAGAGGTATTGATATGGCTAAAAATGGGGCTAAATCGAGACCGTCCAGATCGAGCACGAATCTTGAAGCACAGGGGTAAAAAGGTAATTTCACATACAGATGGATCCAAAACGGGTATTGGGTCTCCTTCTCACAGAACCAACCACCCGCGAATGGATCCACTTTAACTGGGCACGGGTCCCGACCCGATACAAGCCCCGTTCACCAAGAGGAGAATCAGGGCCACTGATTTGACTAAATCAAATCAACAAACCTGATTGGCTCCCGCCAGGGAATCAGGGGCTAATTTTCCAAAACAGAATAGGAGGATTTTCCTCCTGGCTGTTAGGCAGGAAATCAGGCCCCTAACCGCTCCAAAGGCGACTATAAATATCACCCCTCTACCTCCATGACCAGGTTAATCACTTTTTCACCACTATTAAGCTCTTTCTTAATCTCTTCTGATTACTGACAAGAGCGTCGGAGGGTGCGTCGCCGGAATCAACCCCGGTGTTTCGCACTTCCTTGCAGGTCGCGCCAGGAGCAAGAAGGCTGAGTCAACTGTTCAGGTGTTTCTCGATCTCACAAATTCATCTGTTTACCCCCACACCGAAATCAGCGGTAACAGATTGGCGCCGTCTGTGGGAAACACCACACGAACAGCCTTAGCCCGTTCTCCGTCGTCATCTACAGCCATGCCTCCGAAGAAGGTCAGATCCAGAGGGTCGAACCGTGTGGGCAACCTCGTCGACCCGGCGAATAATGAAGTCCCCGTCAATCCTACTCCCCAGTCCGACCTCCCTCCGCCGGCCCAGCAGGGCCCACCTTCTCCTCCCAAGCAGCAGCCCAACAATGGTCCGTCCGGTCATAACGGTCGGAAGGGGAAGGAGCCCCTCAATCCGGGTCATGTCTCGGTCCATAACGGGTCCTCGGACTCGATGGCTTCTCATCACCCCGACCTCCGCACTCACCTTGACGAAAGGCGGGCCCGAGCGGGAGCCTCCCGCCAGCGTCAGGGTGAGCGATCCCCTCGTCGCCGAGACGGCAGAAGGTCCCCGGACCGCAGAGGCCGAGCAGCGTCCCCCGAGCGCCGAAGGAGGCCACATTCCCCCGGGGATCACCGTCGTCCGAGGGACCTAGAGGTGCCTATCAGTCGGGCCGAGTTTCTCCAATTTCAGGAGACCGTTCTGCAGGCTCTCAACCTTCGGCAGAACACCCAGAATGCTCAGAGGGCTCCAACACCCCCGAAGGATCCCAGTCCTCGCCGCCGAACCCGGAGTCCTTCCCCTGCTCCCAGCCGCCAGCAGCGGCAATAGAGTCCTCGCCGGTCCCAGGACTACCGGCGCCGCAGTCCACGCTCCCCTTCCTACGAAGAGGAGTCCGGGGGGTCATACGATTACCAGCGGAGGGACGACGTCCTCATCCGCCGTCTCCATGAGGTGGAAAGGCGTATCGGCCGCATGGACAGGGAGGAAGAATCCCGAGCCGGAACCTTCCGTCCCAGCCGACCCCCCTTCTCACGGTCGATCATGAAAGCCCACATACTGAGGAGTTTCAAACCGCCACAGTTTGAAACATACTCAGGGGAGTCCGACCCGGTCGATCACGTCGAAAGCTTCAAGACCCTGATGTTAATCCATCAAGCTACCGACGCTGTGCTCTGCAGGAGCTTCCCTGCCACCCTCAGGGGGTCGGCTCGGAAATGGTATTCCAGGCTCGCTCCCTCCTCCATCTTCTCGTTCGAGCAGTTTGAAACACTGTTCATTACTCACTTCGTGAGTAGCAGGCGGGCCGAGAAGACAAGTCTATCACTGCTGAACCTGCGGCAGGAAAAGGAAGAGAGGCTGCGGGACTATGTGAAAAGATTCACCGCAGAGGTAAGGTCTATCGCCTCCTTAGACCAGTCGGTGGCAACCGTGGCGTTCCAGTCGAACGTCCTCAATGCCAACCTCCGATCGTCCCTAGCCAAGAAACCACCGCATGACTTCGCTGACCTCCTCCTGTGGTGCGAGAAGTACATCCGGGCAGAGGAGGCTGAAGCCCTTCCGAGCTTCGGAGGGCCCTCCGCAGGTTCGAAGAGGAAGGCGACGGGGGAAGAGGGGTCCAAGAAAGCCCAGAAGGACAATGGCGGTCAGCGTCGCGCTCCCCCCAGGTTCGAGAAGTTCACTCCCCTCACCACCAACGTCTCTACTATCCTGATGGAAGTGGAGAAGGAGGGGGTCATCCCTCCAGCTCCGAGGATGCACACCCCGGCAAAGAGGAGAAACAAAGATAAGTGGTGTCGCTACCATCGCGACCACGGCCACGACACGAATGACTGCCGGGCGCTGAGGGAGGAGATTGAAGCCCTCATCCGAAGGGGCCAGTTGGCCAAATTCGTGAAGGCTAATGACCGGGCGGACCGCAACACTTCTCCGCCTCGGGGGGCTAACAAGCGCTCCGAGCATCGCGAAGAGTCGCCCGGGTTCGAGGAGGAACGGGTCCTGCACCTGATCCACGGGGGTCCCATGGGAGGCTCCTCTAATACCTTCCGGAAGGCCTTCGTCCGAGAGGTCAACTCGGTTCACAGTGCTCCTCCTCCCAAAGGTCTCGGCATCCCCGTATCTTTCTCCGACGCCGACCTCGAAGGGGTCCGAACCCCACACTGTGATGCCCTCGTCATCGACCTCCGCATGGCCAACTTCAAGGTGCAAAGGATTTTGGTGGACAACGGGAGTTCGGTCAATATCCTTTTCCTCTCGGCCTTCCGAGGCCTGCAGCTGCCCCGGGACCGTCTCAAGCCGGCCGGCTACACACTTCACGGGTTCACGGGGGTCCCGGTCACCGTCAAAGGGGTGATAACCCTGGACGTGACTGCTGGGAGCGCCCCTACTACCCGGACCGAGCCGATGAACTTCATGGTCGTCGACGTCCCGGCCGCGTATAATGTCATCCTAGGCCGACCCGGCCTAGCTGCTCTGGAGGCTGTCCCTTCGGCATATCACCTCAAAATGAAGTTCCCTACTCGGTCGGGAGTGGGGGAAGTCAGAGGAAGCCAAGAAATGGCTCGGAAGTGCTACATGACTTCCACAGGGGGACCGGTGCTCTCGCTCGAGACACTAGAGATCCCCGAGCCGAAAACCCGACCCACATCCGAGCCGGCGGATGAACTAGAAGAAGTGCTCTTCTCAGATGATGATCCGAGCCGAAAATTCCTCGTCAGCAAGTCCTTACCGACCGTGCTGTTCTCCGACTTGGTGAGATGCATCCGAGATAACCGCAACCTGTTTGCTTGGTCGGCCGCGGACATGCCCGGCATCTCCGAGGAACTGCTCGTCCATCGCCTAAGCGTCGAGCCGGGGTGCAAACCGGTTCAGCAGAAGAGGCGAAAGTTCGCTCCCGAGCGACAACAGGCAATCAAGGAGGAGGTCGATAAGCTGCTAAAGGCCAAGTTCATACAGGAGGTGAACTACCCCGAGTGGCTGCCGAATGTTGTAATGGTCAAGAAGTCCAATGGCTCGTGGAGGATATGCATTGACTTCACCGACCTGAACAAGGCGTGTCCGAAGGATCCCTTCCCTCTCCCGAACATCGACACCCTTATCGACGCCACCTCGGGTCATGAACTCCTCAGCTTCATGGATGCCTTCTCGGGGTACAATCAAATCCGAATGTTCCTTCCGGACATTCCGAAGACCTCCTTCGTCACCGATCAAGGTTTATACTGCTACCGGGTCATGCCGTTCGGCTTGAAGAACGCGGGCGCCACTTACCAGCATCTCGTCAACAAGGTCTTCCAGAGCCAGATCGGCCGAAACATGGAGGTGTACGTTGACGACATGCTCGTCAAAAGCGTCCGCGGCACCGATCATGTAGCCGACCTCCAGGAGGCTTTCGGCGTGTTGAGAAAGCACAGCATGCGGCTAAACCCGAACAAGTGTGCGTTCGGTGTCTCTTCGGGAAAGTTCCTCGGCTTCATGGTAAGCCAACGAGGAATCGAGGCCAATCCCGAAAAGATCAAGGCCATATTAGACATGGCCCCGCCTCGAAACATCAAGGAGGTACAGAAGCTAACCGGTCGGCTCGCTGCTATCGGCCGGTTCCTATCAAAGTCAGGGGAGAAGTGCCTCCCCTTCTTCAAAGCACTCCGGGGGGCTAAGGGTTTTGAATGGGGCCAGCCACAACAGGAATCATTCGACCCGTTGAAGGCCTACTTGGTAAACCCCCCTCTGCTCAGCAAACCGGTCCCGGGCGAGACTCTCTTTGTCTACCTGGCTGCTTCCGAGCCGACCCTAAGTGCTGTCTTGGTGAGAGAGGAGGACCGGGCCCAAAGGCCCATCTATTATGTGAGCAAGGTGCTTCGGGACGCCGAACTCCGCTATCCGAGAATAGAAAAGATAGCCTACGCTCTCGTCATGGCAGCGAGAAAGCTTCGACCGTACTTTCAATCTCACTCGGTCGTTGTCCTCACCGACCAACCCCTCAAGCAGATCCTCTACAAGCCCGAGACCTCGGGTCGGCTGATGAAGTGGTCCATAGAGCTGAGTCAGCATGACATCTCTTACCAGCCTCGGACCGCAATTAAGGCACAGGCCCTCGCCGATTTCATCGTGGAGTCCACTATCCCTGAGGTCGGCCATGTCCCGAATGGGCCCCCCATTTGGACTGTTTTCGTGGACGGATCCTCTTGTAATGAAGGAAGCGGCGCCGGAATCATTCTGAACGGCCCCGACAGCTTCGTCCTACAGTATGCGATCCGTATGAGCTTCAAGGCCTCGAACAACGAGGCGGAGTACGAGGCACTCATCGCCGGGCTCGGACTCGCCCGAAGTGCTGGAGCTCGCCGCCTCCGGATTCACAGTGATTCCCAACTGGTCGTCAATCAGGTCTTGGGCAAATATGAGGCCCGGGATGAGCGAATGGCGAAGTACCTCGCCAAAGTCCGGGAGCTCATGGGCCGGTTCGAAGAAGCCATCATCCAACGGGTCCCTCGGGAGGAAAACTCACAGGCCGATGCCCTCTCCAAATTGGCCTCGTCCTCACTTCAAGGTCTCGAACAGACCGTGCTGATCGAAGTCCTCTCTAAGCCAAGCATCGAAGATGAGATGCCTACCTCAGCAGAGTCGTTTCCAGTCATGTTACAAGACGATTGGATGAAACCATTGATAGAATTCTTAAGGGATGGAGTTCTGCCCTCGGATCCCAAAGAAGCTCGCCGAGTCAGGACCCGGGCCGAGCGGTATGTCTTGATCGAGGGCATCTTATACAAATGCTCTTTTTCTCAAACAGACGGCCGACCATACCTGAGGTGCCTCTCTTCGGATCAGGCCGAATATGCCCTGCAAGAGCTCCACGAAGGCATCGGGGGGGAACACTCAGGATTTAGGTCCTTAGCCCGAAAAGCTTTGAATTATGGGTACTTCTGGCCGACCCTCCTTCAAGACGTCGAGCGACACGTTCGGCAATGCAGCTCCTGTCAGAGACACTCCAACATCCGACGCCTCCCTCAGGCCAACCTCGCCTCCCTATCAAGTCCTATCCCCTTCGCAATGTGGGGGATGGATTTACTAGGGCCTTTCCCTCCGGCTCCGGGCCAGTTCAAGTTCTTGGTCATAGCCATCGACTACTTCTCGAAATGGGTGGAGGCCGAGCCCCTCGCCACTATAACTGAGAACAAGGTGGTACAGTTCTTCTGGAAGAGCATCATCTGCAGGTTCGGAGTCCCCCACGTCCTCGTGACGAACAACGGGACTCAGTTCACTGGTGCGGCATTCCGAGCTCTGTGCGACGACCTCGTCATCCAGCAGCGCTTCTCGTCCGTCTCCCATCCTCAGTCGAACGGACAAGCCGAGAATGCTAATCGGCAGATCCTTGCAGGCATCAAGAAGAGGTTAGACAAAAGCTCCAAAGGCTTATGGGTCGACCAACTCCCCAACGTCCTATGGAACTACCGCACGAGCAAGCGGACCCCCACTGGCGAATCCCCTTTCAATCTCACCTATGGGTCCGAGGCTGTGATACCTCTCGAGGTCGGAATACCCTCCCCCCGGCTCATAGCTTTCGACGAAGAACAGAACGCCAGGAACCTCAGGGCAAACTTAGATGTGATAGACGAGCTGAGGGAAAGAGCGTCAATCCGGCAGTAGACTTACCGAAGAAGGGTTGAACTAGCGTACAACAAGAAGGTCCGACCCGCCAAACTTGAGCAAGGAGATTTGGTCTTGAGAAAGTTAGCCATATCCTTCCCCAGTCAGAAGGGCAAGCTGGCTCCGAACTGGGAAGGGCCGTACAGGATCACAAAAGTTGTTCGGCCCGGGACATATCGTCTTGAAGACCTAGATGGCAGGGAGATTCCGAGGACCTGGAATGCCGACCACCTTCTGAAATACCAAGAGAGCGCCCCAGCGCCTCTCTGAGTAACCCGAGGTGTCGAGCCATTCCTCTCCTCCAAATTGTAACCAATTTTCATGAATTGTACTATGTAAAACGGTTCGCCGTCAATAATGAATAAAGAAAGCTCTCGCATGTTTTTTAATTCATGTATTTCTCTCCCGTTTTTGCCATCTGCTTTTTAAATAACGGAACCTAACCAATGGTTCGGAGTCCACGTTCGGCTCGGCCTTACCTCCTCGAATCGTCCCCGGACGAACCAGGGGTAGAACGTCGTTCGGAATTGCTCCCACAACCGTTGAACTTTACCGATGGTTTGGAGTCCAACACTCGGCTCGACTTCACCTTCTCGGCTCGCTTCCGAGCGAGCCTGGGGTAGATCGCCGTTCGGAATTGCTCCCACAACCGTTGAACTTTACCGATGGTTCGGAGTCCAACACTCGGCTCGACTTTACCTCCTCGGCTTGCCTCCAAGCGAGCCTGGGGTAGATCGCCGTTCGGAATTGCTCCCACAACCGTTGAACTTTACCGATGGTTCGGAGTCCAACACTCGGCTCGACTTTACCTTCTCGGTTCGCTTCCGAGCGAGCCTGGGGTAGATCGCCGTTCGGAATTGCTCCCACAACCGTTGAACTTTACCGATGGTTCGGAGTCCAACACTCGGCTCGACTTTACCTTCTCGGCTCGCTTCCGAGCGAGCCTGGGGTAGATCGCCGTTCGGAATTGCTCCCACAACCGTTGAACTTTACCGATGGTTCGGAGTCCAACACTCGGCTCGACTTTACCTCCTCGGCTCGCCTCCGAGCGAGCCTGGGGTAGATCGCTGTTCGGAATTGCTCCCACAACCGTTGGACTACAACGGTGGTCCCGGGCTCCAACACTTGGCTCCCAGTCCCACCAAACTCACTTCGGCCACATGATCCGAGCTCTCCCGACCGATAGCCGAAGTCCGAAGCACTACGCCTTCGGTCGGATACCGAGCAAGTGCCTTCCCGAGCTCGCAAACGGAGAAAACTCACTTTCTCCTCAACTTTCGTGCATGATCACGATCAGACGGCTCAGATCTTGCCACCTGTGCTAAACGACAAGATAACGTTTTCTTGGGAGCTGAGCCGCCTCGAGATCCGTGCCTACAATCAACGGTTCAGATCTTGCCACCCGCGCTAAACGACAAGATAGCACTTTCTAAGGGACGGATTCGCCTAGGAACTCGCGCCGCACCTTGTCAGAGTCGCTAAACGACAAAACACTGTACTCATGGGAACCCGTTCGGTTCAAATACTCTCGCCGACGGGACTAACACACTCGGCCCAAGGACCTCGGCACGATCGACACAGTTATATGTAAGACAAATGTGCAGAGCAACAAAAGATATTTTATTAAGCCATCAGACCTCAATACAAAATACAGGGTTACAAAGTGTTGGCAAACAAAACACACAACGCCCGACCCACTACACTTGTCTCTCATATAGAAACATCCTCACTAGACTGTTCGTCCTCCTCGGCTGGCAGCTCCTCTGCATCCCCCTGGAGCTTCGCCATCACAGCCTGCAAATGCCGAATCTCCGAAAGCAAGTCATCCCGCTCGGCAATAATCTTCGACTGGTTGTGCCGAATGCATTTGACCCGGAGAGCGTTGCTGAATGCGGTTTGCGGGTCTTCATCCCCTCCTGCGGGGCTCAGCTCGACGATCCTATTCTCTAAGTGTTGGATCTCGGCTTCCCGGAGATCGAGGACGGACGAAAGATGGGCCCGTTCGTCCTCAGCCCGGCGTAACTTCAGATCGGCGCTCCTACGGCTCAAAACCACCGTCCCGGAAGTGGCCCCGGATTCGGAGTCATCATTCGAACGTTCGGAGTCCGAGCCATGGATCGTCACCACAAGCTGAAAGAAAGGGAAAACGAATAACACAACTTCAATACACTGCCGATGTCTAACACTTGAAAATTTCCCAAAAAGATTCGCATTCAGACATAATAGAGTTACAGATAGCCGGACCGACCCCATAATTAGGTTTTTACAACAACCAACAAAAATGAAAAACGACATGATCAGGGCCTCTTCGGAAGGGGAATGCTTCGGTTTAGGGAAACGCGAGGACGACGAGGCCTGCCCTCCGAGCTCGACCTTAAACCAACGAAGCACGATCCCCCTTCACTGCTGGTCCTAACAGCGACGCCAACCGAGGCACCGCTCGACGAGACAGCCGCGCTACTCTGAGCATCGGCCGGACTCCGCTTGGTCATAGGCGAGCGCGTCGCAAGTTTGTAGAACGTGATCCCCCTCTCGCTCTCCTCGCGAGTGCACGACGTGCTGCGGACATTAGCTCTCTCCGGCACGGGCTTGAGCGACGCAATCTCCTCCTCCAGTTCGATGATTCTATCCCTCAAGACGTCGTCCTTCGCCAACTTCTTCGGTCGAGGGGCCCTCAACGAGCCCGAGGCATTGGCACTATCAGTCGCAAGCCGTCGGTAATGGGTGACCTCAATCCCCCTATCTATTGTGATCCTTCTGAGCCTGTCGACCTCGGCCGATAGCCTCTTGCGCTCGGTTGACGCTTTCTCCAGTTCGGAAGTCAGCTTCTCTCCCTCCGCCGAACGTTCTTTCTCCGCTAACTCCAAGTATTGGACCTCAGCCAAGAGATCGTCATTCTTCTGCTCGGCGGCAGCAAGCTCTCTACGGAGACTCTCGACTATGCCTTCGGGACAAGGAGCTGGGAGGCGCTTCCGTAGTTGCCACAGCTCGCGACCATACCTCCACAGAGCTGCCTTCGTATCCTCCAGCCTGCCGAGTAGGAGAAATCGATTATACCGGCTCTAAAAGAGCTCGTCCTTCGTCTTCGCCAGCTCTTTCCGAAGGTATACAACCTCCGTGATCGGACCGAATCTCACCTGAAAAGCAGAGATAAATCTGAGGCCAAACACTTGAAGAAATTTACGCCAAATCAGACACTAAATCCGAGACAAATCCGAGACTCAACACTTGGACAAATTTACGCCAAACAAAACATTTGTTCATTCAAGATTCAAAGAAGCGGTGGCCAGTCCGCAGTTAGGCTTACAAAAAAAAGACAAAAAAGAAAAAAGACAACCGAGTCAGGGGTCGACCTTTTTGTCGTTCGGGTCCGTCGACCCCCCGGCCTTGTCCTCGCCATCGCCCCCGCCTCTGCCTTCGCTCCTGCTCTCCTCCTCGGAGTCGTCCTCCTCTTCCTCCTCGACCTCGGCCTTCCATGGGTCCTCGACGGGTTCCGTCTCACCCTCGGGGTCGAGCAACCCCTCGGGGACACCCTCCTTCCCTTCCATGAAGTCGTAAAAGTTGTAGGAGGACGTGTCGAAGCCCGGGTTCTTGGCGACCACATGTTGCAAGGCTCGGCCGTAGGCATCCACCATGTTCTGGAGCATGTGCAGCGCGGCCTCCTCCTGCACGGCCTTCTTCACCCTCTTCACCTTCCTGAGGTGTTTGGCCTTGACCTTCTCGGCCCTCTTCCGAGCATCCTCCGCTTCCGACCGAGCCTTGGCCAGCTCCTCCTTCAGCTCGGCCGCCTCCTTCACCGACGCCTCGAGCTTGGCCGTCGTATCCTTCAGCTCGGCCACCTCCTTCTCCGAGGCCTCAATCTTGGCCGCCGTGTCCTTTGACAGCTGAACGGCGTCGGCCAGCTGCTTCTCCAACCCTCCTACTTCGGCAGCCCTCTTCGACGAGAGAAGCAGCTCGTCATCAAGCTGCTTCGCGACCTTGACGCGCTCCGCCCTCTTCCGCTCCTTCTCCTGCTCCTTGTTCGCCAACTCCTCGACCAAGAAATTGAAGTGACAGAGGGTCTGAAAGAGAACAACACGTTAAAATCCGAATCCAAGAACTTGGGGAAATTCTAAAGAAGAAAATTGGGTAAGGAAGAGCTCGGCCTACTTACCGACATGGTATTCCGAGCAATCTGCATCACGGCGTCCCCTGCCATCCCCGCCTTCAGGGTCGCTCGATCCTTCGGGGTCGGCAGGTGCCTCACCGCCTCCATGCAGATGTTCCCATCGCCCAAGAAGCCATCGGCATTCATCACCTGCCAGTCGGGGACGAAGATCTGCTTATGACGCTCGGTCAAGATCTTCTCCGCATCGGCGGTCAGGGGCGGAACTGGGAGGAACAGCGCTTCCTTCACCCCGAACACGCTGCTCGACGATCCGGGAGCATCCGCCTTCGGGGTCGGAGCAGGCGCATCCGAGGCGGGGGGATCGGAGACCACGACTCCTCCCTGCTCGGGGACCACGACCTTCGTCGGAGAGACAAGGACCTCGATCTCCCCCTCCTTGAGGACCGCGACCTTCGGTTGGTCGGCAGCCTTCACAACCGACTGCTTCTTCGAAGCTCGGCTGTCCTGAGGCGCTGCCGACGGCCTCTTCTTCTTCTCCTGCTCTGCCCCGCCCTTCGCCACCAGAGCCTTGTAGTCAAGCTTCATCGTCTCTGCAAAAGCCGAATGAAAAAACTTAGAAAAATTTTCATGAACTTTAGACAAAGAGTATAAATACCAGAAGCATACGAGGGTCGATCGGACTGAGACCCCCACGGAACAGATGTTCCTCCGTAATATCTTTCCAGCTTAGTGCTGGCAGGGCGAGGAGCTTCTTCTGGACCTCCACGTCCTCATCACTCAGCGGCACCTCTCTCCTGGTCCGCTTGGGCAGACCTTCCTTCGTCCAAACCGTCGGTATCACCCATGGCGTCAGATTTCGGACGAGGAAATACTTCTTCTTCCAATGTTTGATCGAGTCCGGGTTCTCGATCAACTTAACTCCCGTCCGAGGAGAAAGGAAAAACCTCTGCTCGTCCCGCTTCGGCTGGCAGGGTCGGAAGAGACTCCGAAAGAGGAACATAGTCGGCTTGGCACCGATCTCTTGGCATCGGAGGACGAACGCCACGACGTGCCTCCATGTGTTCGGCATCAGTTGGGCAGGACTCAAACCGTACCAGACCAGGACCTCAACCACGAACGGGTGGAGGGGAAAGCGGAGTCCGGCAATGAGTGAGTCGACCGGAAAGACACATATGTCCGACGAGGACTTTGTGTTGGCTCGGAATCCCGGCCCAGGAAGGAGCAATACATACTCAAGTGGGATCCGGAAGCCCTCTCGGATCAAACGAAGATCGGTCTCGGTAAGAGTCGAGATCCTATGGTCCACCTCGGACAGCTCCCTAGGCTCGTTCTCCTCCACCAGCTTAGCCGTACCTTGAGTAACTCTCTCCAAGGTATCCTCGGCGTAATCCCGGACGCCTCCCACGCTCGACACTGCGATGGGCTGCCGACCAAACGCCCCCGCTCTCTTCGGTGTTTCCACTATCGTGATCACGGCTTTACCCTTTCGGGACTCCGCCACGACTTCCTCGAGCACTTCAGCCACTTCACCCTCTTTATCCGGACGAACGACGTCTCGCTCGCTCGGCTCCACTACTCCCTTCCTTTTATCCCCTCGGCCAACGGCTTGCTCCGAGGCGGGGGTCTCAGCCGAAATCTTAATCATTTTTCCTAAAAGAGAGGGAAAGGAGACTGACCTTGAAGTGACAGGTACGGTCGGAAAGTTCGCCGGAAACAAGGAACGCTACCGCGACAGCTAGCAACGCCACCAGAGAGCTAAAAACTTTGAAGCGAAGTAAAAACTGAAGAAAGAGTAAAAGTGAAGAGTGAGACTTAGTCTAAGGGGGGGTGAAGATTTATAGTAAAATTGGGACGTCCCTTGGACTTCCAATCGAAAGTTTGCGACTTTTGGGCCGCTCTCGAAACGTCGCGAAGGCCCATCACCACTATCTCCGTCACCGAGTCAACTAACTCGGCTCCAGGGAATCTGAACCCGAGCTACAAACAATCCGAACATGCCGGCAATAAGCTCTGGTCGGAATCCGAACAAGTGCCTTCCCGAGCGTATAAACGGGGAAAACTCACTTTCCCCTCAACTTTCGCGCCTGATCTCGATCAGACGGCCCAGATCTCGCCGAAAACACTAAACGACAAGATAGTGTTTTCTTGGGAACTGCGCCCGTCTCGAGCTGCACGCCATCATCCAACGGCTCAGGGTGCGCCACGTCGCTCGGACGATTGAACCCTCGGACGCTCCACATTTGTGTAGAGGAACCAGGAAAAATTTTGATTCAAAGATTTAAGCCACCGCCCTCGGCGAGTGCCCCCCAGACCCCGTGTCTCGGTCGGTATCCCGCCGACCCACGGGCCCCGGTCAAAAACAGATCGGCACTCCCTCCATCTCTAACTCCTCCGGGCTGACATCCATCAGAAGCCATCAGCCCGGAAGGAAGACAGAGATGGGAGGGGGCCCATCAACACTCAGAGATCGGGAAAAGCGCACCATTCCGAGCTAGTTTGTTGCAACTGGAAGGCTCGGCTTGTCAGAGAACCCTGGCAACAGCGCCTTCACAGTTGCAAACAACGAGCTCGGATGGTCCGGAACAAGGATTCGGAAATGGATCATCACCTCTTCCACCAGGATCTCCGCCCACCTTGACACCCACTTCGGAGCAACCAAAGAAGGCCGAAGATCTTGGTGGAAGAACGACCACCCGTCCATCCGAAGTAACTCGCCCCTCGGGTCCGGTGTGCGGTCGTCACCACTACTGCCACGTTCCCCCCCCCCCCCCCGCTCCTGACATCCACTTTCGGGCCGTCAGGAACAAAGGGAAAACCAGGCAGAAGAGCAACCACCCCTCCGGACCTCAAGAGAGAAGCTACCCAAGGCAGATACCTCCGAGGTCTGAAACCCTATGTTGATTGCGACTAAAATGACAAAGGGAGTGGAGTACTTATAGCCTGCCTCCAAGAACCAGCCATTATGACCCTCGGAAGCTGAAACGCCGCGTATCAATTAAGGGAGTTATCATTAATGACATTGGGAAGCCGGAACGCCGCACAAACCCCAAAGCACCATTGATGCCCTTGGAAACAGCATCGTCTCGGCTCAGACCGCGCCATGACACTCGTCCAGCCAAAACCCCCACTCTTCAGTCGGAAGCCGAGCAAGTGCCTTCCCGAGCGTGTAAACGAGGAAAACTCACTTTCCCCTCAACTTTCGCACCTGATCTCGATCAGACGGCCCAGATCTCGCCGAGAGCACTAGACGACAAGATAGTGTTTTCTTGGGAGCTGCGCCCGTCTCGAGATGCGTGCCAACATCCAACAGCTCAGATAGCGCCACATCGCTCGGACGACCGAAGCCATGCTTCCTCGGTCGGCTTCCGAGCGAGTGCCTTCCCGAGCTGGTAAATGGAGAAAAAAGACACCGAGCTACTTAAACCGTCGGATCTCTCAGAAATTCGCGCTCCCAATGATGAACGGCCCAGATTGCGCCACGTGCGCTAAAAGACAAGATAGCGTTTTCTTGGGAACCGCGCCCGTCTCGAGATGCGCACTAGCATTCGACAGCTCAGATAGCGCCACGTCACTCGGCCTGCCGAACCCCCTACCTCCGGTCGGTAGCCGAGCAGGCGCCTTTCCGAGCTCGTAAACGGAGAAAAACGCTGCCGAGCAGTAACAGCCATCAGATCTTTCCAAAATTCGCGCTTGTCCCTGATCAGCGGCTCAGATCCAGCCACGTCATCAATCGGTATTTAAATCGTTTTTTATTTATTTAAATCATTTTATTTATTTAAAAATTGCTAAAAATTCGGGAAAATTAACTAAAAATTCTGGAAAATAATTGGAAATTTGGGGGCACATTTTCGAACCCCTAAGCCAATAATTATTACCTAGAATGTACCGTTGAAGGCCTCCGAACGATCAGTGAACACGTCGCAAAATTAAATAAATAGTCCGAAAAAATAGATAAAAACCCTTAAATACCCGATGCGACCAGAGAACAGCCAGCGGCGTCGAAAGTTACCTCACTACCCCCTTTTCTAGATTCAAAATCCCACATTTGGACTCCGATACAACTCCACCGGCCACTAAAACAGCTAGACTACTCCTCAAAGTCTGATCATACTCAGTCTTTAGGAGTGGGGGGCTCGTGATATGGCTAAAAATGGGGCTAAATCGAGACTGTCCAGATCGAGCACGAATCTTGAAGCACAGGGGTAAAAAGGTAATTTCACATACAGATGGATCCAAAACGGGTATTGGGTCTCCTTCTCACAGAACCAACCACCCGCGAATGGATCCACTTTAACTGGGCACGGGTCCCGACCCGATACAAGCCCCGTTCACCAAGAGGAGAATCAGGGCCACTGATTTGACTAAATCAAATCAACAAACCTGATTGGCTCCCGCCAGGGAATCAGGGGCTAATTTTCCAAAACAGAATAGGAGGATTTTCCTCCTGGCTGTTAGGCAGGAAATCAGGCCCCTAACCGCTCCAAAGGCGACTATAAATATCATCCCTCTACCTCCATGACCAGGTTAATCACTTTTTCACCACTATTAAGCTCTTTCTTAATCTCTTCTGATTACTGACAAGAGCGTCGGAGGGTGCGTCGCCGGAATCAACCCCGGTGTTTCGCACTTCCTTACAGGTCGCGCCAGGAGCAAGAAGGCTGAGTCAACTGTTCAGGTGTTTCTCGATCTCACAAATTCATCTGTTTACCCCCACACCGAAATCAGCGGTAACAGGTATATTCGGGGAATATTCTTCTCTAATGTTATAATGGGAGAGTTGGGGTTGTCATTTGTAGACAACCTGTAATTTGTAGACGTTCAACCATTTAATCTCAACCATTCATTTTTAATTGGGAGTTATATTAACTATTTATTTACTCAACTGTTGTTAGTTACCATAATACTCTCAAAATTTAAATTTATTTACGACATCTCTAATCTCTGTTTCTAACTTTTTATATTATAATGGGAGAAGGCCTTAGTGTCATTTATGAATCTACCAACGCGTGTGACACACGTACATAACTAATATGAAGAAGGTTTCAGGTTCGAGTCCTCACTACGTCAGAGTTTTTATTTTAAAAAAAATATTAAGACGTGCATTGTCCGTGCAAATAATATAAAAGATGTCTCAGATTCGAGGCCAGGCTACGTTGAAATTTAGACTTTAAAAATATATATTTATTAAGACGTGCATTGCACATATAAATTACAATCTCGAATCTCTAATATTATAATGGGAGAAGGCCTTAGTGTCATTTGTCAATCTATCAACGCGTGTGACGCACATACATAACTAATATAAATGAGGTTTCAGGTTCGAGTCCTCACTACATCAGATTATTTTTCTTTTTATTTTTTTTAAATTATTAAGACGTGCATCACACGTGATGTCAATCTATATCTTGCACGTGCTTCTCCCATTATACTTTTTAAGGCCAATCAATCTATCACTACACATGTTATGCACATGCTTCTCCTATTTCTACTATTTCTGACTCTCCCATTCTACTCTTTATTAAAAGAAATATTATTCAGACGTGCATCGCACGTGTATTTACTAGTAATTATTAATTACAAAAGTGTCACTCATTTAAAATAAAAGTTTGTGCCACTATGAGTAATTTGTAAAGAGTATGTGATGAGTAAAGGGAGGTCCCAGGTTTGAGGCTAGATTACGTCTTATTATTTACTATATTAAAAAAAAATTAGAACGTGCATCGCACGTGCAGATTACTAGTTATCTTAACAGAAAACTTAACAACAGGTGGTTTTTTGTTCAATTTAAAAAACTTCGAATGATATTTAGGTATTATAAAAAGTTTGGATACTATTTGGTAATTAGGATAAACTTTGGATATCATTTGGTCATTTCTCCCTAAAATATTTATTGTCAATTTTTAAGCATTTCCACCCTGAAAGTGATTTTGTGAAAACTATTAATTTTTTTGACTTTGTGTTGATTAACATCAACCCTCTTTTACAAGATAACCAATAAAATTTTAAAATAGACCTCTTTAGGATAAAATCATGACATCCTCTATCTCATATGGATTGAGCCTCCTTTTTAAAATTTAATCCTACGTGGGCCTATTTCTATATTTGCCAACAACAGCCTCATTTGAAATCTCTTGTGTGGGTCCAACACAGATCAACATTTTAACTTACAAGTCCACAATAGTACTCAAAATTTTATTAGAGGCAAGTAACTTGTACAAAATTTCATTAGGTTGATACAAATCAAAAAGTTCACACTTAGAATAGTTGGATCTAGAGACGACCAAAAATTGTATTTTTCTTGATGGGTTTGTCTCTATTGTGATAAATTTGGCCATAGATGACTTAGTACATGAAACTTGATAGGTTGATCACCTAGGTTTACCCAAAACTTGATTTTGTTCGTGTATGTGATAAATTGCATGCTATGTGTTTGATTGATTGCCCATGTGAGAAATAATAGGTTTGGACATGTTAGAATCTCTAAAACATGATGTTTAGATGATTGGTAGGCTTTGTTTCAAGTTTGGTTAGGTTTGGATCAAAATTGTGGAAGTTGGGATGTTTTGAAGAAGAGATGTGAAATCTGTATTTGCGGTCTGTTCTGTATTGCTTACTGTTTTCACCTATGCTACAGTCCGAATCTCAACTTGGAAATAAAAGAGGAAATCTAGATAATTTTGTCTATTTTCAAACCCCACTGATTTTACTTGATTTGGAGTTCGTATGGCTGAGTTATGATGATTTTAGTACAGACGTGTCGGTAGTTTCCAGATTCTGTTTTGTGTAAATTATGTTAACAATTTATTTTCAAGAACTAGGCTATACAAAATATCTTGGCATAATATTTGACTCAGTGTTTCTATATGATACTAGGGACTACCCAGATTTTTTGGTGTATTTTAAAGATGAGTTTTGTGTAGTGTTTCATATTCTTTTCTAAATTCATCTTGTGCTGTAAATTGCGTGCTGTTCTATATTGAACCCAGTTTTCACCCTAATTCCTTATGTTTTATGAAAATTATGTGTGAGATATGAAATTTAGAAAAATCTATCTATTTTCACGTCGTTTTGGCGGAATTGGATTTCGATTCACTGATTACGAGATATCCATGTTTTCGTACAGCAGTGTTGAGAAATTCCAGATTCGTCAAACTATGATTTTGTGTTACTTCTTATTTTTGATGGATGATCTATACTTACTGGAATATTATGAAACATATTATTTTGAGTCTATATATATAGGGGATTACCCCAGATTTTTCGTGGAATTATTTGATATGTTTTCATGATGTTTTCATGCTTTTGAAGTTGTTCCCCTGTTTTCTGGCTGAACATAAAATCTGTATTCAAATCAGTTTTGAGTTGAGATATTGTGAACTAGTATATGACTTTATTATACTCATTGGGTGCGTGTGGATGTCTAGTTTCCAGATCCATCGACGAATCATGATTTTCTTGTCTGTAGCTCTTGGAATCACTATTTTAGTACTGCTTGGTCTTGCTGTCCTGATTATGAACCTAGACTATTTTGTTCATATATGTGAACGTATATCATTCATGCATGCTGATGTGTTAACCTGAACCTTCACCTGATTATACCATGTTGGTTTGACTCTGATTCATGCTTATACCTGCCTGTTTGAGAATAATAATAAATAATCAAGCCGGGGTTTAATGGGACAGATCTAGTAGTGGATAGTGCAGAAACGTGTACTCGGAAGGAGACTTGTGTTTCCTGTATGACATGTTACCGACCAAGTTTACCAACTAAGTTATGTGATTCTGTGAATACCTGAATACACTGCATGCAATTATTCAGTCCCCCTCCTAATCAAAAGCAAGATGTGACATTTCTCCCATCATAGTACTCAAATATTTCAGAGAAAAGAAGAAGAATAAAAAACATCACCTACCAAAAAGTTACTTACATTGTTAGAGCTAAGAACGTGTTTTCCCAAAATAACCCAGTTTTTTAAACAATATTTTAAACAATATTTCAAAGCAGTCACATGCCAAATTTATTTTGTAGGTGAGCTTGTTGTTTTCATGTCAGCTTAAGCAGCAATTGGAAATTACAGAAACAATTATAATAAAGCTGCAGTTCCCAATTACATCTTCTTCATTTAAAAAAATATTAAGCATGCCACAGTTGTCAACTGCAAAACAGGGTAAATATTTATCTCATTTGACAATAGTGATTTAAGACAGATGCTACACTTAGACAGGAAAGCAAGCGCTCTCTGAAAAATACTTAAAGAGATGTCGTAATTATTAAAAAAAAACACAAAAAATGCACAAGTCCAAAATTTTAATCTATGAGTTGATCTTTTGTTTGTTATTATTTTTCTATTTTTGTCGATAATAAAACATATAAAGATGATAATGTGCAACAACAACAAACAAATAATCAACTCAACTTCGGGTGCTATTTGGGTTTGACAAGAACTTTGAAAGCTATGTGGGAATTAAGATAAACATTAGGTGTTATTTCGTCATTCTCCCTTCTTATTATTACAATATATTTACACACATTACTTTGTATAGAAAAAAAAAAAATTAGACTCACAGTAATAATAGGGCAGAGTTTGCTTAATAATTCTGACTCATATTTATTATGAAATCAAGCTGCGAGGATGATAAACCATTGAGTTTCCACATTAATTATTCTAATATTCTGGACCATTTACTGGTCGTGGAGATCTGATGTGATGACATTTGCTCAGTGATCAATTTCAGATATCAGATTAATAGTAAGGTATCATGAGACTGGTTCGAGTTTTCACAGAAACATGATTTATAAATAAGTTTTGTTATTATAGAAAATGAGCTACATTATTGTTACTGTGGTTGATTCTCTTACATTTCACGAGGAGAATATATAAGAGAATCAACCCCAATAATTAAAATCTAGTTCATATTCTATAATAACCCCCCTGTTCAAATTGCATCGACTTTATCAAAAGATATATTAAAATATCAAAAATATTTAATAAAAAATTCGGTAGAACCTCTCCATATATATAACTTTTTTCCTTTATAATAATTATAATATAGTATATCAACATTCAACAATTATGTAGTAAAAATGTTACATAAATCACAATCTTCAAACTCAAATATTTGATGTCAATAAGGCACCTCCAAACTCAATCACAATAATCTTTCATACTTAAATGACAATTATATATCAAACAGATAACTTAAATAAATTGTTCATGATAATAAATGACTTCAATCCAAACAGTTAAAATGCAAAATTAATTTTCTGACCAACTATTGTTTATAGCTAGGCAAATGCATATCCAACACACACACACACACACACACACAAACGTGTACTAATTTTAACCTGGTGGTATCAAAATATTTGAGTAATTTCAACATGGAATCAGATCATCAAGTGACTGAATTCTTCACACATGAACATCACATGTCCACCTACATAAAAAGAAAACATTAAAATGAAAATTTAGTTATCTGCATCACATTAAAAGACAAATTTGAATTCACCAAATCACAAAACACACCTAGCACTGTACGTCGCTGTATTTATTTCATGGCTCTCATTGGCTGAATAACCCTCAGTTGACATGTTTTCTTGAAGCATGTTTCTAATTAACTCAGAGTGTTGATCTAAATTGTTTAGGTTGATGGTCACCCTCCTTTCAGATGTACGGGTAAGCAAATCATCTGCCTTAATACTTTGCAAGCATTTTTGTCTTAACTTTAAATTCTTATAGTATGTGCAATTTTGTGTAGATATGAAGTCAGAATTGTTCTCATAGAACGATACCATTTCCGCCACAATATTTCGAACCTTTGACGTCATGCACATGCAGAAATTGCCTTATTCAGTTGGAATGACATTATTTTTGTCTTGCATCCTGCATTAATATGTGTGGTTTTGGACAATTATTTAAATATGAATAATAATATTACTTTTATTATTTATGTAATTAAATATAGTGAAGAAAAACAAAACTAAACAATACATAGTGAGATAAATAACAGTAGGCATTAACTCAAAAGAAATTATAACAGGAGAAAATAACACATTTAACATACCTGATGTAATGAAAAACTCTGACTTCCCTCAATATAATTGGAAATCTCCCACTATTTTTGAATCTTCACACTAATGTTGTAAATAAATAGTTGAAAATTTGTCAACAATACCAATTTCTTGAAAATTGAATATCAACGGCAGATAATATTAACTTACTATATTAACTTTCTTTCCCAAATCCGCAGAAACAATCAAGACGACGTGGAGAATAAGAAAGAGGGAAAGTACAGGAAACTACCTTGTTTTGAACCTCAACGGGCAAATTGGAGCAAAAAACAGTTGATTTTCATCTATTAAAGTATATTTTTCAACACCTAAAAAACAAAATTTTCGAATTATAGAATATAAGTTAATCATAATTAATCTTAAATATAAGGTTCTAAATACGTATGTCCATAACAAATATGTGTGTACACACACACACACACACACACACACACACACACACACACAAATAAAGAGAAGTTTTGACTGATGTAGAATAAAGAAAATAATAGTATATGAACAAAATTACCACCCAATCTGAGCTTGGATTAAATTATACCTGAAATTGCAGGAATTATGTAGCTCAAGCATCTCCTAAAGTTGCAGTTAGCTCACTGCAAACAATAATGAGGACACATAATACACGTTAGTAGACTGAAGAGTAAATACAAATAAAAAATAAATCAAAGCATAAGATTGATTAACAAATATCTAACGGCTAACATTCGTGTTAGATAAACTAAACCTTTTAAAAATTATGATTAGAGATAATAATGAAGTTTAGATGTTAGTACCACACCACCACATGATCCTAAGAAATAGGATATATAACAAACCAGTTTAAAAAATTGCTCAACACTATCATGTCTTAGTTATGTCACATCGTATCCATTATAATATTTGGTAAGAAAACATATAACAATTAGAAGAAAAAATCTTCATATGCAAGTCAGTTTGTTCCAATCTCAAACCTGACGATCCCCATTTTTATGATCCGAAACCGTACATTCTTAGTTTTTGAATTCAGTCCTGAATCTCAAAGCATAATTAAAAAATAGAAAAACATAATGTTGTAAAGAAAAAAATTGTCAAAAAGGTTGTGGGTGTAGCATTACTCTCCTTTTAACACTTTCACCCCCTACTAAATACTTATAATTTCTCCCTGTTCCGCTCGACGGCATCGACGCTCGAGTGCAGCCACAACCTGATTGGCTGATCGCCCCACCTGCGCGGCTTCCAGTTCCAGTCGACGGTCGCTTCCCCCCCTCGACTGGCGCAGTGGCGGATGACCAAGAAGAAGAAGGATTTGTTTGGGGATTCAATTGAAAAGGTTGTGAGAGTTTGCACCGAGGTATAATTATAATTTCTTTATTATTATTATTATTATTATTACTTTATTATAGTTTGTCCTGACTAAGTAGTCAAGTTATGGTTGTTTGAGTAATAGTGCAAATGGTGTGTGATTTAGTAGTCTATGTAAAAGATGAGATTGTTGGTTGTTCGAAATAATGATGCTATTTTATGGAATAAATATATGCAGTTATACGAGTGCATCTTTTTCGGTAAATTGTTTGCTTTAGTTTAATGAGTGATTGCTCCTTCTGGGTTGTCATTGAAGTTAGATAATAAATGATTTTGCATCTCAAAAAGTCCGAAAGATAATATTTTAATAAAATATATTAATTTTAACAAAATATTATTATAAGCTTGTCAAAGGCCTCATTTCAGAGTTCGTTTTAGACCTCAATAAGTGTTGGGCCGCCTTGCTATAAACATACAAAGCCAAGGATACAGTAGATTGCTCAATTTATTTTTCTAATAAAAACATCATTCTGAAAACCAGTGCATAAAGGATATGTAGCACTGGTAACGGGTCGGGTCGGGTCGGGTAGCTCAATACCTGGACCCGGACCCGGTTATTGACGGGTCCAAATACTGGACCCGGACTCAGACCCATGAAATTCGGGTCCGGGTCCGGGTCCGGTTTCCCACAAGAAATGTTACCCGTTCGCTTTCGGGTCCGGGTCCGGGTCCAGGTCCTAAATCTAATCACGGGTCCGGTTCGGTTCCGGATCTTTAAAGCATAACACAATATTACATAATACGACTCGTGATTGCCATAATTAGTAAGTGCCACTCACTGGCTCAAAATTAGTCAGGTAAAGAGGTAAAGATTAATCAGTGAGTGGCACTCGGTATATCAAAAGTAGATTGCCAATCACTGACTCATAAATTAGTCAGTATATCAAAAGTAATGAGTACCACTCAGTATAGCAGGGTTATAGTGAATATAGATATAAATGTGAATGCTGCTCAAATATTTAATTAAATGTCCATATATAATAGTAATGAGTTCGGGCTCCAGAGTGAATGTGGATATTAATGAAAGTTAGTAATAGTTTTAATGGAAAAAGTGAGTTTGACCTCTATATATTTATAGATTTTAAATGGTTTTAACAATATCCATAATTGTACTCATTTATAAGCAGATGTTGAAAGGGATATCCAATGAACAGATACAAAGTCGAGTTCAAACTGGATTAATCATATCCAAATGCACCTCCTATCTGTTTGAGAGACTAATACCTTTACGCTAATAATTATATGAAGTGTGTTTGTGTAAACATGTGCAGAATAGCATGTTGAGTCCCCTTCGGTTGCACACTACTTTTGGTGAGCACTCCGTGAGCACTCCCGAACTAGAGACTCTATGAAAAATCCGAATCGCTCATATTGTTCTATATATCTTAGATAGCCTAACAATAAAAAATCAAGTAATTTGAAGTTCATTTGCCAATCCATCATGCTGTTAGAATTTTCAGCCGTACAATTTTGTGATGATGTAAATCATGGGTAAATGAACTTCAAATTACTTGATTTTTTATTGTTAGGCTATCTAAGGCATATAGAACAATATGAGCGATTCGGATTTTTCATAGAGTCTCTAGTTCGGGAGTGCTCACCAAAAGTAGTGTGCAACCGAAGGGGACTCTAGCATGTTTATCTCAAATGTTTTTTCCGTATATTTATCATACCAGTCATATGTAACATTGACGATTGACAACAGTTATGCATGATAAAATAAATGAAGTTGTTAATTACTTGCATTATGAAGGTATTGCATGTGCTGATAAATCTACTGTAAAACAAAATTTGGCACATAAGGTACTGGTATGTGAGACACATACTGTGAGAGAGTAAGATGTATATATATGTTTTGTAAGGGACTATTACCGAATATGAGATTTGTTAGCTCTTCTTGTTTTCTCACTTTCTTATTATCCATTGGTAGCAGAAGAGTCACGAACTTCCCATCTCTTCTTGTATCTGTCGATGCAGGTACATGCAGAAAGGAGCAGAGGCAGTGCACGCAGTCAATCCAAATGTTCTTGTTATACTTTCAGGCTTAGATTTCGACAAAGACCTCAGCTTCCTCTCAGACAAGCAAGTAAACCTCACATTCTCTGGGAAGCTCGTATTCGAAATCCACTGGTATGGATTTTCTGATGGAGGTGACTGGGATAATGGAAACATCGATGAAGTGTGTGGATGTGTAATCACTGACTAATTTATGAGTCAGTGATTGGCAATCTACTTTTGATATACTGAGTGGCACTGGTAACGAGTAAGGGGTCGGGTCCGGGTCGGGTCCGCTTCGTTTATTGATTAATTCTCTATTGCAGGTCCGGGTCCGGATCCGGGTCGGTTCCATTTTTAGGGGACCCAGACCCGACCCGAAATTTTAACGGGTAGTTATTTAGGACCCATACTCTATCCAAATTAGATCGGGTCGGTTCCGGTCTAACGCCGGGTCCGGGTCGGGTCCGGGTTTCGGGTTTCGGGTTTTAGTACCAATGCTAAGGATATGTACCGTTTTTCAGAGCATATACACAATTAATTGCATCTTTCAAGTGTCAAACTCTCAATTGATACTGATATTGGCATATTTCAAAAAAGCGACAGAAAATAGTATTCGAAAAGGTATAAAAAGTGCGATGCAAAAAAATGAAATTAACACGATAAAAAGCCTAATAATAATAGTGTACATAGAAAAATAAACACCTACTAGCTAGTAAAATTCTCAGCCTGGCCAAGAAGCAAAAAAATACTGAAATTCAAAAATAGTAGAATATTGAAATAAGAAGCATCCGCATCCATCATATCTGACACCAATTTTCCGGTTGTGGGTTTTACCCAAATCAAGGGACTATGGAGATGATGATTGAGTAACGATCAAAACCATGTACTAGACGTTAAAGAAAACAATGTATATAATCTAAAACATAATGATGCTCGGCAATAATCTTCCGTTACATTTATACTATTCCTCATCGACATACTTATTTCGCAAGTGTTGCTGTTTTACTCGTCTTGACACTTGCTCATCAGAACAATCCCAATCCCTATTGAAACTCGTCATGATCATTATCAGGCGAACCCCACCCATCTTAGTTGCACTCTACTTCATTTCCTTCTTCATTCTCGAAGGTGTATGTGTTAGCGCAGTCCTGACCAAACTCCTTGAACTTGGTTGGGTGACCCCTTTGCCTTCAATGATCATTGCCTTCTTAATGTTCGGTTGCCACTATTAACGACTCTACCGATAGGCCAAAACTCCGAAGTTGTGGTAAAGATGAGAGTTTTAATATTTATATTCTAATACGCCCTCGCAGGTTGAGGGCCATCCTTTTTTGTCTAGACCTGGACTATACGTAGTGATTTTTTTTTCTTCCAATCTGCATTTAAATTGCACAGCCAGTGAGATTCGAACCTTGGTTGCTCTGATACCATATAGGCAACGAAAAATTGAATATGAAATGACAAACAAGATCTCCCTAGAGTGCCTCAATGGTATTGTATTCAGGATGGCTTGACTCCGATACTTGGGCATTACTTCAACAACATGCGGTCATTGCATAAAGTAACGATTTCTTTTTACTACTCTTCGCTATCTGTTAGCGAGAGGATCAAAGAATCTCGGGCTTAAAGGCGTTTATGGTTGCATTATTCAGTATGGTTATGCTGATTCTCTTAATCCAGAAGGTCGGTGATTTTGTAAATCAAGTTAATTGCAGATAGCCTGCCAAGTCATACTGAAATGAACTCCGATAAGCTTCCATTTCTTAATGTCGAATAAGAGATTCAGCAGGTAAAAGAAGCAAATGTGTTTCTAGCTGTTCATGTAAGAGGAAAGACGAGGTTTCATTTGAGTAAGGAGGCAAGTTGGTTCGATCGGTCTATGAGTTTTCTGCACAGCAACTGCAGGTCTGCGCTCCCTGCAATGGGAATCCCTCTACAGCAAAGAAAGGAGATCAGATTGCTTTTAGTGCAATGGATCAAAGCAGAGATACATGTTGTAGGGATATGATTATGATTCAATGAGGTTGTACGAGCAGCAATGGTTGTTGGTTTCATTGTACATTAGTTAGTTTTATATAATACGAGACTCTTTACCCACGGTTTTAATCTATAAAAAATAAAAAGATGGAATGTGAGGAAAATTTTTAATTTTTTTATGATGTCTTTCATAAGAAATTGAGCTTAAGTGATTATTCATATCATAGAAACTAGAAAGTTTTGAATTCGATTTTGTCATGAATTTAAGGAATTTTGATTAAATCATTGTCCAACTCGAGAGTGGACTAGATTGTCAATCCATTTCTTAAAGGCATGTTGAGCAGGATTAATTTATCTATAAAGTACAAACACTTCTATTTGGAAGGTGTGTAATGTTAGACATGTGTCAGATACTTGTGTCTAACATAATTCTACCAAATTCAATATAATATTTAGGTTACTCTATCTTGATCTTTCTTCATTGGGTTGTTACAGTGGCTGATATCAAGAACATTTCTACTTGAAATTTTTGTCATATTAGACATATGTCAAATGGGTAAAAGGGATATGAGCAACTTGCTTATTTAGTAAATGAGCAATTAATTATGTGGCATGCATGTGATACATTGGACAACTAACCATTTTAAAGATTGTCCAATCACATGTATGCCACATCATCAATTGCTTATTTACTAAATGAGCAAGTTGCTCATACCCCTTTTCCCCATGTCAAATACTTGTGTCTGACATAACACTACATATTTCAATATAGTATTTGACAACAATTTTTTATGAATGTCGGCATCCATTATTCACTACAAACCGTATGGACTATAGCGGCGCTTTCATAAGGCTATAACGGCGCTTTTTGGCGCCGTTATAGACCGTAACGGCGCTTCTGAAAGTGCCGCTAAAAGCGCCGCTAGAAAGTGCGTCGTTATAACCATATAGGCTACTGCGGCGTGTTCGGTCGCCGCCGCTATATGGTGTCCACCTATAACGGCGCTTTGTTAGCGCCGTTATAGAAGTATTTCGTTTTGGGGGAAAATGGCTATAGCGGCGTTTCTATGAAACGCCGCTATAGGTTCACAATCGGAAAAACTCTCTTGGTACGTTGCTGCGGCGCTGTTCCAGCGCCGCGATAGAGGATTAGAACGTGTACCTATGGCGGCGGTTTGTAGTAAACGCCGCTATAGGTTTATTTTTTTTTTAATTAAATATATATATATATATATATATATATATATATATATATATATATATATATACACACACATTTACATTTTATTATAAAATTTTCAATTAGAAAAATCAGTAATTAATCGCATATTACAAATACATTTAATCATATTAAATTTAAATGCAAATATAGTAAATCAATAATATCATAATCAAGAATTAAAAGTCACAGATCACAAAAACAACTCAATTGTAACACAAACTGTCATACAACGAGTATCAAATGTATATGTTGTAACACTTAGTTATTACAAAACATAGATATAATTCCTACAAAATATTTTTTAAGAAAGTCCAAATTCGACAAACTACGGCAAGGGAGTGTCTTCGTTTGGCCCGCTATTGCTTCCAATTCCATCGTTATTTTGCCCTGGTGTACGTGCGTGACTGGAAACCGATGGAATACGCTGACCCTGTAGAAAAAACAATCAAAATTCAACAATGTGTGACTGGAAACCGATGGAATTAATTCATTTTTTTTTAAAAAAAGAAACATAGACTTTTGTTGAACTAACGGTATTTAAATTTAACGAAGCCCTAAGAGCTGGGAGATGGTTTTGCTTTCCCTTCACTTCCCATAATGATCTTTCAGTGTACCCACACATACACAATGCATGGGACATGGATATGGATATGGCCACAAAATATAAATCCCAGATTAATACAACATACAATTACAAAGACTTGAATATGAATATTTCACACATTTAATCTACACATTTAGGAGTTGGAGCAAACTTTACATTATACTAACAGAAATGGATCTGCACTTGTTAGCCACTGAATTTGTACTCAATTCAGTTTAGTGCTTGACTCAAGCCTTACATTCGATCCAAAGAATTGAACTATTAGGGATGACTTGGGAATAGAATTTTGTGTATTAGCTTCTTATTGGTTAATTATGTGCATAATCAACCTGCCAATTCAAAAGTATCTGTGAATGTCCAGATATGACTTCAAAGTCATTTTCTACCCACCAAATGGAATGCAGATTCAAACATTTTAGAAGAAGAAGAGAGAGGGAGTGTTTGCAAGTTAGTGCTAATTATCAATCAGCTTCAAGATTGGATGTCGAGTGTGCTTTTGAACTTAGCTTGTTAATATGTGGTAAACATAGTTGCATTAAAGGAAGAATGAAGAGTAGATGGGCTCAGAAGGAACTTTTCTAGTAGGTACCATTGCACTTGGAAAACAAACATTGTATAAGCACGTCTACTATATTCTTATTTTAACAAACTACAACATTTAGTTAAAGAGTGCAATTTATTAATAGTAAAGATCAATGGTATTCAGATATATGGTTTTGCTGGACTGTGTTTGGTAGCATTACCCTAAGTTCAAAAACACTACCTAGGTATAAATTCATAAACCTCACCAATGTGCTGAATATTTTAGTATAAATTAGTCAACTAGAAAATTACACTTTACTTGCAGTTACCTGTTTAATGTTGGGGTTGTGGGTTGAACCCGGTTAGAGAATATAAGAATCAAGACAAAGTAGTACTATGTGTTGTCCATAGTTTATGACAGAAACCAGAGAGGGGGTGATCCTATGGAAAGCCTCTAGGGCTTCAAGATATAGAAACAAGCAATGGGGGATTATATTTCTTAATATAGCCATCCAGAGACATGGTGAAGAACAACTAGAATGGTAAATATGAATAATTGAGAGATACGCATAATACATTAATACTATACAAACTAAATATCCCATGCATCGCATATGCCCAATGCCCTTATATTTCCTTGCTTAGAAGTTATTCTGATTTCTTAACAGCTTAGATACTTGGATATTATGGATATTATGTAAATGTCTTAATATTTTTCCAACTATATGGAAGGAAATTTTGTGTGGGCCATCACTATCTCTTACGAATGCGGCTGGTGATTATGATTAAGGGAGTTCATTGGTAGTTGAGATCTTTGTCACGAGGATTTGTAGGGACAAGAAGATATACCCAACCATGATTCTTTTGACTCTGGAAGAAAATCGAGAACCTAATAAGTATGATAAGTTATGTTCTTTTTATATAGTATTTAAATTATTATTTTGTTTGATTGACATGTATACTAACCGATGCTTGAGTTGGAATTCCTTGTGACTGTTGCTGGACTAACGTCGCCATTTGAACCATTGCTGCCTCCAGACGTGCCACTGTTGCCTTCAGCTGATCAACATCTTCCTGTGTGGCCCCAGCCCCAGTGTAAGAAAATGTACGAGAACCGAAGACGCTGGTGGGTGTTGGTCCTAGCCCCATCCCACGCACACGACCGGGACGCTCGTGTCCCCTCAATTCGGAGAGAACTTGATACTGTAGCGTCAATGGATCGGCGGTAGAAGAAGATGACATTTCCTCAATCTTCTTTCTGGCATCTTTCTGCAAAAGATAACAAAGACAAATTTTATTTTCAAAATTATTTTATTAAAAAGATTAAATACCTAATTGAAATTAATTTGAAAGCTTTTTATTTACCACAATATTGGCTGCCACGTCATCCTTAAATTTTCCATCCTTACCCGTGTGGGTAGTTTCAAAAAAATCTACATCGCCGATCTTCTCTCCCTCATTTGATGCTTCCTATACGTATATGGAAATCTTTTGAAGTGAACATATGCAGGATATGAACTGATATGAAATATATATGCACAATGCAGGATATGAACTGTTTTTGCCTAAACATACTTTATAAACTAAGTTTATATGCACAATGCAGGATATGAACAGTTTTTGCCTAAACATACTTTACAAACTAAGTTTACCAGACATTCATTTTGAGTTTAAAAATTCTTTAGAGCTTAAAAGCACTCTCCATTTTTGGCCTAAACTTTTAGTGCTATTACAGCATCAATTGTTACTAAATCGACAGTAAAGGGAAAACAAAAACAAAAATTTGAGGTTAATATGGGTCAATGTACACAAGTTCTTAGGAAATGGTAGTAAGAGAATATTTAAGTGGTTCTTTTGCAAAATATAAATCCGATAAAAAATAAAAAGATATAAAAGAATATCATGTACCAAAAAGAAAAATATTTTCGAAATGTTCACATGAAAGTTAACAAGAAACTGTAAATGATTTTCCTTGGAAAGTGTAAGCAATCTTATATTGATGTAACTAAAAGAAGTAACCGAAGTAGTTATTATTCGATACTGAATCAGGCAAGGGTTCAAAACCATATTTGGGAAAGAAAGAGTAAACGAGGGTTGTACGCCTAGTCTTGAGTCTTGAGCCCAAACAACTACTGAAAGAGAGAATGTAAGGTTCCTCCCTACGCAAGAGAACGAACTTTTTTTCCTTACCCACTGTTAGTTAAATGTCAAATAAGTGGATAGCCTAATCTTTGGAAAAATGCACAGTATAATACGAGCAAAAAGATATCGCTAAATGCTAAAGGCTTCCCACTCTCTACTCAATGTAGATAAAAATGTACATATTCTTTCTTGAGCCCAACATACGCCAGAGAGATCCTAGCATCTTGATAAATCTTAAGTGGTTCAACAGTTTAGTCTGCCATTGCTAGATGACATCTTCATGTGTGTAGGTAGGATATGTTATAATTTTCACTTAAACCCAGCCAGTACCTTGCAGAGATCTATTCTAGCAGACAGGCAATTAAACATTGAAAATGTAAATTGAACTGTTTAGCCTATACATTTTTTTTTTGGCTTCCTTTTGCTGAAGCTGTCTGGTTATTCAACAGTCGAGCATCTTTTTGTTTTAGACATGTGCATGTTCTTTCTAAAGCCCCTCAATCTAAAGGCATCATATTTAGCATCTTAATAAAATCTAAAATGATTCAACTGTGTAACATGATTTGACGAACACGATGCTGATTGTCAGCTCAGGTTGTTTAGATAATCTGATGTACATTTGTCAGCCGTACAGTTCATTTTTTAGTTGTCTTAGAAAGGCTACCAGCTGATATATATGATCACTTTTTTTGGTAGTCATTTTTATATCTATAATTAGTTTCACTGCTGCTTCTAAGATTGCTGGGTTTTTTTTATTAACTGAACGTTGTCTACTGTCACTAGTCTCATATTTGAAATATAATACTTTTTTTTATCTCTGCTGCTTCTAATATGCATGTTATAAGTATGTATTCAGGTTCAAACGCATACATACAGACGCACACAAAGGACTGTGTGTTGAGCAGTGGCACCAACTACTTAAAACATATAAAGATTGAGTTTGACCTCAATACATGTGTTGTGAATACACACACACACACAGAGTGTCTACATTCACACATAAATATGTGCATACTTTTCAATAATTATTGAAGGTAAATATAACAATAACCATTGGATGTGCTTCGCGAGTTGAGTCATGCTTCATATTTTGATGCATTTACTGATCATGGAAATATCAACATCCATTTAATCGTACTTCCCTTTTTTCTGACCTGGAGAATTTATTCCACTGGGTTATAGTCCGTTAATACAAAATAGTTTTTTTTTCATTCAAATTTTCAAGTTATACTGAACTCATATAAATGCAAAATTAGGGTCCCTGGAGAATTTGTTGCAGTGTGTAGAGCAAGTGGAGGACCAACGCATTAGGGAGGTGCTGTTATCTATAATGTTCTGAATTTGTTAATTCAAATATTTACAATTATCGTATTTGGCTTCTGTTCTGAGTTCTCATTTCCATTTCGTGGAATGTAAAGAACATAAATCGTCCAAGGGTTTGTAAAAATACTTCAAAAAAAAAATACTTCAAAAAAATAAAAATACTTCATAAAAATACTATAAATGTATTTCATGACTTGTATATAACTATAATAAAAATACTTCAAAAAAAAAATCGAAGCGTAGTTTACCAGCACATCTCGAACTACCGCAAAGCTGGCGCTCCCAGTAGTGTGCTTCAGTTTCAACATCTTTCGACTTTTTATGCCGATTTCAGCCTTTCTCTGGTAATGAATATAATTCGCAACATCAATGAAAATATATCATCAATAAGATACAAAATGACAGAAGTTGCGTTAATATACCTTTCCCGTTTCACTTCTCCAAAAATTGACAAGAAACTGCCAATCTTGTGGTGTCACACCTACGGGAACCGCCCTCGCATTCTCAACCTCAGTCCTCTCTGGCACATAGTACTTTCCTTTTAGGAAGCTCTTGTAATCCCTCCATTTTTTGGAGACCGATTTATCCACCCATCCGTTAACAACATCAGCATAATAAAATTTTTGCTACAAAATAACAATAAACAGATATATATAACTCAATTTTTGCTACAAAATAACATTAATCAGATATATATATATATATATATATATATATATATATATATATATATAAACAGAAAAATGTAGTTATTTATGATATAAACATTTCCTATGATATATCATATCATATATAAAAATATAAAAGGGAGCAGGGTAGCAGAACAGGGTATATTCATGAATATATCATATTTAGAATGATGATTCATGAAATATCCTTGCTAAAAATATACTGGTTTATATACTGAAAAAAGGGAAGGGAAAGTGATATTTCATTTTTACCTAGTTCAAAAGCAACTAAGATAAGAGGCATAGATATGATCCCCCCAAAAAAAAGGAAAAAAATGGCAGATCAACAAAAGAAGTATCAGCCATACCTGTTTCCTTTCCAAAATTTCCATCTGAATCTCCTTTAAACCTACCTCATATACCAAGACATCAACTTATTATATGACTTGATGTGTTTTGTATAGTTTTTATGATAATTTGACACTTTAGAACTATGCAGGGAAGTATTATGCAAAAAAAGAAGAAACTATTTTAAGAACCTCATCACGACAAAATAAGAGCCATACAACACTGAAGTTGAAACAGAATAACGAATTAAACTGTCAATAATTCTCTACTCTTTGCAGACAATTACTACTTTAGTATAGTTTCTAAGAATACATTTAGACAAGTTCATTAGTGCTGGCAGTTATACCTTATCAATGACCAATTCTGCGCAAATGTTTAAATGGAAAACGAAAGGTCAAAACATGTTCATGTTCAGGAACTCTGAATGTTCTACCATAGATAGCCTAAGATCTGAATCATACGCACGTGCGAGCAATATAGAGAAAGAAGAGATCAGATGATCTCTTTTTCTTTCCATTATGTCACGCTTTGTGCTATAAGGAACCAAATTACTCAACAAGATGTTTTCACAACCTTCCACTACAACAAATATGACATTTGATAGCATTCATAAAATGCTATAGTAGACCTACGATAGCATTTTACAAACGCTATCAAAAGCCCCGCTATAATAACTCTATAGCGTTTTGACCAAACGCTATAGAATGTATAGCGTTTCCAGAACGCTATCGATTCTACAGCGTTTTACAAAACACTGTAGAATCGATAGCGTTCCGGAAACGCTATAGTTTCTATAGCGTTTTACAAAACGCTATAGTTTCTATAGCGTTTTGTTAAAACGCTATAAAATTTATAGCGTTTCGGCAACGCTATCGTTAGACAATCCAGTAATAGAATCAAACATACAACATTTTTAAAACGCTATCGTTTTGATATTTGTGGTTTTTTACAGCATTTTAGGAACGCTATTTCGTTTTAACTGTATACAAAAAAAATCTACGGATACAAATAAAAATCGATTTATCGAAAATGTCAATACACCATTATAACTATAAAAGTTTCGCAAATTTGTGTACAAATATATAAAAACATACCAACATAGAAATATCTATACAATAAACTTATACAAAAGTTCATCCAATAAACTTAAAACTAACGACAAAAAATTCTTGAGTGCCTAACATCAACACAACTCGCACTCTTCGTTTCATCCTCGACGTCTCCATTCTGCAAATGTAGAAGAAAAAATGTCAAACATAAGATATAATAATGAAAAAAAAAGTTTTTTTTATAAATGTCAAATACAAATTATACCTTAAATAGTCAAGCATACAAGTAATTTTTTTTATTCACATACAGCAGATTAGTTAAAGTATAAGTATCAATCCAGTAATCAGAACTGGGCAAAATGTAAATAGACATATACTAAATAAAACATCCATACAATTGGAATAACCCAAAATCAAAAACCATATTTTGGGTTCCTGCATAAATACACAACTGCAAACAAACTCAAATTTAGAGCAGCTACCCTGCTAGGTTGACCCAAACTTTCTTCGTAACACTGATCCATTTGAATTCAAATTACAACATCAAAACAAAATTTCACAAGTATTAGAATTATGCATCAACATTGTCTCTACATCTGTGTATTAAAGCTTAATTCAGAGAGGAGCTACACAATGCAGAAGAATTAATGGGGAAGCTAGACAGAGTCTCAATGGATTTATATTTAGACCATTTATCTCTTGAAGGATTTATTTGAGCTAAAAAAATTGATGTTTGCTCTCAATTGGTCAACTGCTACTAAATAGCTTTCCAGATCCTCGTGTGGCCCCTTCAAAATTTTAGCCTCAGCCTAAAGAAAGAAAATGCAATGAATCATGACATATCAATGCAGGTATCCTTCATGTAGAAACTAATTGAGTACCTTTATTAATTTATCTAGAAGGGTCCATGTTACTCAGATAACCATCATTAACCTAGGGCTTCAGTTTGGTTTCATTACAAATTAACAACTAAACATAGAAATAATGTTCAAATGGAAAGAGGAAGCTTAACAGTGTTAGAGACAGAAAGCCTGGAACTTCCCAAACGTTTGAATCAGCTGTAAGCCATGGAAATATGTTATCGTATTTACAACCTTTTTATTGATTGTACTAAAAATACTAACGCTCCCTGGAATTCATTCTTTCATCTAATACAGCAAAGTTCATAGCAGAGCAACACTAGTATATCATCTCTCTCTGTTTACACCATAAAAGAGAACAGGCCTTGGTTCATGGCAAAATGACATTTAATTTAGATCCTCGCACATAACATAAAGTACTTCTGAAATGAACAGGGGATATAAGATTACGTATCTTAATTGAGCTCTCATATGTCCTTGGATATATATAGAAGAGAACTATGATAATTGGTCTAAACTCTAACAATGATAATCAAATGATCATTTTTTCTTTTGTAGCTATCAAAAACTGAAGGAGGAGCAAATTAATATACAAGTTAAATAAACTTGGGGCTTTTATTTGATGGATCATTACCCTTATCTGCAGATGATAAAGAATGAATATCTCTATTTCGGTATAATGAATTAAACTATTTATTGTGATTATATTGTAAATCTAGAACTAGAAGTCAAGTTCATGATCGAACCTGATTTGACGTACACCAACTGATTCCTTCAACTCCTAAGTTTGATCATGTTGGGTTAGAAATGAATTGAACTGCGGTTAACATAAAATTATTGTGATTATACTGCGGTTAACATAAAATTATAATCGGCAATGCAAGAAAACATTTATCCTTCTTTAGACAGTTTAAAATTCAAGGAGAAAAGTTACTCACAGAAAAACCATTCACTTAAAGAAAATACTTTATTCCTTCTTAGATATTACGAAGAAAGAGATTGTGCACAAATATAGATATGATAACTGCAAAGTCGTGTCTTTCCACATGTTAGGATCTGAGTCAAGTAATTTCAAGGGAAAGGGGATTTATCCCAATAGTTTAAGAAAGGGCTTACCAATTTCCAATCATCTTCAATGTGAGGAATGCACTAATGTCTCTGCAAAGTCAAACACAGTAATAGGCATAAGAAGATATTAAATGCACATGCAAAGCCCGAAAAAAGCTACAAGGTGAAAGAGATTCAAGCTAGTTTACCAGTGCTACATATTTGTTGTTAATGAACCATTACCAGTTGGTATATCCATGGTATAATGTGAAAACATGAGAAATTATAAATGACAATATTATTAAAGATAACTAGACATGGGAGTCCTGTAAACTTATTCTCACTACTGAGTATATAAAACCACTTGAACTGATGTCTAACTAACTAGTCTCTAGTGCAGACTAGAAAGTATGTGAACATTATCTTTCTTCTTTTGACACCAAATTTTTCATTCCAGCTAAAAAAGAATGACAAATGCAAAAAAAAATGATAGTATTACTAATAGAAGTTATAGCATATAATAATTAACTCTCAAGCACAAATAAACCCAGGCCAAGAGCCAAATAGAACATTACTAAATATCTTGACAACCCCCTAGTCTGATTGAAGCAAATAGATCAAATATGAAAAGAAGAAAGAGCAATCTGCCAAAAATAAAAATAAAAATGCTTTAAGAGATGGAACGTACTAGTGCAACAAATTCGTAATCAAGTTTAATTCTAGAAAATTATAAGCTAAACATATTGAGTTTTGAACAAATATCCGGTAAACTACAATGAACTTTCTAATCTACACTAACTTCCTCACAACATTAAAAATAACAATCAGGAAATGACTATTTTGTCCTAAAGTAAATGTATGAAAAATGAAAGACAAGTTCCCCATCATGCAAATGTAGCAAATCAACTAATCACATGACACATTCACTAAAAGTACAATAACAGATGGAAGTTTTTTCTAAAAATTTGGAAGTATATGAAGTAGTTTGGTGCACTTTGTGATGTTCACGGTAGATGACCAAGAAAGTAGTGAAAGTTCATGTAGAATAACTAAGTAGAAATTTTAATAATACATGTAAAAGTCCAATAGTCTTCAAAGCACTAAAGCTATCAAATGAGAACAAATTCATGATTACTAAATTGTAGTTTAATATTCGGTAGCCTAGGAAAAGAAAAACTAAACCAACTAATAGAAATATCTAATAGTGCGCATACTAAGAACGAGGAATACATGAAAATGAGTACACACTAGCTTACCCTGAAGTAAACACAATACAGTAATGCTTTTTAGACACCAACAACATTATATTTATCTTCACAAGATTTGCTTGCCGGATTTGACTCTGTATGAATAACTTGACCATCATTCAATTGTTCACTAGATGGCTCGGATGTTATGCTTTTTAAATCAGTGTTTCTATCAGAGGAATGGAAGAAGGTATTTCCAATTTTCACCTCAATAGAATCCAGCTGGGAAGCCTGACTATTCAAGAAATCAGCTTCACTTTCATCATAGTGGTTATTCATATCTGATTGGTCATTTTTGTTGAAGAATTTTAAGAAGTCTACTGCAGAAAGAGAAAAAGAAAAGTAAATAAGAGAGCAACAATTACTACATCAAAACTCTAATGAAAGAACAGTCAAGAAAAACAGCATTTTCTACATCATCAAATAACCATCAATAAAGAAATGTAGACAACACCTACCTAACATGAAGGGAAAAACTAATGGCATGTTGAACTTGGCAGGAAAAAAAGGAAAACAATGAACCCAATCAAACAACTATATCCCAAGAGTCAGTAACAACAAAAACATGACACCAATCGACGAAGAGGGAGCCGAAGCAACATACATGTCGATGAAAACTACCTGCAAAGATTGAGAGAGAAATTGTACAAATTCGATGAAAACTAATTCGCAACCCTAACCCTAACAATTTGATTGATGAAGAGAAGCGCCGAAGAGGGCGGGGTGGCGGCGATGGGGGAAGGGGAGGGGGAAGGCGGTGCCGAAGGGGGCGGGTCGCGGCGATGGGGGAAGGAGCGGTGATGGTGGAAGGGGACGGGGGCGGCGGCGCCAAAAAGGCAGGTAGCGGCAATGGGGGAAGGAGGAGGAGGAAAATCATTTTTGGTTTTTAAGGGTGACTGAATTTGGGATGGAAACCCTAATTGGGATTGTGATAATTGAAGAAAAATAAGAGGAGGAGGAGAAAATGAACTGCTTTGAGAATAATTTGGATTTTAATTAGAATTTTCCTTTTTATCCTTACCACTTAAGTTTATTTACAGATATTATAGCATTTCTAAAACGCTGTAAAAAATACAGCATTTTAAAAACGCTGTCGTAGCTAAGAATAAATTTAAAAATTAATCAAAGATAGCATTTTATTCAGAAATGCTATTATTGATCACTTTCAATAGCATTTACACTTAAACGCTATAATAAATCCGCTATAGAAAGCCATATATGTTGTAGTGTTCCCTGCCTACATTTTTATCAATATTACTTATAGGAGAAATTCTCATCACTGGTTTCAAAATCTAAAGATCAATGTCTTCAGTCAGTTATCGTACTTCATTATGTACCAATCCTCATATTTTAGAATATTTTAAAAATGAAATGAGAGGATCTTGGGTTCTTTAATTGTTGGAATGTTTGACAGAAATCTCAATCAAGAATTTGGCAGTCATGCACAAGGGTTTTAGGTGAAGAAATATATGATTGAACAGGAAAGAAATTAGATGATTTAGGAATACCTTAATCACAGAGAACGCTTCCTCCTTGGTGGTTTTTGGAATTTTTGACCAAGTCTCGTAGCTTAAGGGAAGGATCCGAGAATTTCTTGCTATTACCCCACAAAATTTAGCAAGCTTGTTCCCGCCATCTCCAGTCGGCTGACCGGCTGGATTGTTGCTCACTAATATCTTCTCATCATTCGGGAGCTTCCATACATCCTTCATCTTGGTCGGTCCTCTCCTCCTCACAATGGTGGGTGTGCTATCCTCACCGACGTCAACTGTAGTGTCATTTGTATGCGCTGCGCCTCCACTTTCTTCTGTAGGGTGCTCAGTCGACGGTCCCATGCTGAGAGTATCTCCCAGCTCTTCTGCCTAATCGTGACCACCTTCCTTTTTCTTCTAGCCATCTGTCACTTGTTTACAGAACATTATAATAACCATAAAATTAAGAAAATATGCATGAAACAATGAATTTTTATGGAAATATACATGAAACAATAAATTGAGACACGTCATTTAACATAAATTTATAAAAATCACAAATTATCACAATATACCATTAATTTGTAAATGATTATTACTCAACTGAACTGATACAAAAACAAGAAATATTTTAAGAAACTATATCAACAAATATCGTCAAATATGTCACCCTCTTCTCCATCTGTACGTAGCCACTTAGGGCCACTACCATAATCAAAATTATTGGTTTAATGACGTATGAAGAATTACCTCTCAATGGGATACATCCAACGGTAATGTACTGGTCCACCAAGTCTTGCTTCATCGGCGAGGTGGATTACTAAGTGAACCATTATAGTGAAGAATGATGGGGGAAATATCCTCTCCATTTGACAAAGTGTCAAGGCAGCACGTTGTTCCAATTTGTCAATATCTTCAACACGCAGCACTCTAGAGCAAAGTCCTTTATATATGCTACATATATCTTTCAGGACAGAAGTGACTGGCTCACACATTGAAGATCTCAGAGCCACAGGAAGGATATCTTGCATCAGTATATGGTAGTCGTGTGATTTTGGACCCTGCAGCTTCTTCTCCTTATAATTTACACATCTTGCTATATTAGATGAATAGCCATCTGGGACTTTAAGCTGCTGTAAAACATTGCAAAATATCTCCAATTCCATTTTTGACATGGAGTAGATTGCAGGAGGAAGTCGTACTCTGCCATTGGGTAATTCTTCAGGATGCAACTCATGCCTTATACCCAATTCTACTAAATCAAGGCGAGACTTAAGATTGTCCTTCGTCCTCCGATCATCTCCCATAACTGTTCCTATAATATTTTCACCGATGTTTTTACCAAGATGCATCACATCTATGTTATGACGTAGTAAGGTGTACTCCCAATACGGCAACTGGAAAAAAATACTTTTCTTCTTCCATGAACCTGAATCAACATGATTGTTACACTCATCCGCATCACATAAATCGGTGTTCTCATGTTGTTCTTCTCTAGCCCGCTTCTTAGATGCTTTAATTACTGCCGGATCCTTTGACAAAGTGAATTGATGGCCTTCTAGTCGCCTTAACACATCTGACCCAGACAAAGCTCTTGGAGCATGCCTCCACTCATCGGTGCCATCAAATGTCGATGTTTCTGCTCTAAAAATATGTGTGTCACACAACCATCTCCTATGACCCATGTAGCAAAATTTTTTGCCTTTATACAACCACTTTGAATCCGTTTGCTCAGCACAACATGGACAAGCATAGCGTCCTTTCGTGCTATAACCAGATAAGCTAGCATATGCCGGAAAATCGTTTATTGTCCAAGTCAACGCAACTCGGAGACAGAAACTTTCTTTAGATGTTGCATCATAAGTTGTAACACCCTCCCACAATTGGGATAATTCATCAATCAACGGCTGCAGATACACATCTATATCATTTCCTGGGCTTTTTGGTCCAGGAATAATCATGGACAAAATGAATGATGATTGTTTCATGCACAACCAAGGGGGAAGATTATATGGAATTAATACAACGGGCCATATGCTGTAGGTGCTACTCATTTGCCTAAATGGGTTAAAACCATCACTGGCCAATCCAAGTCTCACATTCCGAGGATCCTCAGCAAAATCGGGATATCTTTCATCAAAATTTTTCCAAGATGCAGAATCAGCCGGGTGCCTAAGAATCCCATCATTCTTGCGACCTTCCGCATGCCATCTCATATCAGAAGAGGTTTTAGAGGACATGAACAATCTTTGCAGCCGAGGAATTAAAGGGAAGTAACGCAGTATTTTTGGAAACTTCTTTCTCCTAGTTGTTGTAACTGGCTCATTTGTTTGGTCATCTTCATTTGGCGTTTGTATCCATTTTGAAGTACCGCATACTTCACATTCTTCGAGAACTTTCTTATCCCCCCTAAACAGCATACAATCATATGGACATGCTGCTATCTTCTCATACCCTAAATTAAAATGCTTGAGAAATTTTTTTATAGCATGGGATGACTTTGGGATTTGAATTTCAGGAAAAGCTTCATTCAACAATTCAAGAAGCAAGTTGAAGGACTTTGCAGACCATCCATTTAGACATTTAATCTGGAATAGTCTAACAATGAATGAAAACTTTGTAAACTGAGTGCAATCACGATATAAAGGAGTCTTTGCATCTTTCAACAACTTATCAAAGGCTTCAAACTCTTTATTAGTTTCTTCACCAAACATTTCATCTCCCACCCCACCATCATGAACAAATGTTTCTGCTGGCTCATCGCAAACTTGGTTGATTGGATTGTTTGTATGGACTTGAAAGTTATGGAATCTCATACCATCTCGCACTAAAGAGTGCATCTCATCGACAGCACTTTGATTACTTGTAAATAAAGATTCGTCTTCTTGTACAACCGGACCATTTGAAACTGACCGAGCAGACTCTCCATGACAAAACCAATTTGTATACCCCGGTAAAAAACCATTGCAAATCACATGTGTCTCAACTACATCGCATGTTCTCAAATCACAATTTGAACACCGAACACAAGGACACAAAATTAAGTTCGGGTCTGGAGAATTCCTCTTTGCAAAGTTAATAAAATCTTTCAAACCATCCCGATACTCCTTGGATAATCGTGACTTATTAATCCAACTTTTATCCATTTCGAAAAATATGATTCAGCCTGAAATATAAAATTAATAAATTAAAATGCAAATTGCTTTGTCTCTAACCACCAAGATAATACTAACAACTAACATGGAATGACTTAACCTTCCGCTCTTTTCACTCACCCTATAAATATTGGTCAATTCAGGCAATTTTTCTGAAATCACAAATGTAGTTACCTCTTTATCATCTATATAAAATGTTGAAGAATTTATTAACTTTGCATTTTAATCATTATTTTTATTTTATTTTTAATTTAATTTAATTTTTTTATAATTATAAAGAAGCTATCATGATTCTGATGTAGTTAAGTGTGCATGACTCCTATTATTTAGTAATGTTGACAGTTCCAATATATTTATGCACTCCAATTTGTGGAGCTCAATCTCTATGGTGGTTGAAAGGCAATTCCAGTTTTTCTTTGCAGCTTCTTACACTAAGTTGTCGACTGCCATGCTTAATTGATCACCGGAAAAGGTATGCATCTTTATTTTTGAGAAGTCAAAGGGTATGTATCTTAATATTAACTTCTTGACACTATCAATCAACTATATCTCTAAATTCTGTGTAGTGTACTACTGTTCAAAGTTCCACTAATAATATTTAAGTAATTTTTATCCTTCTAATTTCATCGGGGGTGTGCTTCTCGAATGAATTTATTAATGAGATGATACGTCAGAATAGGGTTGTTCAGTAATAGTATATTGGGTTATGACCCTAGCATGGAGAGCATTTTTTGTAGCCTTTATATGGGCCTCTATCTCACAAATAATTGTTTTTCTTGTTGTCCAATATTGTTACTGGTAACAGATTTCAGAATAAGAAACTTCTGTGAGATTTGCTAAAAGATTTGAAAGTTTCATTGCAAACTACATCACATTACACAGCACCCCAGAGGAAGATATTGTTATTCACCCCTATATTCTAATCCAAGGTGCACCAGAAGGCTGTAAAGTTTGCACAAGGCACAAATATGTCATGAATGTTGAACCTTGGTGATTACACGAATTTACAGTATAATATTTGCCATGGATAAGTAAGATTTATATGTCAGAAACTGAGGTTGATGATATAAACATCCACAATTGATTAATAAGCAGGCACAGAAGCATTCACAATCATTAATAAGGGAGACTAAGCACCTGAGCTGATATTACCAGTGAACAGTATTAACTACCATGTCATTGTACAACAATACCTAACTAGCTTGAATGAGAATCTAGCGTAAAACAAGATGTGTTCACAATGAAATATATAGAGCAGTGATCAAGTGCGAACCTTCGCACTGATCCTATTCGATTCGCACATGATCAGACAGCTATTTATATATATAAACAAGGTAATCAGAGGAAGCAACCACGAAACTTCAAGGTAGTAAATGAATTTGTACACCAATAAAATAAGACAACTGATATGATAGATGTAACCTGTATTATAGCTTCTTTCAACTTTGAGTGAAGATGAGACCCTGTATCTTTAATGCTTTTCGGGGGCAATATCTGCAGAAAAATAAAAGAACAGCCCATTATGAAAATAGGTTTAAGAGTAGGCTTCCTGACGTTGGATCTATACAGCATTAGGTGGTATGATTAATCTTGTGCATGTGCAACAACAATAGCCAACATCTGTTAGTTCTCACTAGAATCAGAAGGATACTAGAAATGCTGTAAAACAATTTCAAAAGTTATGTCCACCCAGTTTTAAAAGAGTGACTGATCACACAGAAGCAGAGGAATGCAAATAGAAAAGATTTTTGAGTTTATGGGTTTTCCTATGAACAAAAAGTTACACTAGCATCTTTCAAGTTCATTGGCAAAGGGAAGACTGGCGGAAGATGCTTAAGCTGAGCATCATCTAAAAGAATGAACCTACACTTTGGGAGAAATTTCAGAATTATTTTCTGACAAGTTCTTTCCTGACTTAGTTAAAAAGCAGAAAGAGGTTGAATGTCTAGAACTACAACATTGATCAATAAAGACAAAGGGACAGATAGCAAATGATATGCTTATCAGTTACCAACGAACACAACGATGTAAGTTGAACAAAAATAGAACTAAGATACAAAAGTATCAGCCATGTGTACATACAAATGCTACAACTACTTGGAATATCAACAAAATTAACCAATTAAAATTTCACATTCCCAAAATTAGCAAAGACCACCAAAGCACAGACAGCAGCCATCACAAAATGTGAACAAAATTATTTGACAATGTAATCGTCATATTTAATAATCTCAATTTCCAATCTACCCAATCTAACTGAATATCCTTTCACAAGTTTTCCAAACCATCTTAAAAAGACTCAAAACAATATTTGTCACTATAGTTACCTTGAAATTCAATTAGCCCAAAATCTTTTTCCCCAAACATTTTGGAATGTTAAAAATGAAAGGAACAAAGATAAAAATCATTAAAAGGAACAAAGATAAAAATTGGCATACATTGAATGGAACAAAAATACAAAACGGAAAAAGGAAATGAAAGGAACAAAGATCAAAAAAATACCCAGGTCGAAGAGAGAACAGCAAGGGTGGCGGCGATGGGTATACACGGTCGAAGAGCGGCGAAGGAGGACCGGAGGAGGAGCAGCGGAGAAGGATCGGCGAAGGAGGAGCGGTGAAGGAGAAGGATCGGCGAAGGAGGAGCGGCAAGAGATGCGCACGCGATCGGCGAAGGAGGAGCGGCAAGAGATCGGCGAAGGAGGAGCGCCGTTATAGGATCGGAGAAGGATCGCGTGCGCGAGAGATGCGCACGCGAGGATGTGAGGCGGTGAGTGGGGATTAGGGGATTAGGGGAGAGCGGTGAGTGGGGATTAGGGGATTAGGCGGTGAGTGGGGATTAGGCGAAAGAACGCGATGGGAAGAAGATGCGGCTGAACGCTATTAGGGTTTGTGTGTAGAGCGGGAAGAAGATGAGCGGGATTAGAGTAGAGCGGGATTAATTAGGATTGTAAAAATTGGGAAAAGTAAAAAGGGGTGGGGTTTAGAACGGGGTAGCTTTTCATGACCTTAATTACCCCATCCTATAACGGCGCGTATAAATAACCGCCGCGATAGGTACAGATATATATATAAAATAGCATTACTATTTGAGGCTATAGCGGCGTTGTTGCCACACGCCGCTATAGAGGGTGTCTTTTTTATAAAATAAAATACTAATATACCTATAGCGGCGCAGTGTGGTAACGCCGGAAAAAGTATGCCGCTATAACCCATACGGTTTGTAGTGATTGGGTGTTCTAGAAATTGATATCACATCTATACTATTATTAAGCAAAGTCCTGTTTTGCTGGCTTTTTACTATTATGTCCTCACAAACATAATAGGCTAAAAAAATATACAGGGGTAAATAAAGTAATTTACTAAGCTATACTATTATACAAAGCCAGCAAAATAGGGAACGGTGAACATGCAATAATTATTATGCAGTAGTTATTATCATGTTTATGCAGTAATTATTATGCAGTAGTTATTATGGTAGAAGCTATCAATGTGGAACGGTGAACATGCAGTAATTAGTGAAATGGTGTACATTTAGTACTGCATAATAACATGCAGTAGTCATTATGCAGTAGTGAACAAGTCATTTTTTGAGAACCCAAGGGTGTACACCAGTAGTAAATGGTGTACATTTACTACTGCATAACCTTTTTTTGAGAACCCAAGGGTTAGGCCACAATAATTATGCAGTAGTAAAACGATGAACATTTTTTTGAGAACCCAAAGTACAATGGTCTAACCCTTGGGTTCTCAAAAAAAGGTTATGAAAAGCAGAGATTGAATCAACTGATGCCTTTATTCCTCTCGCACTCATCTACCTTATCTGTAGTAGGCATTATTGGTTGTGGACATCTGAGTATTTTAGCTTGATAATTGCTTAAATACCAGGTTTCGTAATCTCTGACAAGTCCATTCGAGCTGGTTTGGAGCAAACACAACTGTATGGAAGAAGCCAATTTCTCACCTGCAAGGAAGCTGAGGAAATTATATCCGGGACATCCATTCTTATTGATGGAGGTTAGTTACAGCATTACTATTTTCTCATATTTCCAGTTTCAAGTGCTATATCAAATACTAAAAAAGATCTTTTATTTTTCCAGCCCATACAGAAGCATCTGCCAAAGGGTTATCAGATGTAATTAAGATGGCACATCCTGAAGGATTGTTGGCGTATGTGGTGGCAATGGCAAGTGATAAAGATCACCTAGCATTTGCAAGACAACTTCTTACAGGTGTTGTGGGCCTTGTGACTGAATTTTCCAAGTAGTTTTAAACTCACTTGGCTGTAACATACATTGATACAGAAATAAAAAAGAAATGCATCTCGCTTCCTCTGTTTTTTTCTCATTTCAATCATTTTCTTTGCAACCAAATTTACCCACAGAACTTCAAAATACATTATCAGATTGATATAATTATGTTAAAAATGTCATGTAACAAGTAGGACTCTGTATTTAATAATTTGTCTAAATGTGAATAAGTGTCCCATTTAGTCATGCATACTTGCACATCTTATATGCTTTGATTTTTTTTTCTTACAGGTCGAAGGCCAGAGATAGTCTTGTTGACTGAGGTCAGTGTTGCTGGAGGCAAATCACGCGCTACCCCCGCTTCAACTTTGAAGGAAGCCTGGATGAAGACTGCACAAGAATTGGGTCTGGATAGTATGGACCTAGGAACTATTGATGGAGGAAAGAGTTTCAACAATCTCTTCAGTTCAGAAGAATCAACAGAAAACAAGCCACTCATGTTTGCAGCCTGCCGAAATCTTTTAGTAACTGATTCAGTAAACATCGTTGACCAGTTGCTCAAGTCCAGGCAAAGGGTTAGGCCACAATAATTGTGTAGAGTCTGAACTCAATGTTTCACTTCTGCTGCTTAAACTTGGAAAGCATTCTCAGTATTGGTTTGTTGCCCTGTACATCAACTAACACACCATTCAAAGCAGAGTCTATTTCCATCAGGTCTGCTCAGGGCCGGCCCTGAGTTACAGGGACGAGGCGAAAGACCTAAACAATTATTTTTGGGCTCCTAATAACAATATAATTTTTTACGTGTAAAATTCGTGTCGACAGAGAATATAAATTTTGGAGTTTCTCTAATTGTCAAAAATTCGGAGGCGTGATTTGTGATTGTAGGATCAGTGGAAAATTTTTGATTTTGTGCAATTTAGAGTAAAGTTCAGAGTAATTGAAGTTCAGTACATGGGTAGTTTTATGGTGTGATTGTAATTGTTGAGGATTTTTTTGTGTGTTGGGTGCTGATTTGAGCTTATAGAACAATTAGGGTTGGCTGTATAAATCGTTGTTTTTCATTATAATCTTTGAAGAGTTGTGACTATCAAATTAACAGGTAACTATCATGGATAGTGAAATTTTGAAGTAATCAGAAAAACTGCATTCAGTTTGGTGTAGTTATGCATGTAGTGGTGCATTAACAAGTTTTAGTGGTGCCGTTGGTGTCTTTTGCATTGGCCTTCTGTATTGTGGTTGTCATACTTGCAACTTCGAAGATGGTTTGTGTTGTGAGTTTACAGTGCTACTACTACTAGGTTTTAGCGAGTGTGACTTAGTCGTATATTTTTGTTTGAAAACTTGATGTTCTGCTGAGAACTTAAATGTTAAGTGTTATTGTTCCCTGTTTGATTCAATTATGAGGTTTGTAAATATTTGTCAAGTTTCTAATATTAGGCAATGAAGAAGATAAAGTTTGCTAATTTGCATGATGTTTTTTTATCTATTATTTTCTTTTGATTTTTTTTTATTTGTTTTATATTTCAATAGATTCTCTGTGGATGATCATGGCACTATGCAGTCAGTTGTTCAAAGAGGCAGTCAAAGAGGTTGAATGAGAATCAAATAACTGCTCTTCTTAAGGTGACCTGTCAACAATTGGAACTCTTATTTTTTGTTTTCTGTTTTTATTGAAGTAGAAGAACATAAATTCACTTCTGTCTACTTATAATTTACCTTATTTATATTCGTTAGTTTTTTTTTTTTTCAGACACTGAAAATTCTTCTCTATTACACTAGCTAGGAATTTGATGAAATACACAATACACATCATAGAATTGCAAGTTAATACAATATTCTTGACATCTGACAATATTACAAAAAATAGTACGTGCATCGCACGTGCTTTATACTAGTTTCTATATAAAATGTTTGTTATGTTGAACATGTGTCTGATATATGTGCCTGACACATCACTACATATTTCAATGTAATATTTTACAACCATTTTCAGTAGATCTTATGTCCCAAACAATTATAGATTACTGTGTAAAGTTATTTCGTCATTGTGTTGACATCACAAATACTTCTATTTAGAAGCATTGTCATATTAAGCATGTGTCAGATACTTGTATCTAACATAATACTACATATTTCAATATAATATTTTACAACTACTTTTACCTTGTCTGATATCTCAAGTATTGCTAGTTAGGTTATTTCATCTAGCTTGTTCTTTGTCGAGTTGGTCTACTGTATGATAACATGTCTTCTAGCTAATTTTTCCTATGTAATGTCTTTATGTAATTATTAAGAGAATAATAAAATGAAAGAACCACTATAAGTGAATTAATTGCTAAGAACTTAAACTTGTAATCATATCCATCATTAATATTTTCTTTTCTTTTATCCTTTATACATACTAGGCTACCAAAAGACAAACACCAATCAGAAAATAGATTTAATTAGGTTGGTTGAAGAAATCCTACGATCATATTGGGTTAAACTGAAATCATATTTATATCAAATTATAATTTCTTTTTTAAAAAAATTGTTGTGAATTTCTAACACTCCAACCTAAATTGGTTGTGTGAAAATTAATAAAATTTTTGACTTTGTGTTGATTAACATCAACTCTCCTTTACAAAATAATTAATAAAATAAAAAATAAAAAACACACCTCTTTATGACAAAATCATGATATGGATTGGGCCTCATTCCTACGTGGGCCTATTTCTATATTTGCCAACAACAGCCTCATTTGAAATCCCTTGTGTGGGCCCATCATCAACATTTTTACTTATAAGAGCATCCACAGATCGTTTGCCTTTTCTCATATTTTGAGAAACGATGGTCTACAGTCATTTACTATTTTACCATATTTTGGCAAAATCGCTACAGTTGTTTCTCATATTTGAGAAACGAACTAGCGATTCTCAAATTATAGGGGACGAAACATATTGTTCCGTCCCCTTTTTTTTTAAAAATGTGATCAGTTGTTTCGTCTGACCTATTTTTATTTTTATTTTTAATGATCAGACGGTACAACATAGACCGTCTGGAAAAAAAACCCCAAAAATTCGTCAAACGGGACATGTCGTCCCGTTTGAAGCCAAAAGGGCTTGGACGGTACAACATGTCCCGTCCTACAATCCACGGCCATTTAATTAGTTTCGATTTACTAATTAATCAATTAATTAGCCTAATTAATTACCTATTTATTAATTTAATAATCTAATACTACTACTAATTACTAATTTACTTATTTTAATGTAGTACTAAGATTAAAAAAATTAAAAAATTAAAGTGAGACGGAATATATTATCTCGTCTGCTTAAAAAAAATATTTGACAAAATTATAGCAATGCATCGGTGCACTAAAATTCTCATATTGATATTCTTATTGTCATTTTACCATATTTTTTTAGCAAAAGATTTTGGATGCTAGTCCACAATATTATAGCATGCAATTATTCAGTCCCCTCCTAATCAAAAGCAAGATGTGACATTTCTCCCATTATAGTACTCAATTTTTTCAGAGAACAGAACAAAGAAAGAAATTCACCTACCAAAAAGTCACTTACATTGTTAGAACTAAGACTTAAAGATCAGAAAAAGAAAAGAAAATGGGGACTTGGAATCACGAGAAAGAACCAAAGTTACCTACCTACTTTGTTTACTTTGGGAAAAATTATTCTAACTCCTTATTGGATCTTGATTTCTGATTAGTCCTTTGACTTTTCATAAACACTTTAAACTTTTCATGTTAACCTAAACTGGTTCTAGAAAATACACTACTACATCATCAAAATTCTCAAAATTACCAAGTTCAAGAAAATCCGCTACATTATGTTGAAACTAAGATAATAAAATTTCATTTGTGACAGACAACGTACAACTGCTGGAAAACAGAAAACCCAATTGTGATTATTCTCATTCAGAAATTGGACGTCTGGAGTTGTAACTGCATTGCATGAAAATTATTCCCATAAAATGCTAACCTAGATTGCTTGGAGGGTTTACATTTGCAAAATAATTTAGTATCTCGGCCTAGAATTTTTTACCAAACTATCCCACTTTTTCTAAGTATGTACGAAACTGTCCCTGTTTGAAATTTTAATACCAAATATCCCTATCGCTAACGGGGTTAACGAGTCTATTAGTTTCCCTAGCGTTAACCCCGTTAGCGTGCTGATGGGGATACAACTTTTTCCCTTAAGTGGAGATTTGAGTGGGAATTTTGACAAAATCGCTGTTGTCTCGTGACTGAGTTGGGTTTCGGATAGAGGAGAGGTTAGAAGAGAGTGAGATAGCGTGTGTTACTTAAAGATAAACCCAATCGACACTCGTAAATCCCGTTAGCGCGCCTGGTATAATGAGGCCCGTTAACGGGATTAACGAGTCTATACTTAAAGATTTTTTACCAACACCCCTCTTTGAAAAAGTCTCCCCTACTGTCTCAACTACAAACGTTAACTCCGTTAACGCGAGTGGTTTGAACACTAACGCTAACGGGGTTAGCGTTAGTATATTGGATGAGTTTTTTTACACACCCCCACTCGAGGGAAAAAGTTGTATTACCTGCACCACGCTAACGGAGTTAGCGCGACGAAAACTACTAGACGCGTTAATCCCGTTAGCGATAGGAATATTTTGGTATTAAATTTTTAAACAAGGATAGTTTCGTACATACTTACAAAAAGTGAGATAGTTTGGTAAAAAATTCCTCGGCCTATCAATTAACAGAGTTTTATGTCAAATTGGGTAATTAATTATCTGCTGCAAATTTTAAGGTGAAATTAAGGTCAAACAAAGGGCCTAAAGAAAAGTTCATCTTTTAACTCCTTTGAATTTCTTTTAGTCCTACTTTCACCTGCCATTTGACTGAGCCTGTGCTTCTAATCATCCCTACCAGCCACATCCCTTTTTGTCCAAAAGACTTTGCCTATATATTTATTTGAGCCCATAGTCATATTCACTCACTCTGAACTTGGATAGAGAGACATACAAAATAAACACAATACAACAAGCATATGTTAGTAATTGCTTATATGCATCAAATATAGCAGAGCCTAGAGTGTGGAGTAGTGTGTGAAGACATGATGGGTGTTGACAACAACCATTCCCTCTTCCATCAACAGCCCTTAATGCTTGATTGGGATCTACACTGCTCATTTGCACTTGGAGATGCACATCATGACCTCAGCTGTGTCATGCCTCTTGGTATATATCTCTCTCCCTTTCTCTTAATTTTTTTTAAAGACCTTTCCGAACTCTTACTATCTGAGTTACAACTTAATGGTTATACTCTTCTCTGAATGTATTTGTAATTTTCATGACCTACAAGTAGATGTGGAGTCTCCTATGTTGTTCACTACCGGATGCTTGGAAGACGCGGTGGCTTGCAAGCGTAGACGGGTGGCTTCATCAAGTCCTCTAGACCCAATTCACACAAATGAAGATTTTCAAGATCTTCTTCAAGTATGATTAATTCTGACTTTTGAAGCATTTTTAGGCATTATTTCCCTTAGTATACTATTTTTCTCACTCAAAGATGATGAAAATATGCATGTTATCTGGTTTCATTAATGAGAAATAATGTTTATTTGGTCTTAGTGGCAGGGGTCAACTTGCCTCGAAGAACCATTAGAAAATTTGAATTGCTTGGTTGAAGATAATGGTAGTACTCTTCAAGGTATGAATACAATGCTCAACTGTCGACTCGATCACAATTCGGAATATATCCTTGTAATTAATATAGAATGCAAAGTTTGTTAATTACAGTTGCTGTTAAGTTGATAAACATTTTAAAATCGTTGCATGAAGAACAAAAGTGGCTTTATTTTGTACCATAATTTTGATTGTCTTTGTTTCTTTTAATGCAAAAAGTCATTTGTGGATAATTACATTCTAAAGCAGAGCATGTTACTCGATCATATAATCAAGAAGTGATTAAATTATTACGGGTTCAAATAATTTTTGACATACATTGTAACTCTGAATTAAGAAGCATAGAAGATTCTATTTGAAAGTCATATATATCATGTCATTATCACACACAGATAGATGTATATGTATCTGATATGATAAAATTATCGTGTATTAGTTTATTTTGGTGCATTGTGTTTGTTGTAGAGTTGTACTGTCGATGGTAGACTTTCTACCTGTTTATTAATCCAAACTTTTGGGTTGATAATTCAAATGAAAAATTAATTAAGTTTCTTTAGATGTTTGCTCTCAGTTTTACGTTATGTAAAATTGGTTCACGTTGTATAACCTTTTTGTTGTTAATATATTAGGCTGGAATCTTATGATTCTATTCTCGTTATAAAAAAAATTAATTAATTAAGTTAAAAGAATTATTAATATTTCTGTGATTTTAATGATTAATATCTATAATTAATGTAATTAATCAAATGCTGATGCCCTAGGTGAAGATATCAATAATAATAATTAGATTGATACTCAGTTTGGTAAATCTGTTGACAGAGAGATTAGTGGAGAATCTGTTAGCTTGATTTACTCCAATATCAGATCTGGTAAGTTGTATTGATTAGTGGAGAATCTGTTAGCTTGATTTACTCCAATATCAGATTTGGTAAGTTGTATTGATTAGTGGAGAATCAGTAGGAATCTGTTAGCTTGATTCTAGCACTAAATTAGTGGAGATATGTTATTGTGATCAGATCTGGTAAGTTGTATATATACTACCACATACTAATAACAAATCATCAAGTTATTTACAATTTCTCTTCTTCTTTATGGTATCAGAGCCAAAACGATCCTACCCTCTTTCTCTCTAATTAAGGACGCCGCTCCTTACTCTAACCCTCACCCTTGCCTCCAATGGCCAACGACAGCACCTCCTTCATTTCCAACCCCTATGAACCTTCCAAACCCTTTGCCTGTATCACTCTTATCAGTGTCACCAAGCTTCTCCCCACCAATTATCTTAATTGGAAACTCCAAGTTGAAGCTCTCCTTGATGGCTATGATCTCCTCCAATATCCAGATGGATCATTCCCCGCGCCATCGGAAACAATCTCCACCACTGCATCGCCTCCAGTGACGACCCCAAATCCTGCCTATCAGACATGGCGTCGACAGGACCGCCTCATCTATGGCGCCCTCCTCACCACTCTCTCCAATGAAGTGGCCTCCCTGGTGTCTCAGACAAAGACGTCGCATGATCTTTGGACCCTTCTCAAAAGCACCTATGCCAAGGCATCCCGCAGTCATCTCAAGCAACTAAAGGAGCGCCTCCGTACTGCTTCCAAAGGTACACAATCCATCACAACCTATATGCATTCCCTGAAGCAAACAGCAGATCTTCTTGCATCACTTGGATCTCCTGTCTCTGTTGAAGACATGACTGACCATGTCTTACGCGGTCTCGACGACGGCTACAGAGCCGTCATTGACGGCGTGAATGCAAGGGACATCCCAATCACCCTTGATGACCTCCTCGAGAAACTTCTCATCCAGGAACTCTCCATCGTTGCTGCTCAGAGACAGAATCCTGCTCCAATTACAGCCTTGAGTGCTCAGGCTCGGCCTAACTCCAACAACAGGTCTCGGTCAGGGCAATTCTCTGCACAGTCTAATCAGCGCACTGGCTACCGCAACCCTCCAAAACCGTTTCTAGGTCGATGTCAGTGGTGCAATGTCAAAGGGCATGTTCTATCCCAGTGCCACACCTTCAGACAGCAACACCCCGGTATCCCGCCTCCCCCTCGGGATCCTCCGGCTTACACTGGACAAGCTCGGGCCAATACTGCAGTTGCTGGCCCATCTCAGACTGGTTTTTTGGTTGACAGTGGAGCAACGCATCACATCACCAATGATCTTGCAAACCTGGCGCTTCATCACCCGTACACTGGCCCCGACTCATTGTTTATGGGTAACGGTTCAGGTTCAAACATCTCTCATTCTGGAACACTTTTACTTAATGATTTATCCTTGTCTAATGCCTTGTGCGTTCCTTCCATGAAACAAAATATCATCTCTGTCTCTAAACTTACCAAACAAACTAACTCTGCTGTTGTTTTCCTGCCAAACTCTTTTTATGTAAAGAACTTGCAGACGGACCAAACAACCCATAAAGGCCCATGTGTGGATGGACTTTATCTCTGGCCCGCTACCTCACCGTCCGTCCACACCGTCCACACGGAATCCTCTGCATCATGGCACCATAGGCTTGGGCATCCTTCATCTTCAATCTTCAAATTCATTCAACAGCAATTTTCTTTGGGCTCAAATAAATTCCAGCAATCAGATTGCCACTCATGCCAAATTACCAAATGTCACAAGCTTCCTTTTCATGAATCCACTCTAAAATCTTCTTATCCATTGGAAATAATTTTTTCGGATGTATGGACTTCTCCCATTTTATCCATTGATGGTCTTCGTTACTATTGCATGTTTGTTGATCATTTTACTCGCTATATCTGGCTTTATCCAATGAAACACAAATCTGATGTGCAAACCATATTCCCAAAATTTAAATCACTTATTGAAAATTTCTACCACCACAAAATAAAAATCTTATACACAGATAATGGTGGCGAATATATTGGCCTTCGTCCTTTTTTAAGCAACCATGGTATAAGTCATCACACCACCCCACCTCATACACCCGAGCACAATGGAATTTCAGAACGCCGGAATCGTCACATCGCCGAAACCGGTCTCTCTCTCCTCCATCACTCGGGATTGCCCCTAACCTATTGGCCTCACGCCATGAGCACCGCAGCCTACCTCATAAATCGCCTCCCAACTCCAATTCTTGGGTATGAATCACCCTATTCCAAATTGCTCAACATTAGCCCGGATTATCATAAGTTAAAATGTTTTGGATGTTTGTGTTTTCCCTGGATTAAACCATATGCTGATCATAAACTTGCGCCAAAGTCTGCTATGTGTGTTTTTGTAGGTTACTCGGCTGATCAACATGCATATTTGTGTCTCGATCCCAAAACAGGAAGGATTTACACTTCTCGCCATGTGAAGTTCGTAGAATCTGAATTCCCGTTCAGCTCTCTAGTGGCTCAATCCAATTCAAGTGTAGAGCAACAAACAGGCCCACTCCAACTCTCCATTTTACAGCCCATAGACCAACCCACGGTGAGTACCACTCTAAACACACCTGAAGACTTATCCGCTGCCACTCCCTCTCCCTCCATCACCCACCCACCAAATCCGGCTCCATCATCACCCTCAAACGAACCCACCCACACCACTCAATCCTCCAGTTCAATCTCCCAATCATTTCCACAACTTCCTGCCCCACCAACCCAACCCGTTGTCAAGAGACAGAAACCCAATGGCGGTGGGATCATCACCCGGTCTCAAAACAACATCGTCAAACCCATCAACAAGCTCAACCTCCATGTCCGACCCTCCTCTCCCATCGAACCCAGCACCATCACCCAGGCTCTTCGCGACCCTGATTGGCGCTCAGCCATGCAAGATGAATTTGATGCCTTACACCGCAACAACACTTGGGATCTTGTCAGTCGGTCCTCTGCTCAGAATTTGGTTGGCTGTAAATGGGTATTCAGAATCAAACGGAATCCGGATGGATCGATTGATCGTTACAAGGCTCGGTTAGTTGCCAAAGGGTTTCACCAACGCCCTGGTTGGGACTATACGGAAACATTCAGCCCAGTTGTTAAACCGGTAACCATTCGAGTCGTCCTAACTCTTGCGGTTCGCCAGGGTTGGTCCATATGTCAGCTTGATATCAACAATGCGTTCCTTCAGGGGACACTCAAGGAGGAAGTCTTCATGATACAGCCACCTGGTTTCGTCAACAAAGACTTCCCGGATCATGTCTGTCGCCTCAAAAAGGCACTCTATGGACTAAAGCAGGCACCCCGCGCCTGGTACACGGAGCTCCGAGTATTCCTGCTCTCCCTTGGCTTCGTAAATTCAACTGCAGATGCTTCTCTCTTCATCTACCAAAAACTGAGTGTTACACTGTACTTATTAGTGTATGTTGATGATATAATTGTCACTGGGAGCTCCTCTGCCGAGTTGTCTAAACTCATTGCCACACTCGCTGCTCGTTTTTCATTAAAAGACCTTGGTTGTCTTAGCTATTTCTTGGGTGTTGAAGTAATTCCTTCCGCTGCAGGTATGTTTCTTTCACAAAGAAAATATATCACTGATCTGCTACATAAATCTGGCATGGCAGATACGAAACCGGCATCCACTCCCTTGTCTGCTAGTGTTCCATTACTCAAGGATTCAGGTTACCTCCTGCCTTCCCCAACTGAGTACCGAGCACTCGTTGGAAGTCTCCAGTATTTGAGTCTTACTCGCCCAGATATTGCTTTCAGCACCAACAAACTTGCACAGTTCATGCAGAACCCACGAACGACGCATTGGTCTGCACTCAAAAGAGTGCTCCGATATTTGGCGGGCTCTTGTGACAAAGGGGTATTCATTTCGGCAACTGCTTCGCTGAATTTTCATGCCTACTCGGATGCGGATTGGGCGGGCGACAAGGATGATTATATTTCAACAACTGGTTATTTGTTGTATCTCGGCAGCACTCCCATCTCTTGGAGCTCCCGAAAACAACGATCTGTTGCTCGATCATCAACAGAAGCAGAGTACAAAGCCTTAGCTGACACGGCTAGTGAGCTACTATGGGTCCTTTCCTTGTTTACAGAACTTGGTCACACACCCACTACCAATCCGGTTATATATTGCGACAATCTCGGTGCCACAAATCTAAGTGCTAATCCTGTTTTCCACTCTCGGATGAAACACATAGCCTTAGCCTATCACTTTGTCCGAGAAAATGTCCAACATGGCAGGTTTCGAGTGTCTTTTGTGTCTACTGATGATCAGCTTGCTGATATTCTAACAAAACCACTGCTTCGTCCTCGGTTCGAGTCCTTACTGTCCAAGTTGCATCTCTCTTCCAGATTATACAACTTGCGGGAGGATATCAATAATAATAATTAGATTGATACTCAGTTTGGTAAATCTGTTGACAGAGAGATTAGTGGAGAATCTGTTAGCTTGATTTACTCCAATATCAGATCTGGTAAGTTGTATTGATTAGTGGAGAATCTGTTAGCTTGATTTACTCCAATATCAGATTTGGTAAGTTGTATTGATTAGTGGAGAATCAGTAGGAATCTGTTAGCTTGATTCTAGCACTAAATTAGTGGAGATATGTTATTGTGATCAGATCTGGTAAGTTGTATATATACTACCACATACTAATAACAAATCATCAAGTTATTTACAATTTCTCTTCTTCTTTAGAAGATACACTCCAAGTACAGGAATTGCCAAAACTGTCTGAAAATTGTTCAGACAAGAAAGATAACCATAATTCAAGACAGTCCTTGAAACCTCATAAAGGACTACTAGTGCCTCTTAAAGGTAAACTACTACTACTACGATTATTTTAACCAAGCATGCAAAACCCTCTCAATTTCCTATGCTTTCATTCATTCATTCATTCATTCAGTATTATATGCGCAAGTGAATTGGCTAAGTATATTTGTACATGTCATAGATACCGAGGAGGAGCAAGAGACGAAGAAGAAGAAGGCTGTTGTGTACCCCTTTGCAGTGGTGAAGCCTGTAGGGTTGGAGGGGGATGTGACATTGGAAGACATCAACAAGAGGATCCTCATGAGGCCCACTCGGCCAGTCAAGCATCCGGTGGGCGAGTTCGCATTCCGGCCCTGTGTTTCGGTCCGTGGGCCCGGTTTGTCGGGAAAGGCGGTGGTGGGCCTCACCAGGATCCACACTCATGGGAAGGGAACCATTACAATTATAAGAACACGAGGGTGAAGGCGAGGGAGAGGAATATGTATAGTTCATGACCATTTATATATGGATATGGATAGATGTAGCTGTAATTGTTAAAGAGGGTGTACGTGTGAGAATCAAAGTCATATGTGCTAAGAGTAATAAATCTCTTGCTACTAATTTGCGCTTGCATATGCGACTATCTAAGAGCATCCACAGTCGCTCAATGTAAAAAATGACAAAATGCATATTGACAATCCATTTTGATGAAACGCTGCAGTCGTCGAATGGCAAAATAATACATAAGTTCGTTAAAAAAGAAACACATTAAAAAATAATTTATACACGCCGAAACTTAGAAAATATTAATGAAAAATACGGGCCAAAGAGAAGAAAAAAATTTCAAAATAACCGGACGAAACATGATGTTAGTAAACATGATGTTTCGTCTGGATTTTTTTGCAAAAACAATTGCAAATTTTTTTTTAAAAATAGTTTGTAAAAAATATTTGCAAAAACAATTTAAAATTTTACAAATTAATTTTAGAAATTATTTTTAAAAAAATAAATTGGATTGCCCACATGGGACGAAACATCATGTTCATTCCCACCCTTAAATTCATTTAACCGGTTATTTTATTTGGTTTTTAATTATTTTTTTTTACTTCGATGTTTCGTCCGATCAATTATAAATATAATTAAACAATCCAGACAAAACATGCATTTTTAATTTTTTATAGCTGTTGTTTCGTCAGCTATACTATGTATTTTGCTATTTCGAATGCTACTTTTTCCTTTCTACTGTAGCCCAATTGCCAAAAAAAGGCAAAATAGCTCACTACTCGTGCGCTACAGTAAAAAAAAATTGGCAAAAATGGCAAACAAGTAAACGACTGTGGATGCTCTAATGTGTCATTTTTTGTTTGTTTGTTTTTTTTTTTTTTTTTTTGTATTTCTTGACTTACAATCACTGTAAAGGAATATAAGAATCCAATGCAAGCTAGTGGATAGATGGGGTGTACATAAATATACCCAAGCGAACATAAACCTATTTTTAACTTCGTAATACAAGTATTTTTCTTGTTCTTTTTTCTTATTGAGATAAGAGTTGGAAGATCCTCAGTTTCAATAACAAGATTTTAATGAAATAGAGTACATGTATAGAACATGATGTTGATTCCCACAAAAGGGTCACACCTAGCCAAAGACATGGAAGATACTCATATTCTGTCAAGAAGAAAAACGAACAACAAACAACAAACATAAACTTAACACAATAAAAAATTTGTAACCGGATAATAATAGTTTGTACAAAAATATTATTCATATTTGATTATTAGTGATCTTTTTATATTTCTTACAAGGGTAAATTTAAAAAAATCTCATTGAACTTTGGGTCATTTTTAAAAAACCGTACTAAGTTTTTTTTTAATTAAAAAACCACACAAAACTATAGTTCAAAAAAACACACATGTCAGAGTTAGGGTAAGGGTAAGGATTAGGGTTAGGGTTAGGGGGTTAGGGTTAGTTCAGTGGGGTTAATTTAAACACAAATGAAAGTGATTTTTTTAAGCACAAATGAAAAAAGAAATTGGTTTTTTTTAAATTTAACCTAACCGAAAACTAACTCCATTAAAATGAGTTTTTTTTAAACTATAATTTTGTATGGTTTTTTTTATTAAAAAAAACTTAGTGCGATTTTTTTAAAATGATGGGTTTTTGTTTTAAAATTTAGCCTTCTTACAAATTAATGTTGAGGGAATTAGTACTAGTTCATCACCGTATGGAATGAAGGGCTAAGAAGTATACACGGACACGGACATGGCGACATGGATACGGTGCGATACAACCCAACAATATGAAGAAATTTTGAAAAAACTACCCTACAATACCAAGTGTTGTGTCGAATTCAGATGTTCGACACGAGTGTGATGAAGTGTTCATATATATATATATGCACCATAATACAACTATCAAATATAAGTACCTAAATGGACACAATTTAGAAACTCTCTTGCAAGATTCGAATAGTAAAAATAAGAGAAACACAAGATTGTCCTCCCTTATCGATCCACATCATGATGAATTCAAGCAAGGGAGAAGTGATCATCATGCATGGCATGACCATAAAGTTGGCTGCATGCATGCCTGCCCTCCTAGTGCCACGCCTACAAAGTCAAAACTGTCATCGGTGGGACCCACCTGCACCAATTAACCAACCAAAATGCCACCACCTCTCTTTTCTATTATATCTCTCTCTCTAACTCCGTAAGACTGTAACTAGGTTGCAGGGAAGTAGTAGTCTGTGAAATGTGAGGTGGTAAAAGTTGTCGGCCAAATTTTCATGCAAGAAAAGGGAATGTGGGACTCACAATTGCATGTTTCATGCTTGGAAGAGCAATTGATTGCCAATATATATTTTGGGTGAATAATTAATTATGAAAGAGATATATACAGTTGGGAACTTGGGTGATTGATTGATTGATTAATTGATCAGGTTTAAAGTGAATGGTGTCATTTTACTTACTATAGTACTCAGAACTTTCAAGGTATATATATTTGTGCCAAGTCTTGAAAGAACCGGAGAAACATGCAAATGCTTGTATCAATAAGTTCATGTGGGATTGGTCTGTTATTGGCTTGTGCTTCACATCTTAGTTCGGTTAAGTTCTCTTCAATAAAAAAGATCGATTTTGTGTGTGTGTGGTCTTCCGTTGTGCACCACCTATGGTGCACACGGCATGTGCACTCGGTCTTCCTGTTTTCGTATCGACGATCCAAATCGTTCACATTGATCTACACACCTAAATTAGTATAAAAATGTAAAACTAAATCATTTGAAATTCATTTGCCCATCCATTGAAGTGTTACAAAATCGTATGGCTGAAAATTGTTATTTTTTATAGTCACATGATGGATGGGCAAATAAATTTCAAATAATTTGATTTTACATATTTAGACTAATTTAGATGTGTAGATCAATGTGAACGGTTCGGATCGTCGATACGAAGGCGGGAAGACCGAGTGCACACGGAGAGTGGTGCACAATAGAAGATTTTCATATATATATATATATATAGTCCCTTTCGGTTGCACACTACTTTTGGTGAGCACTCCGTGAGCATTCACAAACTAAAGACCCTATGAAAAATCCGAACCGCTCATACTGTTCTATATGCCTTAGATAGCATAACAATAAAAAATCAAGTAATTTGAAGTTCATTTGCCCATCCATCATGCTGTTAGAATTTTCAGCCATACAATTTTGTGATGATGTAAATCATGGGCAAATGAACTTCAAATTACTTGATTTTTTATTGTTAGGCTATCTAAGGCATATAGAACAGTATGAGCGGTTCGAATTTTTCATAGGGTCTCTAGTTCGTGAGTGCTCACGGAGCGCTCACCAAAGTAGTGTGCAACCGAAGATTTCTTTATATATATATATATATAAGAAAAGGATCGGTTGAGCACTCCTCTAGTGCTCACCGCGTGAACACTAGGCCTTCGGGCATTTATATCGAAAATCCGAACCGTTCACATTGATCTACACATCTAAATTAGTCCAAATATGTAAAATCAAATTATTTGAATTCATTTGCCCATCCATCATGTGACTATCAAAACAATGATTTTCAGCCATACAATTTTATAACACTTCAATGAATGGACAAATGAATTTCAAATGATTTGATTTTACATATTCAGACTAATTTAGATGTGTAGATCAATGTGAACGGTTCGGATTTTCGATATGAACGCCTGAAGGCCTAGTGTTCACGCGGTGAGCACTAGAGGAGTGCTCAACTGATCCTTTCCCTATATATATATATATATATATATATATATATATATATATATATGGGAGTCCTTCGGTTGAGAACTAATTTTGGTGAGAACTCCGTGAGAACTCACGAAGTAGACCCTCCATGAAAAATCCGAACCGACCATCTCGTTCTACATGCCTTAAATAGCATAACATAAAGAATTCAAATAATTTGAAGTTCGTTTGCTCATCCATCAAATGGAGTAGAATTTTCAGCCATACAATTTTGCGATGATGTAAATCATAGGAAAACGAACTTCAAATTATTTGAATTCTTTATGTTATGCTATGTAAGGCTTGTAGAACGAGATGGTCGGTTCGGATTTTTCATGGGGGGTCTACTTCGTGAGTTCTCACCAAATTAGTTCTCAACCGAAGGGCCACCTATATATATATATATATATATATATATATATATATATATATATATATATATATATATATATATCTTCTTGTTTAAATATAGTAAGTGCAAATGTATATATTCTGTTTCCTAATCAATAGAAAACAGATTCCCCAAATCTCTCACTCCTCAATCTTCTCTCAATCTCCTTTCTTCTCCTCCAAGAATGGAAATCTTATATATAGATATATATAGTAAATAATAAAGATGAAAAAGAAATAAGAATTATTTTCTCCCAAATCTGTTTTTAACATAGTATCAGAGCCTAACCAGATCTAGGCTAGTTGAAGAAGAAGAAGAAGAGAAGGAGGTGATCGGATCTTACACCTCCATCTCGATCCGATCCCAACCAAACCCCGATCCCCGAACATCCTCGTCGGCCCCGATCCCGACCAAATCCCGATCCCTGAACCTCCTTGTCTACCTGATCCTCGTCGACCCCGATCCTCGCTGCCATCGAGCCCATCGCCGACCTTCATCGACCCCGATCCCATAGCCCTCGTCACCTAACCGTCGCCAGTCATCCCGTCGTCGTCCTCCGTCGAGCATCCACCGCAAGCCAGTCGTCGCCCTGCCTTGCCCTACCGTCGCTGTCCCTCACCATCCAGATCGCCGGCTCACAGTGATCACCATCCCACTTGTAGACCCCCGCAGTCGCCCTCTAGTGCCCCACCTCCTCATTGTCCACCCGTCGTCTTCCTTACCCTCCTTACCCTCCTTACCCGTCGTCCACCCGCAAATTTACCACTCGCCCTCCTTACCCTCCTCGACTTCCCACCCATCGTCCCAAAGCCTGATCAGATTAGATCCGTTCGATCCAGATCCATTGTTTATTGATTTTTACTGCTGAATCTGGTGTGGGGACAAACAGATAGTATTTGTGGATTCTTAGGAAAGCTGAATAGCAAACCTGAAACCTGTTCCGCCAGAGTTTGATCGTTGACTTTCGATGTTCCCATGCAAAAAGTTCGAGACACCGGGGTTGATCCCGGCGACGCACCCTCCGACGCTCAAGTCAGTAATCAGAGAAGATTATGAAAGAGCATAATTGGCAAAAGATTGATTACCTCTTAATGGTGGTGGATGGGGGGTATTTATAGCCACCTTTGGGATCAGATTAGGAATGTAATACCTATGACCAGATAAGGAATGTAATTCCTAATTCCCAGTGAAAGGATAGATGTGAATCAGGGCCGTTGATTAGGATTAATCAGAAATCCTAATTCCATCATGCTGGACCGGGTTTACTGCGGGTTGGAACCCGCACCCAGTCGAGATGGATCCGTTTGTGGGTTATTGGGTCTTTGGGGGGAAGACCCAGTACCCACTTCAGACCCGTTTGTCAAGTGAAATTACCATTTTACCCCTAGGCTTTAAGATTCACGCCCGATTTGGACGGTTCCGATTTAACCCCATTTTTAGCCATATCAAGAGCCCCCCACTCTCGAAGACTGAGTTTGATCAGCCTTCGAGGAGTAGTTTCACTGTTTTAATGGCTTGCGGAGTTGTATCAGAGTCCAAATGAGGGGTGTCGAATCTTTATATGGAGTATTGCAATAATTTTTGAGTTAGTAGCGTGCTCTAGATTGTTCTTCAGCTCTTCTGGCCCACTTGGGGATTTTTCTTACTTTTTATCTATTTTTTCGGATCATTTATTTAATCTTGCGAAGTGTTGATTCGTTGTTCGGGGGTCTTAATCGACTGTTCTAAGTAATAATCACTTACCCAGGGGTCCAAAAATGCTTCCCTAAATTTATAATTATTTTTTAGTATTTTTAATTATTTTTCCTAATTTTTAATCATTTTTTCATAATTTTTAAATAAATAAAACGATTTTAATAAATAAAAATTAATTTTAACTATCGAATTATGACGTGGCGCGATCTGGACCCTTCATCATCGTCTAGCATGATTTTCTGGAGGATTGAACGATCTGGGTAGCTCGGGGAGTACTTTCTTCATATGTGAGGGTCGGCACCTCGACACTTCAGCTCAGCACGTAAAGATCTGCCGAACTATGTGGCGCGATCCTGAGCGTCCACTATGGTGCAAATCCCAAAAAAATGCTATCTTGTCGTTTTGTGGACGTGACATGATCTGGGCCGTCCATCATGTTCTAGCACGTTTTTTGACAAGATCCAACGGTTGAGGTGGGTCGGCTTCATTTTTCTTCAAATGTGAGGGTCGGTACCTCGTCACTTCGGCTCGGTAGCTCAGTGAGGCAGTTTGGTGGCTTGGCAGGTCGCCCTCTGCCCCAGTAGCTCGGTTGCTCAGCCAAGCTGTTCGGTAGCTCGGTTATGCCTTCCGGTGGCTGGCAGCTCGAGAGGAACACGTGGCTTAATCTGGAGTGTTCATCACAGCGCAATCACGAGGACGGGGTTCAAATCACGAGAAATCGTTATCTTATCGTTTTGTAGACGTGGCGTGATCTGAGCCGTCCATCAAGTTTTGACGCGAATTTTGGGACGATCCGACGGTGAAACTGGTTCGGCTGAATTTTTCTCCATATGTGGAGGTCGGTACCTCATCACTTCGGCTCGGTAGCTCGGTGAGGCACTCGTGGCTTAATCTGGAGCGTTTATCACGGCGCAAATCACGAGGACGGGGTTCAGATCACGAGAAAACGTTATCTTGTCGTCTTGTGGGCGTGGCAAGATCTGAGCCGTCCATCAAGTTTTGATGTGAATTTTGGGACGATCCGACGGTGACACTGGTTCGGCTGATTTTTTCTCCATATGTGGAGGTCGTTACCTCGTCACTTCGGCTCGGTAGCTCGGTGAGGCACTCTGGTGGCTTGGCAGCTCGCCCTTTCCCCCAGTAGCTCGGTTGCTCAGCCAAGCTGTTCGGTAGCTCGGCTATGCACTCTGGTGGCTGGCAGCTCGGGAGGAACACGTGGCTTAATCTGGAGCGTTGATCACGGTGCGAATCACAAGGACGGGGTTCAGATCATGAGAAAACGTTATCTTGTCGTTTTGTAGGCGTGGCATGATCTGAGCCGTCCATCATGTTTTGATGCAAATTTTGGGACGATCCGACGGTGACACTGGTTTGGCTGAATTTTTCTCCATATGTGGAGGTCGGTACCTCGTCACCTCAGCTCGGTAGGATGGTGGCTCGGTGGTTTCGACGAATGCTCCGGTGAATCAGGAGCTAGGATCGAGTCTTCGAACCACTTGGTGAGATCTGAGATGTTCATCATGGCGCGCATCACGAAGTTGGAGGTTCAGATCATGAGAAAACGTTATCTTGTCATTTTGTGGGCGTGGCGTGATCTGGGCCGTCCATCATGTTTTGACGCGAGTTCTGAGGCGATCCGTCGGTGAAGCTGGCTCGGCGGTATTTTTCTCCATATGTGGAGGTCGGTACCTCGTCACCTCGGCTCGGTGGTTCGGTTTATCATCCTCTGCAATTAATGGCTCGGTGCCTCGTGGTTCGGCGGGCCACGAGTCGTCGAGGGGGATGTTTAAGCAAAACGACGAGCCTTTCCCTGAAACGTCGCAGTTTTTTCGTTTTACCTTCCCTTAGTGGGCCCTCAGACATCTCGAAAGCCCAACAATCGCTTTTTGGCTATAAGTTCTTACCCCCCCTCACCCCTTGGCTCATTTATTACTTTTACTCCCAAGTTTTTACTTTTGCTCTGAGTTTGCTCTGCTAACGGCGATTTTGTTCCAAGGTGGTTGCGCTAGGTGTCGCGAGGGCCAGGCAATTTTCAGCGAACTATTTCCAACCGTGAATGTCACTTCAAGGCTATGTCACATCAAGGTCAGTCCTTTTTGCCTTAGATTATTTATTCGAGATGTCAAGAGTGAGCTCGGGGAGTGAGGCATCGTCCTCGGGAGATAGAAGCGCCAAGGAGGCGAGGGAAGTAGTGAGTCATAGGAAGGGGAAGGGGGTAGTAGGGTCGTCCGCGGCCGAGAAGAAGAAGAAGAGAGTAGTGGCCCAGTCTTCGATAGTCGAGGAGATCGTGGAGCCTGAGAGGCAAGCCCCCGAGTCGGGTCGGTACCCTGGCGTGCTGTTCAGTCACGCCGGGATTAGGCAGTACAGTGGCGATTTGCTGGAGAAGGCGATCGTTGGTCGTTCGGCGACTTACGAGGAGAACGCCCTGTGGGAGGTCACCGAGGTGGATGATCTTGCTTCGGTATTATCCGAGCGGGATCTTCTCCGGATCAGAAAGGGGTTCGCCATCCCTCCAGAGTATAGGCCGATCCTCCCCGGCTCAGGGATGCGAGCGAATACCGATCTGTCACCGGACACGTGCATCTTCGACTTCGACTCCTTAAATGCTGGTCTGCGCTTCCCTCTTCACCCTTTCGTCATGAAGGTCCTTCATTGGTACTGTCTTGCTCCGGTGCAGTTCATGCCGAATACTTGGCGCCATGTGCTCGCCTTCTTGCTTCAGTGTCGTATTGCCGAGGTCGAGCCGGACATCGTCATCCTCCGGAGTTTGTATCGAATCAACCGGATGACGAAGCTCGAGCCTCGCTATTACTTGTCACCCCGGTGAGGCGTTAAGTTAATTGAAAATCCAGGTTCGATAAAGAATTGGAAGGAGAAGTTATTTCTGTTAAAGGGGCCCCCCGCCGTTGGGCATCCCGACTCGGTGGAAGGCAGAGGTGCCGAAGTTCGCGAGGGTCGACCCAGTGTTGACGGCTGCCGAGGAGGAGGTGGCGGCCAAACTAATCGCTCTCCCGATGTTGAGCTGGAGAGAGATGACCGAGGAGATGCTACACGGGTCGGGCCTTAGTCCGATCGACCCGAGTACGCTCCTGACATCTCACTGTAAATTATTTTCTTCAAATGCCTTGTACATTCTTTTAACTTTTTCTTTTGTCGCTCTGAACAGAGGTGCTAAAGATGGATTTCATGGGCATGATGACCGAGCGAAGCAAGGTCGCCGATGGCAGGAAAAGGAAGAAGCCGAGCACTGGTCTCACGTCCGGCCGACCCACCAAGCCCCCCTCGGTAGCCGCCGAGCCAACTCAGGCACCGTCTCCGTCGGTGGCCGTCCTCCCCAGCCCTTCTGCCCCTACCCTATCTGCCCCGAAAAGTGAGGCCTTCTCTATTTCGGCGGCTTTGGCGCTGCAGGCTCCGCCCTTGATGCCTCAGGCCGAGCAGATCTTGACCGAAGCCCATAAGAAGTTGTTCGTCCCCGAATGTCGGGTGAAGAACCACGACGGCTTTTTGGGCGACTCGCAGATGTGCATGCAGGCCGTCAAACATCTTGCAACCCCAAAGGACCGAGCCGCCCTGAAGGCGGGGATGACCGGCGATGATACCTACGAAATTGCTCGGTCGCTTATGTCGGTAAGTCTTGATTCCTCCTGAAGATTTCTTAAGTCCACAGCTCGGCTTTCGTTGCGATATAACTCAACTTTTTGCAGGCCATCTGTCACTTCGACCACCTCGTCCAAGAATTCGCCAAGCAGGAGAGGGAGTTGAAGGCCCTCTGTGACAAGGACCGGGCGGAAAGGGCGAGGGCTGTGAATCAGCTCGACGCGGAACAGCGCCACTCGGAGGCCCTGGAGGCTCGAGTCGTCGACCTCGAGGCAGGCCTGGAGCGAGCGAAGGAGGAGCTCGCTGCGGAGGTCGCCAAGGCTGATGAGGAGAGGGCCGCAGCGGCGAAGGCCTTGGAGGCAGCGAAGGCAGGATAGGCCGAGGCGGTGGAGAAGGCGAGGAAAGAGATGGAAGCCGAGGCAAAAAGCCACATGGCCAAGAATATGGAGCTTTCTTACGCGAGAGTGCTCGACCATGTGGAGGCTCGGGTCCCTGGCTTCGAGAGGGTGGGGTACCGGCTGTGGCCCAGCAACGAGGTAGGAGGCGACGAGGAGGCGGGCGAAGAGGAGGAAGGAGAAGAGGAGGGCGAGTAGCGTTGTGGCGAGGTGCTTGACATTTCGGAGACCGTGGCAGCCGACCCTCAAGCAAGGGTGACGGGGGGTGAGGGGCCATCTGCCGTGGCGCCTGTGTCCGAGCTGCCGCCCAGGTGGACCTTTGATCCCCTCGCCTTCGTAAAAAAAAATTTCTTTTTCTTTCATTGTAATGCCTTATAGCGGAATGGCCACCGCCTTTTTTGCCATGAATGAAATTTTGCCCGAACTCGAGTTTCGACCAAGTGTGGGACGGTTTTTATTTTTTTTTTGGAATTTGGCCAAGTGTTGGGCTCGGAATTTCTATGAAGTTCGGCAAGTGTTGAGTACTGTCTTTAGTCTTTTTTCTTTTTGTGTTGATATGCTTCGTTCTTTCAGATCGTCGAACTCAGTTCGGACTCTGAGGCAGCCCGCCTTCGTGCAGAACTATGGAAGCGGTCTCGCAAAGCTCGTCTGGAGGGCGAGGTGGAGTTGCTCAGGAGGGTGTTGTTCGGCATCGAGAGAGAGAAAAGCGAGCTGCTGGCGGAGGTTCGCCATTTGCAAATAACCGAAGGAGAGCTCTCGGCGAATGAGGATGAGTTAAACGAGCTAACTTCAGCAATGCGGAAGCTGACGGCCGAGCGTGACGAGCTTACGGTGAAGGTCGAGCAATTAAGGAGGGTCACGGTCAACAAAAGCATTGAAGTGACCAACCTTCGCCGCATCATAGCTGACAGTGCTGGTAACGCATGCTCGGCTAAGCTTCCTTGGTTTAAGATATCTGTAAAGGACGATGCTTTGAAGGATAGGATCGTCGAACTCGAGGAGGAAGTCGCCCGCCTTAAACCTCAGCCTTTGAGGGTTAACGTCTGAAGCACTTCGTATACCCGCGAGGAGAGTGAGAGGGGGATCTCCTTCTACGAGCTCACGACTCGTCCACCTATCGTTTGGCGGAGCCTAACCGACGCTCAGAGCGGCATGGCCATCTTGTCTAGTGGAGCCTCGGTCGGGGCCACATTCATAGGTAGCGCCGAAGAGGCATCTCGGTTCGTTGGTGTAGAGACGAGCTCGGAGGTTAAGCGGCGTCGCCCTCGTGTTTCTCTAAACCGAAGCATCCCCGTCCCGAAGAAGCGTTGAAAGAGTTGTGTTATGCTTTTGAATTTTTGTAGCACCTCGTTGTAGTAGCTTGGTCTTGTAACTTGAATATTTTCGTTTGTTGTACTCTTTAATAAAAGTTCGTTTTTTTTTTTGATACTCCTGTGTTAGAGTTTGTTTCAACGGTTGTGGGTGTAGAACCCCGTATTTTCAAATATTATTTTAATTATTTGAAAATGAATTTAAATAATTTTGAGGATTTAAATAAATATTTTCTAAGAAATCTATCTTTTGTACACGTGCAAAACACGTGCAAATGACTTTTCAGAAGTTTGAAAATTTTAGTTTTCCTTATGAAAAATCATTATTTATTATTTGAGAATTATTTAGTATTTTTCCAGATTTTTCTGAAATTAATTAGTACTATTTGCAATTTTTGGGAAAAGAAGGACTTATTTGCAAAATTGACATTTTGAGGGTTTAGAGTGCAAAATGTATTTGCTGGACATTACGATCAGTATTTTTGAGGTTTGGAAGTATATTCTTCTATTAGATCCTAATTTAAATGATATTTGATTGAATTTTCAAGACTAAACCTATGTATGTAAAATTGTATTCTTAAAAGGACTATTTTGCAAAGTGGGAATATAACCCTAATATTTTACCCCGGCATATTTAAGGGAAATTCTTTCCCAGCCGTCATTGAGTATGTTCAGAATTTCTTGAGATTATTTTGGAAGAACAAAGGAGGATTCTTGGATCTAGCAAGGAGGAGCTTTTGTGGATCTTTTCATCAAAACAAAGGTGAGTGGTTTGTTTTGTTGTTTTGTTTTGCTTTGCTTGTTTTGTTTGTCTTGATTGATGAATGACGTAAGATCTTGTTATGCTTGTTTGTGATCATTATGCCATTATTTTGTTAGTCCCATTGAATGTATGGTATGGATCTTTTATTTGTTATGGAGGATGAGAACTGATCTTGTTGATATTTGAACCATGTATGAGAAAATATTAAGATTTGTTGAGGAAATGTTGATCTATGAGATCGTATTGTTGGGAGACATATTAAGAATTGATTTTGTTGTGATTAGATAGTAAACACCTGGATCTTATGGTTGTAAATCAGATTTGGATTAAGTTATGGAAGACATTTTGTTGAGAAAAACCCTAATGGGAGAATTAAGAATTGAGATCATGAGAATATGAGATTGGAGAAATTGATTGATTGAGTAATGTAACCATGATGGAGATTATTGAGAATTGTTTATTTGTCTGGATATAAATTAATTTTATGATCGATGAATCCTTAGAATACTCTCGTTTGATTTGTGTTCAGACCTATACTTTTTGTAAATCTGTAGCCGACAGTCGACTGGACTGCGAAGCAGTCGACTGGTACGAGCCTACTGTGTATTTTCAGTCTTTGAGTTTTGTTCGGGACAGTCGACCTAGACTGAGGTCAGTCGACTGATCCTCTGTTTGTGATTTTGTTCAGTCCTTTCGGGACAGTCAACCTATGACCCTCCAGTCGACTCAAATACTTAGAATATTTTTGATGAGAATTATTTGTCTTTGTCTCGGGGCAGTCGGCTGACCCCTTGGTAAGTCGACTGATTATGCCTTAGTTTATTTTTGAGAAATGTTGGATTATGTCCTCTGGACAGTCGACTGATCTGATATGCAGTCGACTGGTCCTGAAGGATCTTTGTATTTGATTGTGAGATATTTTGTTTAGTGTTTGATTTTAAGATGTTCAGTTAAGTATTTGTTTTTGAGATGTTCAGTTAAGAACATGATTTTGAGATATTTTGTTGAGCCGCTTGTTAAGTGGAATTTGTTCAGATACTTGTTTTTGAGTCTCTAGAGGTAGGTGACCCTAGTATACCGGTGTTTGTTCAGTTATTTGTTGAGGCCCATCGAGGAAAATTTTCAGTTATTCAGATTTTTAGTCCGGTAGGGTACACTACTCTAGGAGATTTGTTTAGTAACCCAAACTAATAAGGACAGGCATTAGTAGTGTCATGACGAATGGGAACTTGAGTTATGCACCTCAGTATGGCTTTTGATGTAGGATTTAATCTCCTGAATTATCCAAGTAGTTAACTTGTGATGTGTGATTTATCTCCGGAATTATCCAGGTAGTTAACCTGTGATGCGAGGTATTTCTCCTGAATTATCCAAGTAATTATCTTGAGATGTGGGATTGAACTACGGAATTATCGGAGTCGAGGCGACGCTTTTGGGGTATTATTGTGATAAGGAATCTATGTTTAGATGTGGGATGATCTCCTGAATTATCCAGGGAAAATACCTGTGATGTGGGATCAATCTCCGGAATGATCAAGCATAGGCAAATTATCATAGTTTATCTTCATCTCTTAGTAGTCATCGTTGTCAGCATGTAGTCATGATGTTTTCTTGAATCACTTTTATGCATTCGGATTTCCTGTTTTTACACACTTGGCTTTTGGTTTTGGTATCACCCATTACTCTTTTATTGTTACTTCATACTTTAGTGTTTGATTATTATTTGTTGGATATCATGTTTTAAGTTCATTTATGTCATTTGTTTGATTAGTTGCCACTCACACCATTTTTATGGCTGACCCCTTTAGTTTGGGGGTTAGGGTTCAACTCTAGCCTCACATGTTGCAGGTTATTGCTTAGACTGGAGGTTGGAAACTTGAGTGGGCATTTTGAGATAATTTCAATTATTTAGTGTTTGGTGTAAAATTGTAAAGGATATTTGAGATCTTTTGAGTTGTATGTAAAAGATTAAATGGTGTTGAGATGATTAGACTTCCGCTGGGATTTGTAATGATTGTTGTAATAAAAGGAAAGAAAATTTTAGTGGTGTTTATTGGTGTTTATTGTTGTATTGAAGTGGATTGCTGGGATTTCGCCACTTATTTTCTAAGCTCTCATATTAGAAATTTGGGGCGCTACAGAGATTGGTATCAGAGCTCCGCTTCAATGTAATAATAGACATAGTATGACAACCAACCTAGGTGTGGACACTAGAGAGTGAGTACCTAGGTGTGGACATCAGAGTGTGAGTATCACATAGAATTAAATTATGATGTTTGGTTTGAAATTATGGTTTGGGGTATGGTTATGGCTTTGCCATAGGGTAATGATTTGAGTTTGAATTGTATGTGTGCTCTAACTTTACCCTCGTTTTGCAGTAATCACGATGGTTGTACCCAGAGGTAGAAATGGTGGCAACAATGAGGATGGATCGGGTAGTTCTCGAGGAGCGGGAATTGACCTAGAGGCTGAGTTTGCTAAGGTTTATCAGACCTTGAACACGCTGATGGCACTCAATGTGGCGCAGCAGCAAGCACAGCAGCAGAACCCGCCGCCAAATCATGGAGCTGGGCATGGATTGGTGAATGCCGACCCCATCAAGCAGATTGAATCCTTTAAGAGGATGAGGCCACCAGTCTTTGAGGGGCAAGCTGATCCAACAGCAGCAGACGAATGGATTCGGAAGATGGAGACGATCTTCGAAGTATCGGAGACTCCAGCAGCCAGCAAGGTGAACTTAGCTTCGATGCAGCTCGAGAAAGATGCTGGTGTATGGTGGGAGTCATTAAAGAGGAATCTGGGAGATCAGCAGCTGACGTGGGAAGCTTTTCTGGAGGAGTTCAGAGATCGCTTCTTTCCTCTTGATGTTCAGGAGAAGAAGGCGACTGAGTTCATGAACCTTCAGCAGGGGAGCATGACTGTTCGGGAGTACGAGACGAAGTTCGCTCAACTTTCGAGGTATGCACCAGAGTTGGTCACGGATGAAGCAAAGAAGGCCAAAAAGTTTGAGCAGGGCTTGAGGTCAAGGATGGTTCCATTGGGCATTAGAAGATTTGACAAGCTGGTCAGGAGGGCCGCGATGACTGAAGAAGATATGGAACTATTTCAGAAGAAGCAGGATACTTGGAACCGGAACAAGAGGCCAGCATCAGGCCAGAGTGGGAAGGGATTCCCCGCGAAGCAGGCGAAGTTCAGTGGACCGGTGCAGAGGCACCTGGAGCTCAGGGAGTGACCTGCTACTACTGCAAGGAAGTAGGACATTACAGGTCAGCATGTCCGAAGTTGGCAGAGCATGTTTGTTCTCAGTGTGGGCAGACTGGACACTCAAAGCCCCATTGTCCACAACTGAAGAAAGACGGTTCGGGTGGAAGCAAAGTCCCGAAGAGGCAAGGGCGAGTATTTGCATTGACCGAGGAGGATGCGAGGAACTCGGAAGATGTAATACAGGGTATGCAGGAATTTTGATTTCTTTCATTTTTGAATCAGTGTAATGAATAAAAGCTTTTATTTCAGAACAATTTAACATTGAGTATCATTCTTAATGTAATAGGAATTGTTTTAATAAATGGAATAAAAGCAAAGGTTTTGTTTGACACTGGTTCATCGCATACATTTGTATCGCCAAGTTTTGCAAAGATCTTAGGTTTGGAACCTAAGTTATTTCCAGGCAGGGTTTTGTCGGTGGCAACGCCGTCAGGTGAAGAGCTGGTAGCGGATCGATATTACGAGGGCTGTGATATCGAGATTGGTGGAAGGATGTTCGGCATCGACTTGATCGAGCTACAAGTGTTGGGAGTGGATGTCATCGTAGGCATCGATTGGATGGCTATTTATGATGCCACAATTGATTGCAAGCAGAAGGAGGTGTTGGTGAAAGCACCAGGTGGACCTGCAGTAACTTTCCAAGGGAAGAAGAAGATCCCGCAGGTGGCTGCAATGGTATCTGAGAAGTCTATTGCAGAAGAAGTCAAGGGCATTCCGGTGGTTCGAAAGTTGCCTCAGGTGTTCTTGGATGACTTTCCAGGATTACCGTCACAGAGAGATGTGGAGTTTTGCATCAATGTTCAGCCGGGGAGTGCGCCGATTTCCAAGGCTCCGTACAGGATGGCACCTGTAGAGCAGGATGAAGTGAAGAAGCAGATTGAGGAGCTTTTGAGCAAAGGGCTTATCAGACCGAGTTCTTCTCCGTGGGGAGCGCCTGTGCTGTTAGTCAAGAAGAAGGATGGGTCGATGAGGATGTGCATTGACTACAGGGAGTTGAATAGGGTGACTATTCAGAACAAGTACCCACTGCCGCGGATAGATGATTTGTTCGACAGGCTTCGAGGAGCAGCGGTATTTTCAAAGATTGACTTGAGGTCAGGATATCATCAGGTGCGAGTCAAGGAGGAAGATGTGAGTAAGACAGTGTTCAGGACTCGTCATGGGCTGTATGAGTTTTTGGTGATGCCATTCGGGTTGACGAATGCGCCAGCAGTTTTCATGGATATGATGAATCGGGTGTTGAGGCCATTCATTGATTCCTTCGTGGTGGTCTTCATCGATGATATCTTGGTGTATTCGAAGTCGGAGGAGGATCATTCTAAGCACTTGACAGTGGTATTACAGACATTGCAGGAGCACAGCTTGTATACTAAATTGTCAAAGTGTGAATTTTGGAAGTCTGAGGTAGCTTTCCTTGGTCACATTCTTTCTAAGGAGGGAGTGGCTACTGATCCTCAGAAAGTGGAAGCGGTGAAGGATTGGCCCAGACCGACGTCAGTGAAGGAAGTCAGAAGCTTCTTGGGATTAGCTGGTTACTACAGGAGGTTTATTCAGGGGTATTCTCAGATTGCAGTTCCATTGACAGGTTTGACCCGGAAGAGTGTGGCATTTGTGTGGACAGATAAGTGCGAGGAGAGTTTCCTTGAGTTAAAGGAAAGGTTGACTACTGCACCTATATTAGCATTGCCGCAAGCAGGGAAAGATTATGACATCTACAGTGATGCATCTCTCAGAGGTTTGGGATGTGTCTTGATGCAGGAAGGCAAGGTCATTGCTTATGGTTCGAGACAGTTGCGTCCGCATGAGAAGAATTATCCGACGCATGATTTGGAGCTAGCAGCTATCATTTATGCCTTGAAGCTATGGAGGCATTATGTCTATGGTGAGAAGGTCAACATGTACACTGACCACAAGAGCCTGAAGTACATTTATCAGCAGAGGGATTTGAATCTTCGTCAGAGAAGATGGTTGGAGGTATTGGAAGACATTCGTCCTGAGATCAAGTATCAACCGGGCAAGGCGAATGTAGTGGTTGATGGACTTAGCAGGAAGAGTAGTTTGTCAAGGTTGATCACTACTCGAAGAGAGTTGGCAGCAGAGATCGATCAGGCAGGTATCGAGGTGGTACTGCGAGGTTTAGGGGCATCTTTGGCTCAGTTGAGGCTGCAGCCGTCTTTGAGGGAGAATATTGTGGAAGGTCAGAGATCAGATGCAGAGATCCAGAAGATGTTGCAGCAGGTTTCAGAAGGCAAGTTATCAGAATTTCGTGTCCAAGGTGGAGTTCTTTGGTTGGGTGAGAGGTTGTGTGTTCCAGATGATGCAGAGTTGAGAGAGAGTATCTTGCAGGAGGCACACAGCACATTGTTATCAGTTCATCCAGGAGGCACGAAGATGTACAGGGACATCAAACAGCACTTTTGGTGGTCTGGCATGAAGCGAGATGTAGCAGATTTTGTGGCAAGGTGTCTGACTTGTCAGCAGATCAAGGCAGAGAATCAGAGACCTGGAGGTTTGTTGCAGCCTTTACCCATTCCGGAGTGGAAGTGGGAGAATATCAGCATGGACTTTATTACGGGTTTGCAGAGGAGTTCGAAGGGCAATGACTCGATTTGGGTTGTTGTGGACCGATTGACTAAGTCGGCACATTTTCTAGCCATGAAGATTACTTGGTCAATGGAGAAATTGGCTGAGTTGTACATTGGAGAGATTGTGAGACTTCATGGAGTTCCAGTTTCGATTGTGTCTGACAGAGATCCGAGGTTTACATCAAGGTTTTGGAGAAGTTTACAAGCAGCTTTGGGCACCAGGACTGATTTCAGTACAGCATTTCATCCGCAGACAGATGGTCAGACGGAGAGGGTGAATCGAGTGCTGGAAGATATGTTGAGAGCTTGTGTTATGGACTTTGGTGGTAGTTGGGAGAGATACTTGGCATTGGTTGAGTTTGCCTATAATAATAGTTACCATGCAAGTATTGGGATGGCACCGTATGAGGCTTTGTACGGGCGGAGGTGCAGGACACCTGTTTGTTGGTATGAGGTTGGCGAGAGGCAGATGTATGGTCCTGAGATCGTGCAACAGACGTCAGAGCAGATTGAGCTGATTCGCAAGAGATTAGTTGAAGCTCAGAGTCGGCAGAAGAGTTATGCTGACACTCGACGAAGGGAGTTGGAATTTGAGGTTGGGGATGCAGTTTTTCTCAAGGTTTCTTCGACCAAAGGAGTGATCAGATTTGGTAAGGGAGGCAAGTTGGCACCGAGGTACATTGGGTCATACAAGATCGTGGAGAGGATTGGCAAGACCGCATACAGATTAAAACTTCCTGAGGAGTTAGCGCAGGTACATGATGTGTTTCATGTGTCGCTATTAAGGAAGTATGTGGCCGATCAGAATCATCAGTTAGTGGAAGTTCCTGAAGATCTACAGGTGAACTTGAGCTACAAGGAACAGCCTGTTGAGATCGTTGATCGTAGGGAGAAAGTCCTTAGAAGCAAGGTGATACCTATGGTCAAGGTATTGTGGAGGAATCAACAGTTCGAGGAGGCTACTTGGGAGCCAGAGGATCGCATGCAGAAGGATTTTCCTGGATTGTTTGTATGAATGTATTTTCTTGTATGTGATTGAAATTCTTTGAATGATTGGACCATTGATCGATACATGATGTAATCCTTTATTTTGATTGTGATGTTATATGAAATTATTTGGATTATGATCTATTTATGAAGTATTGTTTTCTTTTGTTGGTATGTGTTTGAACTCATTAGTGGTAGTTCTGAGGACAGAACTCTTCTAAGGAGGGAGTGATGTAGAACCCCGTATTTTCAAATATTATTTTAATTATTTGAAAATGAATTTAAATAATTTTGAGGATTTAAATAAATATTTTCTAAGAAATCTATCTTTTGTACACGTGCAAAACACGTGCAAATGACTTTTCAGAAGTTTGAAAATTTTAGTTTTCCTTATGAAAAATCATTATTTATTATTTGAGAATTATTTAGTATTTTTCCAGATTTTTCTGAAATTAATTAGTACTATTTGCAATTTTTGGGAAAAGAAGGACTTATTTGCAAAATTGACATTTTGAGGGTTTAGAGTGCAAAATGTATTTGCTGGACATTACGATCAGTATTTTTGAGGTTTGGAAGTATATTCTTCTATTAGATCCTAATTTAAATGATATTTGATTGAATTTTCAAGACTAAACCTATGTATGTAAAATTGTATTCTTAAAAGGACTATTTTGCAAAGTGGGAATATAACCCTAATATTTTACCCCGGCATATTTAAGGAAAATTCTTTCCCAGCCGTCATTGGGTATGTTCAGAATTTCTTGAGATTATTTTGGAAGAACAAAGGAGGATTCTTGGATCTAGCAAGGAGGAGCTTTTGTGGATCTTTTCATCAAAACAAAGGTGAGTGGTTTGTTTTGTTGTTTTGTTTTGCTTTGCTTGTTTTGTTTGTCTTGATTGATGAATGACGTAAGATCTTGTTATGCTTGTTTGTGATCATTATGTCATTATTTTGTTAGTCCCATTGAATGTATGGTATGGATCTTTTATTTGTTATGGAGGATGAGAACTGATCTTGTTGATATTTGAACCATGTATGAGAAAATATTAAGATTTGTTGAGGAAATGTTGATCTATGAGATCGTATTGTTGGGAGACATATTAAGAATTGATTTTGTTGTGATTAGATAGTAAACACCTGGATCTTATGGTTGTAAATCAGATTTGGATTAAGTTATGGAAGACATTTTGTTGAGAAAAACCCTAATGGGAGAATTAAGAATTGAGATCATGAGAATATGAGATTGGAGAAATTGATTGATTGAGTAATGTAACCATGATGGAGATTATTGAGAATTGTTTATTTGTCTGGATATAAATTAATTTTATGATCGATGAATCCTTAGAATACTCTCGTTTGATTTGTGTTCAGACCTATACTTTTTGTAAATCTGTAGCCGACAGTCGACTGGACTGCGAAGCAGTCGACTGGTACGAGCCTACTGTGTATTTTCAGTCTTTGAGTTTTGTTCGGGACAGTCGACCTAGACTGAGGTCAGTCGACTGATCCTCTGTTTGTGATTTTGTTCAGTCCTTTCGGGATAGTCGACCTATGACCCTCCAGTCGACTCAAATACTTAGAATATTTTTGATGAGAATTATTTGTCTTTGTCTCGGGGCAGTCGACTGACCCCTTGGTAAGTCGACTGATTATGCCTTAGTTTATTTTTGAGAAATGTTAGATTATGTCCTCTGGACAGTCGACTGATCTGATATGCAGTCGACTGGTCCTGAAGGATCTTTGTATTTGATTGTGAGATATTTTGTTTAGTGTTTGATTTTAAGATGTTCAGTTAAGTATTTGTTTTTGAGATGTTCAGTTAAGAACATGATTTTGAGATATTTTGTTGAGCCGCTTGTTAAGTGGAATTTGTTCAGATACTTGTTTTTGAGTCTCTAGAGGTAGGTGACCCTAGTATACCAGTGTTTGTTCAGTTATTTGTTGAGGCCTATCGAGGCAAATTTTCAGTTATTCAGATTTTTAGTCCGGTAGGGTACACTACTCTAGGAGATTTGTTCAGTAACCCAAACTAATAAGGACAGGCATTAGTAGTGTCATGACGAATGGGAACTTGAGTTATGCACCTCAGTATGGCTTTTGATGTAGGATTTAATCTCCTGAATTATCCAAGTAGTTAACTTGTGATGTGTGATTTATCTCCGGAATTATCCAGGTAGTTAACCTGTGATGCGAGGTATTTCTCCTGAATTATCCAAGTAATTATCTTGAGATGTGGGATTGAACTACGGAATTATCGGAGTCGAGGCGACGCTTTTGGGGTATTATTGTGATAAGGAATCAATGTTTAGATGTGGGATGATCTCCTGAATTATCCAGGGAAAATACCTGTGATGTGGGATCAATCTCCGGAATGATCAAGAATAGGCAAATTATCATAGTTTATCTTCATCTCTTAGTAGTCATCATTGTCAGCATGTAGTCATGATATTTTCTTGAATCACTTTTATGCATTCGGATTTCCTGTTTTTACACACTTGGCTTTTGGTTTTGGTATCACCCATTACTCTTTTATTGTTACTTCATACTTTAGTGTTTGATTATTATTTGTTGGATATCATGTTTTAAGTTCATTTATGTCATTTGTTTGATTAGTTGCCACTCACACCATTTTTATGGCTGACCCCTTTAGTTTGGGGGTTAGGGTTCAACTCTAGCCTCACATGTTGCAGGTTATTGCTTAGACTGGAGGTTGGAAACTTGAGTGGGCATTTTGAGATAATTTCAATTATTTAGTGTTTGGTGTAAAATTGTAAAGGATATTTGAGATCTTTTGAGTTGTATGTAAAAGATTAAATGGTGTTGAGATGATTAGACTTCCGCTGGGATTTGTAATGATTGTTGTAATAAAAGGAAAGAAAATTTTAGTGGTGTTTATTGGTGTTTATTGTTGTATTGAAGTGGATTGCTGGGATTTCGCCACTTATTTTCTAAGCTCTCATATTAGAAATTTGGGGCGCTACAGTGGGAGAAATTCTGAATGGCGAACCGCTTTCAGCTTGCTTAAGAGCGAGCTTGCGAAGCAGAGTCGAGCCAAGTGTTGGACTCCGAACTCGTCCTTAGAGTTTGTTTCAACGGTTATGGGAGCAATTCCGAATGGCGAACCGCTTCTAGCTCGCTTAAGAGCGAGCTTGCGAAGCGGAGTCGAGCCAAGTGTTGGACTCCGAACTCGTCGTTAGAGTTTGCAAAGCAGAGCTTGCTTAAGAGCGAGCTTGCGAAGCAGAGTCGAGCCAAGTGTTGGACTCTGAACTCATCGTTAGAGTTTGTTTCAACGGTTGTGGGAGCAATTCCGAATGGCGAACCACTTTTAGCTCGCTTAAGAGCGAGCTTGCGAAGCGGAGTCGAGCCAAGTGTTGGACTCCGAACTCGTCATTAGAGTTTGTTTCAACGGTTGTGGGAGCAATTCCGAATGGCGAACCACTTCTAGCTCGCTTAAGAGCGAGCTTGCGAAGCGGAGTCGAGCCAAGTGTTGGACTCCGAACTCGTCATTAGAGTTTGTTTCAACGGTTGTGGGAGCAATTCCGAATGGCGAACCACTTCTAGCTCGCTTAAGAGCGAGCTTGCGAAGCGGAGTCGAGCCAAGTGTTGGACTCCGAACTCGTCGTTTGGGTATAAAGAAGGTAAAAATAGAGAGATACAAGCAATTCACAAGTAAGATATGAAGAAAAATGTTCTTTATTGAAAACTAATAGTCGGCTGCTTCTAAGTTGCGAGCCGTTATTACATTGGAGAAATAAAGGAGCAAAAGTAAAATTACAAGTGAAGGGAAAGGAACGGTTCGACATCTGACGGTACTCGGAGAGGCGTTCATGCGCTCTCTTGGTACTTCAAGAGATGGTCGGCATTCCAAGTCCTGGGAATCTCTCTTCCTTCAAGGTCTTCTAGACGGTATGTCCCAGGCCGAACCACTTTGGTGATCTTGTAGGGTCCTTCCCAATTTGGAGCCAGCTTGTTCTTCTGACTGGGGAATGATATAGCTAACTTTCTGAGGACCAAGTCCCCTTCTTTGAGGTTGGTGGGATGGACCCTCTTGTTGTAGGCCAGCTCGATCCTCCTTCGGTAGCTTTGTTGGCGAATCGAGGCTCTTTCCCTGAGCTCATCAATCAGATCAAGATTCGCCCGAAGTTCTCTGGCATTCTGCTCTTCTTCATAGGCAATGAGGCGAGGAGAGGGGATGTAATACCCTAATTTTTCTAATATATGAAAGATTATTTATTTTCACATATGGTATGCATGTGTAGTTTGTTGACTATCATTTCTCAACATGATGATTAAAGAGTATTATTTTCTATAAAGCATTTTTCTTAAAGCCCAATGATTAGTGCTTATTTCTTTTGAAATAATTATTTTGGCCCAAACTAATTTAAGCCCATGGTTTAATCCTCTTATTTTTACAACTTGTTTTTGTGTAACATTTTTTTTATAAGACTTGTCATGAGTGTACAAGTTTTATTAGTGTGGTTTGTGCATACACGTGCATTTCGCATACACGTGCTTTGAGCACTCTTTCTTGGCCGGTTTTGGGGTGGAGTAATGGATTGGAATCATGGTTAGTTGTGTAGAGGTGTGGGTAGTTTTTTCAACCCCCTAGTGCATCCTAGCCCTTGATCCTATAACTATCTACTAAATCCTAGCCCTCCATTCCACTTATTTTCTAGTATAAATACCCCCTCTCATTCCCTATCTCTTTTACACTAAAATTATTATTGTAAGAGAGGTATTTTGTAAGTTGTGTGTGGGTGCTTTTCTGTGGAGGCCGAGTAGTATTCTGAAGAGTTCGGTGTGGAGCAAAGGAGCAAGGAGCGAGGAGTCATTCACTACATTAAGGAACTTTTGCTGGATTTCGATTATTTCTTCAAATAAGGTGGGTGTTTCTCAGGACTTCTAATGTAGGAATTATACCATGATTATTATAATTGCTACCATGTTATGAAAAGTAAAATTCAATGTATTAGAAATTGCCTGAGCATGCTGATGATAATAAGAACAAAAGGGTCGGTACAGTCGACTGTCACATGAACCAGTCGACTGGTACGAGACAATTATTTTTCATGATGTGGTAATGAACATGTATGCAAAACAGACGTAATAGTGCGATTGCTAAGTTCATATTTCCCTATGACACAAATGATGGAGGGAAGATGAATGGATGAAAGAACTAGCGATGATTAACAAAACTAAGAACGGTCGGTGCAGTCGACTGACGATGTGTTCAGCCGACTGGTGCATTGATTTAATTTTGATTATTCAGCAATTCCATGAAATGAGATATTCCATTATGTTGACCTAGTATAATGACTTGAGATTTATATCTTCATCTTCGCAAGCAAGTTATGAATAAGTGTGAATGCATGTTTAAAGTGTTTCCCTTAAAGAAAAGACAATATTAGTAACTTGAAATTCCATGCTGCGATGCTACTAAACAAGTAAGAAGTGTGGTGTTTATGGAATATGAATGTATGTATACTGTGATGAAAATGCATGTGTGAATGGTTGGAAAGATAATTCCTGATTTTTAAATTCTGAAACTGCCCAGTCGACTTAGTGCGTGTAGCAAGTCGACTGAGCTGAACATAGAAATGTGCTATCAAAAATCCCAGGACAGACGACTGATGGATGAACAGTCGACTGTTACGTGGATAACATTTTGAACATGAAAAGTTGTGGGACAGACGACTGGCCATGTGCAGCAGTCTACTCTCCCGAGTGTTTATGATGAACTTGTATTGACTGTACGAGTCGACTGGTATTCTTCCAAGTCGACTGTACAGAGTAGATTCTGATATGTCAGAGATTCCAGTTTTGATTATTCCCGAAAGTGGTGAACTTTATGATTGATGCCAATGAATTTTATGGCTGTATGAATTTATATGAAAAGAATCATAGATGTGTGTTGAGAATTAAATGAACATGAAAGGCTAAGATCATGATAAGGAAGTCTGTGAGACTCTAAATTGAATTATGAGCTGAAGTGCTCCATTGGAAATTGTGAATTGTAAATTGAAACGAAGAGTAGCTAAGTCTCCCCCGGCAGTGAAATGAATGAAATGAAATGAGAATTGAAAGACCAAGGTTGGTCATGCATTGAAATGAAATTGATAAGTTCGGTTTGGTGGAGAGGCTAACTCTAGAGCTTTGATTTTTATTCATGATTCTAATGATTTTAGTACATAGTGAAGAGGTGATGAAGGTGAGAGAAAAACATAAGTATGAGAACTAGAGTTTACGGTGCGGGTGTGTGAGCCGCAGAATGCATGCTTGATGAGTCAAGACATGGCACGGGCACAACTCAGAATGATCGGACTTTAGTCACGCTTGTGGGATATTTGGTGACTGCAAGAGGATCGTGTTCAGGGAGGAGGCTGAATTGCCGCAGAATGCATGCTTGATGAGTCAAGACATGGCGCGGGGTTCCCCTCCAGGGGCCAGGACACGTGCTTGTACTCATAGATCATCTAGGATACTCACTGTAATTACAGAAGTAGAGTAAGTCATGGCGAGGGATTGAACCCTACAAAATAAAGAACGATTAAGAGGCTTGCCCTCGGACCTATGTAGTATGGGATGCATAGAATCCGAACAAGTGCGCATTAGTGTCATGTAAATTAAGTAATTGCATTAAGGATTAAGTGCACGATCACGACTCGACATTATTAAGATTTTCCCCTTTACTTTAATTGTTATGTGAACAAGTTTGTGGTTGTTAAGAAATGAGATTCGTTATACTGTTTCTGGCATAGAGAGGATGGCCTTGTATAATTATCGTCGGTTGAATAAACTGACGTACCCACAGTTTGTATGCAGGTGAATTACATGTAAAGAGGAATGGATGCATAAAGATTGTGCCATGTTGTTGTACATTTATTTAAATTGTTGTATATTTTTACTTCCGCTGTGCAAATGTAAATGTAATTTATGATGTAACTCTGATGTAAAAGAAAAGTTTGAATTTCCTTGTAAAGTTGTACTAAAGAAAGCGAAAAGATCCTCTAGAACATCTCGAATTTAGTGTTTTGGGATTCGGGGCGTTACAGAGTGGTATCAGAGCCACGCTTTCTACACTTTCCCTGTTGGTACAAATTTATAGGGAACGACACCCTAGATGTGGACATTAGAGTGTGTGTCTGAGTTTGGAGATTTAAATGTAAGTAACTTACATTTGTGTTGCTCTATGACTTATGCTTCTTCCTCTCTATTCTAAGATGGCTGATCATTTCGACCCCGCTGGATGCGACGACTGGCATATCATTGAGGAAGAGTACCATCCTGGACAGGCTGATTCTGAGGACGAGTATCACCCTGGGCAAGCAGATTCTGATGAGGAAGAGTGGCCTGAATCTCGAGAGATCACCCCACCTCCAGATTCATCTGACGATTCTTCTTCCGATGAAGAAGAGGGACCAGCTCTGAGTAACACTGTGGCTTCTCTTCAGAGGCAGGTGGAGACCCTGAAGGAGAGAGTTGGAGTATTGGAAGCTCAACTGGCGAAGCGAAAGGACGATTTTTCTGTTCTCAGTCACCGAGTATGGGAACTTTAGAAGAGAAAGAACTTGGCAGATGTGCTGAAGGATGAAGTTGAAGAACTACGGGAAGAACTTCGAGCAGCGAAGAGGACCCGTAGGAGTTAGATTGTTGTAGCTTCTATTTTCTTCCATTCTGATGTCAAAAATGTTTTTAATTCGAATGTATAAACTTTGGAATTCAATGAAATGCAAGTTGGTTTAAATTCTTGTCTTATACTTCGAATTTAATGGAATTTTTGCATCAGAATATGTCGAGAAGAGGAGCTAGGAATGAGGAAGGTTTGGATCTGGAGACCGAACTTGCAAGGGTTTACCAGACGCTGAATGCAGTGGCTGTGAACCAAGGAAGGGGGGCGGTGAATCCAGTGCCCGAGGCGATTAAGCTAGTGGAATCGTTCAAGAGAATGAAGCCACCTGTATTCGAGGGAAAGTCAGACCCAGATGTGGCTGACAACTGGATTCAGCAAGTGGAGACGATCTTTGAGGTGTTGGAGACACCGGAGGGCAGCAAGGTCAAGTTGGCGACTTTGCAATTGGAGAAGGATGCGGCTGTTTGGTGGCAGTCGATGAGGAGGACCATGGGAGGTATAGTGCTTGGCTGGGAGGAATTTCTGGAGAAATTTCGCAGTCATTATTTCCCCTCCGATGTTCAGGAGAAGAAGGCCATGGAGTTTCTGTCACTTCAGCAAGGCAGCATGTCAGTGAAGGAGTATGAAACTAAGTTTACTCAGCTCTCCAGGTATGCTCCAGAACTGGTGATGGATGAGGCGAAGAAGGCTCGTAAGTTCGAGCATGGTCTGAGGCCGAGCTTGAGATCCCGGATGATACCTCTTGGTATCAGAAGATTCGACAAGCTGATCAAGAGGGCGGCAGCGACGGAGGCGGATATGGAGCAGTTCCATGTTGTTCAGAGCCGGAGGAACAACTGGCAGTCCGGGAAGAGTCCCGCCAATTATGGGAGTTTCAAGGGGCAACCATCTGCACAGAGGTTCAAACCGACAGGGGCGAACGCCATCAGTGTAGTTGGAGGACCTGGAAACAATGTGGTGAGACCTTCTGCAGTCACTTGCTACAACTGTGGTGAAATGGGACATTACCAATCTCGATGTCTCAAACCACGGGCTGGCAATCACAATGTGCCAATACAGCAGACTGGGAAGAGGCCGTACCAATCAGGGCGAGTATTTGCTTTGACGGAAGCTGACGCTGAGGAAGCAGATCAGGTCATCTCTGGTACGAGGGCTGATGTTTAGTGTGGTTTTTGTCATTTCTTCTTCCCGCTTATATTGTGAAACTATTATGTAATGGTGTATATTATGTAACAGGAGAACTCTATCTTAATGGAATGAAAGCTGTTGTATTGTTCGATACTGGATCCTCTCATACTTTTGTGTCTCCTAGATTTGCTAAAGTGTTGGGAGTGGAACCGGAGATTTTTCCAGGCAAGGTCTTAGCAGTAGCTACTCCGTCAGGGGAAACTTTGACCACTGATCGGTATTATGCTGATTGCGAGATTGTGATTGGAGATCGAATCTTTGGCATTGATCTGATCGAGCTGACTATCTTGGGAGTCGATATTATCATTGGCATTGATTGGATGTCGGTGTACAGTGCAAGCATCGAGTGCAAGACCAAGACGGTAACAGTGAAGGCTCCAGGTGGACCTGAAGTCACTTTCCGAGGGAAGCAGAAGTATTCTAAGCTGGTGGCAACTATCCGCAAGGAAGAGACTCCTGTGGAATTGCAAGGGATTCCTGTGGTTCGGAACTATCCGACTGTGTTCTTGGAAGATTTTCCTGGGTTACCTCCACATCGTGATGTAGAGTTCAGCATCACTGTTCAACCGGAAAGTGCACCAATTTCTAAGGCACCGTATAGGATGGCTCCAGTGGAACAGGATGAAGTGAAACGGCAGATTGAGGAACTGTTGGAGAAAGGTTTTATTCAACCTAGTGCGTCACCTTGGGGAGCACCAGTGCTTTTGGTAAAGAAGAATGATGGATCGATGAGAATGTGTATCGATTACCGAGAGCTGAATAAGGTCACTGTTCAGAATAAGTATCCGATTCCTCGAATTGATGATTTGTTCGATCGTCTACAAGGAGCAGCTGTTTTCTCCAAAATAGATCTTCGATCAGGGTATCACCAAGTGCGAGTGAAAGTTGAAGATGTGCATAAAACTGCATTTAGAACTCGGCATGGGCATTACAAATTCTTAGTTATGCCATTTGGAGTGACGAATGCACCCGCAATCTTCATGGATTTGATGAACAGAGTTCTGAGGCCGTTCATTGATTCTTTCGTCGTGGTGTTTATCGACGATATTCTCGTGTACTCCAAGTCGGAGGCGGAGCACACTGAGCATCTGGCAGCAGTTTTGCAGAAGTTGGAAGAGCAGAAGTTGTATGCCAAGTTATCCAAGTGTGATTTCTGAAAATCTGAAGTGGCATTCCTAGGTCACATCCTTTCTAAGGAGGGAGTGGCAACTGACCCTCAGAAGATAGAGGCAGTGAGAGATTGGGCTAGGCCTACTACAGTGAAGAAAGTCAGAAGTTTTCTTGGGATGATTGGATACTACCGGATATTCATTCAAGGTTATGCTCAGATAGCTGTACCGCTTACTGGACTGACCAAGAAGAATGTGAGCTTCAAGTGGACTGAGCAATGTGAGGCGAGCTTTCAGGAGTTGAAAGATAGGCTGACTACTGCACCTATTTTGGCTCTGCCTAGAGCAGGTATCGAGTATGATGTTTATAGCGATGCTTCACATCGGGGGCTTGGTTGTGTCTTAATGCAAGAAGGAAAAGTGATCGCTTATGGGTCTAGGCAACTACGACCACATGAGAAAAATTACCCGACTCATGATTTGGAGTTGGCTGCGATTATCTTTGCTTTGAAGCAATGGAGGCACTACGTGTACGGTGAGAAGTTGAACATGTACACGGACCACAAGAGCTTGAAGTATTTATATCAGCAGAAGGATCTCAATCTGAGGCAGCGGAGATGGTTGGAAGTGCTCGAGGATATGCGACCTGAGATCAAGTATCATCCTGGAAAGGCTAATGTTGTCGCTGATGCACTTAGTTGCAAGAGCAGTTTGGCCAGTTTGATTACAACTCAGAGGCATCTGATTGAGGAGTTGGATCGAGCAAGTATTGAGGTTGTCTTGCAAGGATTGGGAGCATCTTTGGCTCAGTTGAGGCTTCAGCCTACTTTGAATGCAAGGATCATTACAAGTCAGGAGGTTGATGCTGATATCTTGGAGATGAAGGAGCAGGTTGGTGCTGGCAGGTTGCCCGGATTTCAAACCAGGGATGGAGTGCTGTGGTTCGGAGATAGGCTGTGTGTTCCAAATCAGGCAAACCTGAAAGAGAGTATTCTTCAGGAGGCGCATGCTACTCTTTTGTCGGTACATCCTGGAAGTACTAAGATGTACAAGGACATCAAACAGCATTTCTGGTGGTCAGGTTTGAAGCGGGATGTGGCTGAATTTGTCGCGAAGTGTGAGGTTTGTCAGCAAGTCAAGGCCGAAAATCAGAGACCCGGAGGTCTATTACAGCCGTTACCTATTCCAGAATGGAAGTAGGATAACATCAGTATGGATTTCATCACGGGATTGCCTAAGAGTTCTAAAGGCAATGATGCGATTTGGGTTATAGTCGATCGACTGACCAAGTCCGCTCACTTTTTGGCGATGAAACTCACTGCTTCGATGGACAAGTTAGCTTAGATGTATGTTGGTGAGATTGTCCGACTTCATGGCGTTCCGTCAACTATTGTGTCTGATCGAGATGCGCGGTTTACTTCGCATTTCTAGAGGAGTCTTCAGATAGCTTTGGGTACCAAGACAGATTTCAGCACTGCTTTTCATCTGCAAACCGATGGGCAGACCGAGAGAGTCAACCGTATTCTTGAGGATATGCTTCGGTGTTGTATACTAGACTTTGGAGGCAGTTGGAAAAGGCATTTACCTTTGGTAGAGTTTGCCTACAACAACAGTTTTCAGGCTAGCATCGGGATGGCGCCGTACGAAGCCTTGTATGGCAGGAAGTGCAGGACTCCTGTTTGTTTGTATGAAGTTGGGGAGCATCAGTTGTTTGGTCCTGAGCTTGTGCAGCTAACTTCTGAGAAGATTGTTCTGATCAGGAAGAGGTTGATGGAAGCTCAGAGCAGGCAGAAAAGCTATGCAGACAACCGGAGAAGGGACCTTGAGTTTGAGGTTGGTGACTTCGTCTTCCTGAAGGTATCACCCAGTAAAGATGTGGTTCGTTTTGGCAAAGGCGGGAAGTTAACTCCGAGGTTTATAGGCCCGTATAAGATATTGAAAAGGATCGGAAAAACTGCTTACCGGCTTGAATTACCGGAAGAGTTGTCTCAGGTGCACAATGTCTTTCATGTGTCTATGCTGAGAGGTTACATTCCAGATCCGAGTCATCATTTGCCTGAAGTGCCGGAAGGTTTGCAGTTGGATTTGAATTACATCGAGTCTCCTGTCGAGATTGTTGACCGTAGGGAGAAAGTCTTGAGGAACAAGACGATACCGATGGTCAAGGTAGTCTGGAGAAACCATTTGGTCGAAGAGGCTACTTGGGAATCTGAGGAGAAGATGTTGAAGGATTATCCTGACCTGTTTGCTTGATTGTATTTTTTTTTGTTTTGTTTGTATTCTTTTGTTTTCGTGTTGTGTTGTATTTTGGTTTTTCTCGCTCTTTGACTGTAGTTCCGGGGACGGAACTATTCTAAGGAGGGAGTGATGTAATACCCTAATTTTTCTAATATATGAAAGATTATTTATTTTCACATATGGTATGCATGTGTAGTTTGTTGACTATCATTTCTCAACATGATGATTAAAGAGTATTGTTTTCTATAAAGCATTTTTCTTAAAGCCCAATGATTAGTGCTTATTTCTTTTGAAATAATTATTTTGGCCCAAACTAATTTAAGCCCATGGTTTAATCCTCTTATTTTTACAACTTGTTTTTGTGTAACATTTTTTTTATAAGACTTGTCATGAGTGCACAAGTTTTATTAGTGTGGTTTGTGCATACACGTGCTTTGAGCACTCTTTCTTGGCTGGTTTTTGGGTGGAGTAATGGATTGGAATCATGGTTAGTTGTGTAGAGGTGTGGGTAGTTATTTCAACCCCCTAGTGCATCCTAACCCTTGATCCTATAACCATCTACTAAATCCTAGCCCTCCATTCCACTTATTTTCTAGTATAAATACCCCCTCTCATTCCCTATCTCTTTTACACTAAGATTATTATTGTAAGAGATGTATTTTGTAAGTTGTGTGTGGGTGCTTTTCTGTGGAGGCCGAGTAGTATTCTGAAGAGTTCGGTGTGGAGCAAAGGAGCAAGAAGCGAGGAGTCGTTCACTACATTAAGGAACTTTTGCTGGATTTCGATTATTTCTTCAAATAAGGTGGGTGTTTCTCAGGGCTTCTAATGTAGAAATTATACCATGATTATTATAATTGCTACCATGTTATGAAAATTAAATTCAATGTATTAGAAATTGCCTGAGCATGCTGATGATAATAAGAACAAAAGGGTCGGTACAGTCGACTGGTTCAGTACAGTCGACTGTCGCATGAACCAGTCGACTGGTACGAGACAATTATTTTTCATGATGTGGTAATGAACATGTATGCAAAACAGACGTAATAGTGCGATTGCTAAGTTCATATTTCCCTATGACACAAATGATGGAGGGAAGATGAATGGATGAAAGAACTAGCGATGATTAACAAAACTAAGAACGGTCGGTGCAGTCGACTGACGATGTGTTCAGCCGACTGGTGCATTGATTTAATTTTGATTATTCAGCAATTCCATGAAATGAGATATTCCATTATGTTGACCTAGTATAATGACTTGAGATTTATATCTCCATCTTCGCAAGCAAGTTATGAATAAGTGTGAATGCATGTTTAAAGTGTTTCTCTTAAAGAAAAGACAATATTAGTAACTTGAAATTCCATGCTGCGATGCTACTAAACAAGAAGTGTGGTGTTTATGGAATATGAATGTATGTATACTGTGATGAAAATGCATGTGTGAATGGTTGGAAAGATAATTCCTGATTTTTGAATTCTGAAACTGCCCAGTCGACTTAGTGCGTGTAGCAAGTCGACTGAGCTGAACATAGAAATGTGCTATCAAAAATCCCAGGACAGACGACTGATGGATGAACAGTCGACTGTTACGTGGATAACATTTTGAACATGAAAAGTTGCGGGACAGACGACTGGCCGTGTGCAGCAGTCGACTCTCCCGAGTGTTTATGATGAACTTGTATTGACTGTACGAGTCGACTGGTATTCTTCCAAGTCGACTGTACAGAGTAGATTCTGATATGTCAGAGATTCCAGTTTTGATTATTCCCGAAAGTGGTGAACTTTATGATTGATGCCAATGAATTTTATGGCTGTATGAATTTATATGAAAAGAATCATAGATGTGTGTTGAGAATTAAATGAACATGAAAGGCTAAGATCATGATAAGGAAGTCTGTGAGACTCTAGATTGAATTATGAGCTGAAGTGCTCCATTGGAAATTGTGAATTGTAAATTGAAACGAAGAGTAGCTAAGTCTCCCCCGGCAGTAAAATGAATGAAATGAAATGAGAATTGAAAGACCAAGGTTGGTCATGTTTTGAAATGAAATTGATAAGTCCGGTTTGGTGGAGAGGCTAACTCTAGAGCTTTGATTTTTATTCATGTTTCTAATGATTTTAGTACATAGTGAAGAGGTGATGAAGGTGAGAGAAAAACATAAGTATGAGAACTAGAGTTTACGATGCGGGTGTGTGAGCCGCAGAATGCATGCTTGATGAGTCAAGACATGGCGCGGGCACAACTCAGAATGATCGGACTTTAGTCACGCTTGTGGGATGTTTGGTGACTGCAAGAGGATCGTGTTCAGGGAGGAGGCTGAATTGCCGCAGAATGCATGCTTGATGAGTCAAGACATGGCGCGGGGTTCCCCTCCAGGGGCCAGGACACGTGCTTGTACTCATAGATCATCTAGGATACTCACTGTAATTACAGAAGTAGGGTAAGTCATGGCGAGGAATTGAACCCTACAAAATGAAGAACGGTTAAGAGGCTTGCCCTCGGACCTATGTAGTATGGGATGCATAGAATCCGAACAAGTGCGCATTAGTGTCATGTAAATTAAGTAATTGCATTAAGGATTAAGTGTACGATCACGACACGACATTATTAAGATTTTTCCCTTTACTTTAATTGTTATGTGAACAAGTTTGTGGTTGTTAAGAAATGAAATTCGTTATACTGTTTCTGGCATAGAGAGGATGGCCATGTATAATTATCGTCGGTTGAATAAACTGACGTACCCACAGTTTGTATGCAGGTGAATTACATGTAAAGAGGAATGGATGCATAAAGATTGTGCCATGTTGTTGTACATTTATTTAAATTGTTGTATATTTTTACTTCCGCTGTGCAAATGTAAATGTAATTTATGATGTAACTCTGATGTAAAAGAAAAGTTTGAATTTCCTTGTAAAGTTGTACTAAAGAAAGCGAAAAGATCCTGTAGAACATCTCGAATTCAGTGTTTTGGGATTCGGGGCGTTACAGGGTACACCGACTTCCAAGGGGATCACAGCTTCCGACCCATAGGTGAGATTAAATGGTGACTCTTCTGTAGGGATCCGTTTGGTAGTGCGGTAATTCCACAGTACGTTTGGGAGCTAATCGACCCATAAGCCTTTAGCAGACTTATCTAGCCTATTCTTAATACCGGAGAGGATTTGTCGGTTGGCATTTTCTACTTGACCATTTGACTGTGGGTGGGAGACGAAGGAGAAGCGTTGTTGGATGGCGAGGTCTTCACATAGAGCTCGTAATGCGGCCCTGTAAATTGTGTTCCATTGTCGGTTATGAGGACCCGAGGGACACCGAACCTGCAGATGATGCTCTTCCAGAAGAACTGAAGGACTTTGTTGTCGGTGATTGTAGCCAAGGGCTCGGCCTCTATCCACTTTGAAAAGTAGTTGATCGCCACGACTAAGAATTTGAACTGGCCGGGAGCTGGGGGAAATGGTCCTAGTAAATCCATTCCCCACATTGCAAAGGGGATCGGATTTGATAGGGAGATGAGCTGAGCTTGAGGTAGGCGACGAATGTTGGAATGCTTTTGACAAGAGCTGCATTACCGAACGTGTCGTTCGGTGTCTTGGAGGAGGGTAGGCCAGAAGTATCCATAATTCAACACCTTTCGGACAAGTGATCTGGAACCTGAATGTGCTCTGCCTATACCTTCGTGAAGTTCTTGCAAGGCATATGTGGCTTGTTCGGGGGAGAGGCACCTCAGATAAGGTCTATCGTTAACTTGTGTGAAGGAGCATTTGTACAAGATCCCCTCAACAAGGGTATACTGCTCCGCCCTGGTTCTGACTCGACGAGATTCCTTAGGATCTTCGGGGAGGAGCCCATCCCTTAGAAATTCTACCAGGAGTTTCATCCAATCATCTTGAAGTTGAACCGGCAGTGACTCCATCGAATCGGAGGTTTCTTCTTCTCTGCTCGGCCTCAGGAGCACTTCAATCAAGACGGTCTGCTCGAGACCTTGGAGGGAGGAAGAGGCTAACTTGGAGAGGGCTTCTACTTGGGCATTTTCCTCTCTGGGGATTCGCCGAATAAGTGCCTCTTCGAATAGAGCCATAAGATTTTAGACCTTGGCTAGATACTTTGCCATTCGGTCATCTCGCGCTTCGTACTCGCCCAAGACTTGGTTCACGACCAGCTGAGAGTCACTAAATATACGGAGGTGTTATGCCCCTGCTTTGCGGGCCATTCCGAGGCCGGCTATAAGGGATTCATACTCTGCTTCATTGTTGGAGGACTTAAAGTTGATGCGGAGCGAGTATTGGAGAACAAAGTCATCTGGGCCTGCCAGAATGACCCCGGCTCCGCTCCCTTCGGTGCAAGAGGATCCATCAACATATACCGTCCAAATAGGAGGTCCGTTTGCCGCTTGACTGACCTCGGGAATGGTGCTTTCAACTATGAATTCTGCTAAGGCCTGAGCCTTGATCGCGGTCTGAGGTTGGTAGGATATATCATGCTGGCTCAGCTCGATCGACCACTTCATGAGGCTGCCAGAGGTCTCCGGCTTGTGAAGAACTTGCTTTAGCGGTTGGTCGGTAAGAATGACCACCAAGTGAGACTGAAAATACGGGCGAAGCTTCCTAGCTGCCATAACCAAGGCGTATGCCATCTTCTCTAGCCTTGGATAACGAAGCTCGGCATCCCGAAGTACCTTGCTCACGTAAGAGATGAGCTTCTGAGCCTTGTCTTATTCCCTATCCAAGACAGCGCTGAGGGTTTGTTCGGAGGCAGCTAAGTAGAGGTAGAGTGTTTCCCCGGGGATAGGCTTGCTAAGGAGAGGGGGGTTGACTAGATAGGCTTTAAGCTGATCGAACGACTCCTGCTGTTGTTGAACCCATTCGAAGCCCTTAGCCCCCCTGAGAGCCTTGAAGAAGGAAAAACACTTCTCCCCTGACTTGGAAAGGAAGCGCCCTATAGCTGCGAGGTGCCCGGTTAGCTTCTGAACTTCTTTCATATTTTTGGGAGGAGCCATATCCAGTATTGCTTTGATCTTCTCGGGGTTGGCTTCGATCCCTCTTTGGCTAACCATGAAGCCTAGGAATTTTTCCGACGAGACTCCAAACGCACACTTGTTCGGATTGAGCCTCATATCATGTTTCCTTAATACATTGAATGCCTCCTGCAGATCGGTGACATGGTCGGCCCCACAGATGCTCTTCACAAGCATATCATCAACATACACCTCCATGTTGCGGACGATCTGATTTTGGAAGACTTTGTTGATAAGGCATTGATAGGTGGCGCTTGCATTCTTCAACCCGAAAGGCATCACCCTATAGCAGTAGAGGCCCTGATCGGTAATAAAGGAGGTCTTCGGGATATCCGAGGGGAACATGCAGATTTGATTGTATCCGGAGAAAGCGTCCATGAAGCTGAGAAGCTCATGGCCCGAAGTGGCGTCAATCAGGGTGTCGATGCTTGGAAGAGGGAATGGATCTTTGGGGCATGCTTTATTCAGGTCGATAAAATCGATGCAGATTCTCCAGCTCCCGTTGGCCTTCTTTACCATCACAACGTTTGAGAGCCATTCGGGATAATTGATCTCCTGTATGAACCGAGCCATAAGGAGCTTGTCCACCTCTTCTTTTATAGCTTATTGGCGCTCGGGAGGAAATTTGCGCCTCTTCTGTTGAACCGGTTTGGACCCCGGTGCAACACTCAGGTGGTGGACGAGGAGCTCTTCGGAGATTCCTGGCATGTCGGCAGCCGACCATGCGAAGAGGTCACAGTTCTTTCTAATACATTGGACTATGTCCGAACTTAGGGCAGAGGGGAGGGTCTTGCAGATAAAGAACTTGCGGTTCGGATCTTGCTCGGAGAAGAGCACTTCTTCCAATTCATCCACTGGCTCAGACGTTAGTCGGACATCATCCTGGGGGATTTCAAGAGTTTCGAGGGAGAGGATTGGACCCCCGGTAGAGGTCATGTAGCATTTGCGGGCCATTTCCTGACTGCCTCTGACTTTCCCTATTCCTACCCGGGTGGGGAACTTCATCTTGAGGTGATAAGCGGAAGGGACGGCTTCGAGAGCAGCTAGGCCGGGCCAGCCTAGGATGACATTATAAGCTGCGGGGACATCAACGACCATAAAGTCTATCGACTCCATTTGGGTAGTAGGAGTTTTGCCAGCGGTTACGTCGAGGGTGATCACTCCTTCGATAGTCACTAGCACTCCTGTGAACCCATGGAGCGTGTAGCCGGCGGGCTTAAGCCTGTCCTGGGGTAGCTTGAGTCCTTTGAAAACATCGAGGAAGAAGATGTTAACGGAGCTTCCATTGTCCACTAGGATCCTCTCCATTTTAAAATTTGCCATATGGAGGTTAATGACTAGTGCGTCACAATGGGGGGTTCGGACGCCTACCAGGTCTTCATCTGAGAATGTGACGGGTACTCTGAGGCCTTTAGGGAGAGACATGCCATGTACTGAATTGACTTCCCTTATGAAAGCCTTTCGAGGGGAGTTGGAGGAGCCCCCCATTGGGCCCCCATGAATGAGGTGTAAGACACGCTCCTCTTCGAATTCGGGTGTCTCACCGCTTCGTTCAGGACACTTGTTAGCCCCTCGAGGAGGAGGAGGAAGGTCGGTTTGGTCTTTTCTCACGAATTTGGCGAGCTGCCCCCTCTGGATGAGGGCCTCGATCTCGTTCTTCAGAACCCGACAATAATTGGTGTCGTGGCCATGGTCCCGGTGATAGCGGCACCATTTCTCTTTGTCCCTTTTCTTGCCATGGGTGTTCATCTTCGGGGCAGGAGGTATCACCCCTTCCTTCTCTACTTCCATGAGAATAGTGGAAATGTTGGCGTTAAGAGGAGTGAATTTCTCGAATCTGGGGGGAGGGCGACGCTGACCGCCATTATCCTTTTGGAGCTTCTTGGCTCCTTCTTCTTCTGTTCCCTTTCTCTTGGACCCGGAGGAAGGCCCCTCAATGTTGGGGCGGTGCTCAGCTTCCTCGGCCCGAATATACTTCTCGCTTCGAAGAAGGAGATCGGAGAAGTTCTGCGGGGGCTTCTTGGCAAGGAAGGAGCGGAGGCTGGAATTAAGGACGTTTGATTGGAATGCTACTGCAGCGACCGACTGTTCGAGGGAAGCGATAGACCTAGCTTTCGCGGTGAACCTTTTCACATAGTCTCTCAGCTTCTCACCCTTCTTCTGGTTGAGGTAGAGTAGCAAAATGTTGGTCTTCTCAGTTCGGCGGCTACTCACGAAGTGGGTGACGAAGAGGGTCTCGAATTACTCGAAGGAGAATATCGAAGATGGGGCGAGGCGAGAGTACCATTCCCGGGCCGGATCCTTGAGTGTAGCGGGGAAGGTCTTACATAGCAGAGCATCGGAAGCTTGGTGGATAAGCATGAGGGTCTTAAAGCTTTCGATGTGGTCGACAGGGTCGGACTCCCCGGAATAAGTCTCGAATTGGGGAGGCTTGAAGCTTATTGGAACGGGGGCCTCCATGATGGTTCGAGAGAAAGGAGGTCGACTTGGGCGGAGGGTCCTTCCTCTAAGCTCTTCTTCTCTGTCTAGCTGACCCAAGAACCTCTCCATTTCGTGGAGACAACGGTAGACAGTGTCATCCCTTCGACGATAATCAAACGAGCCTCTGGACTCGTCTTCGTATGAGGGAGAGCGGGGGCTACGACGACGGTAGCTCCTAGAGCGGCGAGGACTAGGAATGTGTTGGGGGTTGCTAGGAGCTTAGGGAGGAGTTAGGGACCGTTGGCGAGGACTTCGGATCGGAGGAGTGGGGACCCTCTGAGCACTGTTGTTGTTGGATCGGAGATTGAGGGCTTGTAAGATGGTTGCTTGGAATTGCTGGAACTCGGCACGGGTGATGGGTGCCTCATCATTGCTCGGGAGTTGCCGACCAGCAGGAGAATGGGGTCTTCTCCTATGGTGGACTAGGGACTATCTCCGCCCTCTGCGAGGAGGGAACCTTCTGTATTCTCAGCGATGAGGAGATTGCTCATTTGGACGGTGTTGGCGGGAGGCTCCCTCTCGGGCCCGCCTTTCATCCAAACGGCGGCGAAGATCCTCTTCTTTGCGCCGATTGTCTAGAGTGTTGCGGAGGTCATCGGATGCTCGGGGATTGTGAGATGCCATGGAATCAGTAGAGGGGTTGTGCACGGAGACGTGATCATGTTGGAGACGTTGTTTCTGAGGATTGGGACGGGAGCCCCCCCGCGCCGGCATTCTGAGGCCCGGCTTGACCGCGAGGGGGTTGAAGATTCTGAGGAGGAGGTTGGTCTTGCTGCGGGACCTGATTAGGCTGAGGAGAGGGTCCCATTGGCTGGACGGTTTGGAGAGGGATCACCTGTTGTGGTTGAGGAGGAGTGGGTCCACGGTTGGACCCTCTAGATCTTAGTTTCCTTGGAGGCATGGCTGGAGGAGATCTGACCGACGGGAAGAGGAAGGATCGCTATTCATGGGTTCCCACAGACGGCACCAATCTGTTACTGCTGAATCTGGTGTAGGGGCAAACAAATAGTATTTGTGGATTCTTAGGAAAGCTGAATAGCAAACCTGAAACCTGTTCCGCTGGAGTTTGACCGTTGACTCCTGCTGTTCCTCTACAAAAAGTGCGAGACACCGGGGTTGATTTCGGCGACGCACCCTCTGACGCTCAAGTCAGTAATCAGAGAAGATTATGAAAGAGTGTAAATTGGCAAAAGATTGATTACCTCTTAATGGTGGTGGATGGGGGGGTATTTATATCCGCCTTTGGGATCAGATTAGGAATGTAATCCCTATGACCAGATAAGGAATGTAATCCCTAATTCCTAGTGAAAGGATAGATGTGAATCAGGGCCGTTGATTAGGATTAATCAGAAACCCTAATTCCATCATGCTGGACCGGGTTTGCTGCGGGTTGGAACCAGCACTCAGTCGAGATGGATCCGTTTGTGCGTTATTGGGTCTTTGGAGGGAAGACCCAGTACCCACTTCAGACCCGTTTGTCAAGTGAAATTACCATTTTATCCCTAGGCTTTAAGATTCGTGCCCGATTTGGACGGTTCCGATTTAACCCCATTTTTAGCCATATCATTGATGTTGAAAATCTAGTGTGTTGAAGATCAAAATTTTGTTTGCTGTTTGTTGAAGACTTGGAGCTGTTCTTGGCCAAGTTGTGTTGTTTGTTATTGGTTGCTGAATATCAGATCCGTTGTTTTTCTTGTGCCGCTACCATGGGATAAACTGATAGAACTGAGAAGAGAATTGGACTCGCCGCTACATTAGTTACAGCTGCCGATAATGATGGTAAAGTATTTAAAAATTTTGCCTCTGTTATGAATAATGCATGAATAATTGATTCGAGTGCTACCGACCATATGACTTTTGATTCTAGACAAGTTCAAAATTTTCAACCATCCACCAAATCAACTGTGTCCACTTCCAATGGTGATCCTGCTACTGTTACTGCGAGGGTACCATACCTCTCACAAACAACCTAACCTTAGATACTGCCCTAGTCGTACCATCCTTGAATTTCAACTTATTATTTGTTGCTAAAATAACTACCTTCTTACATTTTATTATAGTCTTTTGGCCGTCACATTGTGTATTTAAGGATATTCGGACTCACAAAATAATTGGTTATGGGATTAGACACAGGAAGCTCTATTACCTGTATTTAGAATCTGAAAGTTCAAGCAAGTTGACTCAAGCTCTAAGTGTGGAAGGATTCGAAGATGGGAAGAAAAAATCAGATATTTGGCTATGGCATCGACGTCCAGGGCATGCTTCGTTTGGTTATTTGAATAAATTATTTCCAAGTTTATTTTTGAAGTTGGGTATTTCTGCCTTTCAGTGTGATGTGTGTGAACTCGCAAAAGGTCACCGTGTCTCTTTTCCTCCAAATCCAAGTAGAAGCTCTCTTCCATTTATGATTATTCATTCTGATGTTTGGGGTCCATCCAAAATCACTATATTTGGAAGAGACAAATGGTTTGTGACATTTATCGATGACTGTACTCGTATGACCTGAATTTGTTTGATGAAGTCGAAAAGTGAAGTTAGTGGCTTATTTCAGAAATTTCACAAGCATGTTATGATTCAGTATAAATCACATATTCAGGTTTTTAGGAGTGATAATGGCGGAGAGTACCTGAGTTCGAATCTGCAATAATATTTGTTGGAATACGGCATTGTTCACCAGACTACATGCTCATATGCACCTCAACAGAATGGGGTTGCAGAAAAAAATAGACACTTCCTTGAGGTGGTCCGTACTTCTCTTATCCATGAAAAAATAGACACTTCCTTGAGGTGGTCCGTACTTCTCTTATCCATGAAAATTTGTCACTCATTTATTGGGGGGAAGTCCTTGCTTCTGCTGCATACTTAATCAACTGAGTTCCCTCTAGTATCCTAAACTTCTTCCACCATTTTAAGCATTAACTAAAACTATGAATGCACCAAAAGTCGTCAACTTGCCACCTCATGTGTTTGGGTGTATTGCATTTGCTCATCTTCATCAACATGAACATAATAAGTTAACTCCTTGAGCTGTCCACTGTGTTTTCATGGGATATGCACAGAATAAGAAAGGGTATCAGTACTATCACCCACCAACTCAAAGGATATTTGTGACTCTGGGTGTTGTGTTCCATGAAGATGAGATGTATTTTTCTTCTTCTACGACTGAACATCAGGAGGAGTACCAAAGTGAAGTTCAGACTCTTGGGTATCATGAAGGGATTAGTGAAGTTCAGACTCTTTGGTATGATGAAGTAATTACCAATCAGAACGAACAACTAGATACAAATAATGGTGAACACTTGAATGAATACCTAGCAAGGGAGGAAGACCCTCATGAAGAAGTGCAACCAAGGGAAGAAGACCCTCTTGAAGAATTGCAACCACTACCGAATTTCAGTGAGAGTGAACCGTCAGAACCCCAAAACCAATCGTCATCGTTGTCCGAAGCTCCTAGAAGAGAACTCCCGCACCGTACTAATAGAGGTATTCGAAAACCCACTTATGAACTCGATCCCATTAGTAACGTCAAATATCCTATAAGTAATTATGTATCCATTCACCGCTTATCGGAATCAAATAAGTCATTTGTAAATCAATTATCTAATGTATTTATTCCTAAAAGTGTGTCGGAAGCCCTTACTGATCCAAGGTGGAAAGCAGCTATGGATGAGGAGATGAAGTTCTTGAAAAAGAATGAGACGTGGGAGATAGTCGAACTACCAGCAGGGAAGAAGCTAGTAGGATGCAGATGGATTTATACGGTGAAGTATAAGTCTGATAGATCAATAGAGTGATACAAAGCAAGGCTGGTTGCCAAAGGGTACACTTAAACGTATGGGATTGATTATGAATATACATTCGTACATGTGGTAAAATTTAATATTGTTCGAGTTCTACTGTCACTTGCTGCAAATCTTGACTGGCCATAGGAGCAATTTGATGTGAAGAATGTATTTTTGCATGGCGAATTGACAGAATATGTTTATAGGGATCCTCCACCAGGGTCAAACAGACCAGTCCAACACAGCAATAAAGTTGTTGTTTGAAGAAAGCATTGTATGGACTTAAGCAGTCGTCAAGAGCTTGGTTTGGAAGATTTACAAAATCAATGAGGACATTCGGATGCTATCAGAGTAATTCAAATCATACTCTGTTCTTAAAAAGGAAAGAAGGTAAAATTATTGCTGTCATTATTTATGTGGATGATATGATAGTAACTGGAGATGATCTTGATGAGATGAAGGCATTAAAGACCTACTTGTCACAAGGGTTCGAAATGAAATATCTTGGCTCTTTGAGATACTTCCTTGGTATTGAAGTTTCTCGCTCAAGAAAGGGGATATTTTTGTCTCAAAGAAAGTATGCTCTTGATTTATTGAAGGAAACTGGAATGTCTGCTTGTCAGCTGATTAGTACACCGCCAGAAGAAGGACTGAAACTTTGCAACGAATCTGATCATGTGCCTTGTGATCAGGAAAGATATCAAAGATTGGTTGGACGACTGATGTATTTTGCGCATACACAGCCAGATTTATCATATGCTTTAAGTATGGTAAGTCAGTTTATGCATGCACCTCAGGAATATCACATGGATACAGTAATGAGAATTCTCAGATATATTAAGTCTGCTCCAGGAAAAGGGATCATATTTGTGAAACATAGTCACTTGAAGGTTAAGGCATATACTGATGCTGATTGGGCATGATCTATAATTGATAGGCGCTCCACTTCAGGATACTTTACCTTTGTTGGAGGAAATCTAGTTATATGGAGAAGCAAGAAGCAAAATATTGTCGCACACTCTAGTGCAGAGGCTGAGTATCGCGGAGTAGCTCTAAGTATAGAGGAAGCTTTTTGGCTGAAACTCTTGTTGCAAGACTTAGGTTGTGGTCCGAATGAACCTATGAAAGTGTATTGTGACAGTGAAGCAGCATGTAAAATTGCCGCCACTCCAGTTCAACATAATAGGATGAAACATGTAGAGGTGAATAGATTCTTCATCAAGGAGAAATTGGATGAGAAAGTCATTGAGATATCTAAAGTGAAGCCAGAAGATCAGCTCGCAGATATCCTGACCAAGACAATTTCGAGTCGGCTCTTTATGAAATTTGTTGACAAGTTGAGCATGTTCAATATCTATGCATCAACTTGAGGGGGAGTGTTGAAATATAGTAAATGCTAATGTGTATATTCTGTTTCCTAATCTATACGAAATAGATTCTCCAAATCTCTCACCCCTTAATCTTCTCTCAATCTCCGTTCTTCTCCGCCAAGAATGTAATCTTTATATATAAATGTATACAGTAAAAAATAAAGATGAATAAGAAATAACAATTATTTTCCCCCAAATCTGTTTTCAACACTTCTCTTTAATAGAAAAGAACGATAAGTGACCCTATCGGCCACGAAGGTCGGGTTGAGGAAAGGCCATGAGAGTGCATATATATAAGGTCGGGTTGAGGAAAGGCCATGAGAGTGCATATATATAAGGTCAGGTTGAGGAAAGGCCATGAGAGTGCATATATATATATATATATATATATATATGCTCCATTGAAAACGGGTTTGTTTTCACGGGTTGGAAAATACCAATCTGAGCCGTTGGATCACTTTTGATCGTGATCACCGGCTCAGATCGCCTCCGCCCATCACCCAATATCACTTAAGTGGCGAAGGGTTATTTTGGGAATTTCGTCCCAAATAACTCTTCGCCTGATTCGCTCTGAAAAATTGAATATAACCTAAATTTTTTTAGAATTTTTCTGCGAAGAGTTATTTGGGACGAAATTTCCAAAATAACCCTCCGCTGATCAATTGAAACGGGTTATGGAGAGCTCAATCTGAGCCGCTGATCACGATCATGAGCGATCCAACGGCTCAAATTGGTGTTTTCCAACCCGTGAAAACTAGACCCGTTTTCACTAGAGAATTTTCCATATATATATATAAGACCCGTTTTCACTAGAGAATTTTCCATATATATATATATATATATATATATAGTCACTTATCGTTCTTTTCTATTATAGAGAAGTTTATATATATAAGAAATTTCTTGCAGTAAATGAAATTTGATTTAGAGCCACAAAAATAGAGGAGGAGAAGAAGAAAACCAATAAATGAAAAGAAAAATAAATGAAATAACAAAATTACAAAAGTAAACCAATTTGTGTCGAGACTTGTGTATCACACAATCTCCTTAAAACATATTCGCCTCGTTCAGGTGCTGGAGCTTGCAAAGGTATCTGTCTCCCAGGTTGCAACGACTGAAGAGTACTGACGCAGGTACCACGTCACGCTCTCAAACTAAACAGCGTTTGAAACCTATTACCGAACGATCAGACAATGGAAGTAAAAGAATAGAAGGGGGGGTAGTTTCTGGTGTGTATCATGAGGGGAGAAGAGGCCTTGAATTCACATACCGTAATGGCAGACAAAACCGATTCTGCAGTTTAAAACATGAATAAAAGGCAGGCAAAACGTTTTTTTTTCATTTATTTCGGCTGTTACAAAGACGTGCAAGCGCACACTAGCCACATGTAATCCGTTCCAAGTTTTGCACCCCCCCTGCGCGCGCGAGAGAGAGGCTCTTGACTTGCTATCTTACAATGCCAAGAAATGGTTTATTATATACCCTTCTATTTCCTTTGATTTTTCCTATATGGGACTAAAGTCCCACAACCCATTTTCAGAAATGAAGTGTCTTACTTTAGGAGACAATTTATTATTTCCGATAACCGTTTTGAGCAAATAAATATAAGATTTTGGTCTACCCACGAAGGAGAACACAAATCCATCAAGATCTTTCACTAATTCATAGAGAATCTTACTCAAAAAATTACTCAAAAACTTGTTCGTAAATGGTGTTACGATACCAATTTTCTAACATGTCATAGGTGTGAGATCAAGAAGATGAACACTAAAATAATAATAATAATAATAATAATAATAATAATAAGGGACATAAAAAATACATAAGCAAAAGGGAAGTACCGAGTAGGGGTTTACACATTTATAAGATTTACACTATATACACCATAATTTTTCTTGCAGCACTTAGAGTGAAGTATTAGATTACATAGATACATTTCAAGATTTAATAGAAATCTTAAGAACAAAAGAAAAGTAGATAAAAAGAGCGTTAAAAGGTTTAGATTTGTAAGATTTTATTAATCGCAATATTAAGAAACTGATAACTTCTTAGGAAGATTAATTTTTTGACAGTTCTTGTCATAGCTTCACAATGACCACAAAATAAATTCTTTCCTTGTTCATCTTTAATCTACTAAATATCCAAAGGAGCTTCATAAACAGTTCTTAATGAAGAAGGAACAAAATAATTTAGTCCTAAGTGCTTTCTAGCCATGTCTAGTGCTTCTAATAAATTATTAAACCCTTTATATAATGGGTTTCTAAAATCCTTAGTACTGTCCAAAGCCTCTATCCAGGTGTAAAAGACTCCTGGTAGATTACCTTTTAAAACTAAAAAACTTATAATTCTTTTGATTTTGATTAAAAAGTTTTAAAAGAGAGTTCATAGCAGCTAAAAAATACTTCTAGTCTTTATTATTAAAAGCAATCCAATGATTGTCCAAAATACATTTATGTTCTTTGTTAACTGAAATATGAGAAAATGTCTTGAAAGATATGTTGCTATTAGGAAAAACTATTAGTTCTTGGTTACCGAATCTAAGACGTTCTTGTCTCGGTCATTGTATAAAGTTCTGACTAGGAGCAAAGATATTTGTTCCAGGTATCCCTGATTGTGGTGGTGGTCTAGCCATATGTACATCATCAAAAATATTCATAAGGTCAGTATGCAAATAAAGTGCAGATAATTTAAGAAGATGTTCTAACCTGAAGCTAATTAACTGCCTTCTAATTAATCCTTCATAAGTTGTTCTAACAGTTGAAATAAAAAAATGCTTATCATATATGCAATCAATGCCTTTAGTAAAGGCTTCCACAGAGCAGATTTAAAGGAATTAGAATAAAGTAAAGTCTAAGTCTGTGTAATCAAGAAAAAATTTAGGATAGTTGGCAAATTTTGATTTACTAAAAATTGTGCATCCTTGAATCTGATTTATTATTTTAGTTTTATCTGGTATATCATATCTATCGTTTATTGCATTATCATTTAATCTTTTGTAGTTAATTACCATTCTGCTCTTTCCTCTAATTATTTCATTATGATTTCATACTATAAAGGTTGTTGATCTATGGGGACTATCAGATCTTCTTATTACTCCTAATTTGAGAAGTTCTGTAATGTGCATTCTAAAATCTTCTAAATCCTGGTTAGTTGCATTTATTTTGGCAGTTCTTATTTTATATTCTGGATTAAGTATGTTTAGTTTACAAACTAACTTATCTTTTCCCCAATATTTTAATATATCTTCTCGTAGTATTCCTAGTTTTTTATTTTCGAGATTAGCTGTTTTATTTCTTATTCAATGACTAAAGTATTATATAATTTTTATAAATTTATAAATTATGTCTGAATTTCTATTGCATATTCTTCATCAATTTCTTCATTAGTATTTTCTTGTAACTGACATTGTCCTTCCCTTGGGCAATGACATTTTTTTCTATTCTTGATTCCTTTATTTGTCTAGTCATAGTTGGTTCATTATGTATATATACTGGTGTAAATAACGTCTGTTTTTGTAAATGTAAATAATCTTTACTTATAAGTATACTATCATTATCATCTTTTAACAAGAAACTTAATCCTAAAATTAAATCTTCCTTTAAATTTAAAGATCTAACCCACATACTTTCTTTTGGTAATGTATAATCTGTATGTTATGCAGATTGAGAGATAGACAAACAAAATAATGAACATGAAAGAATACACAGAGATTTACGTGGTTCACCAACGTTGTGTTGGCTACCTCCACAGGCAAAAGGAGATCAGATTTTATAAGGAGGCAGATGTTCAGATTACACATTAGGGTTTAACATAAGCGACTGTATATATATATAGAGCTCTAACCTAACCTAATGGGCCTGGGCCCCAAGACGTAATCTTGGCCCAATTAGGAAATACCCTAATTCAGATTCAAGACATTACAACAAATCTCCACCTTGACTTGAATCCTCCAGACAAACATAACAGACGCACTATGACAGTGCCAGATGGACAGACTCCTCCCTTTGCCTCAGAGTTGCCCCACAGGGCAGCTAATGATCTCCGATGTTAAGCAAGTCCAAACAGTGTTGGAACTTGCTATGCGGAACAGGCTTGGTAAACATATCAGCAGGATTATCAGCAGTGTCTACCTTCTTCACCTTGATCCTCTTCTCACTTCTCAAGAAATGATACCTCACATCTATATGTTTGGTTCTCTCATGATGAACCTGATCCTTGGCTAAGCAGATTGCACTCAGACTATCATAATATACTATAGCCTGATCATGATGTAGTCCAAGATCGCTAACCAGACCTTTCAGCCAGATTCCCTCCTTAGCAGCTTCTGTCAATGCCATATACTCTGCTTCTGTAGTAGACAAAGTCACCGTAGGCTGCAGAGTAGCCTTCCAACTAACAACAGAACCACCCAGGGTAAAAACATAACCAGTCATAGATCTCCTAGTGTCAGTATCTCCAGCATAGTCAGAATCAGAATAGCCTGTAACCAAGCACTGTGTATCAGTTCCATAAATGAGACCGACATCAGACGTACCTCTAAGGTATCGAAATATCCTCTTCACTGCCTTCCAATGTTCTCTTCCAGGTTGACCCATGAACCTGCTCACGACACTAACTGCATGAACTAAATCTGGTCTTGTGCAAACCATAGCATACATCAAACTTCCTATAGCGCTGGCATAAGGGACTCGTGACATATACTCCTTCTCTTCTTCAGACTGAGGAGCAACCATGGCAGTGTGATGTATATTGGTAGCACTCGGGGTGTCAATAGGCTTAGATGTAGACATACCAAACCTGGCCAACACCTTCTGAATATAGCATTTCTGTGATAAGAAAAGCTTCTTCTGACCTCTGTCTCTAAGAATCTCCATTCCTAGTATCTTTCGAGTAGCACCCAAATCCTTCATCTCAAACTCAGCACTGAGAAAACCCTTCAGCTTCTGAATGTCAGACTTCTTTCTTGCAGCTATCAGCATGTCATCTACATATAGCACCAGATAGATGAAGGATTCATCCTTTAGCTTGTTGTAGTAGACACAACAGTCATATAAGCTTCTAGTATAGCCCAAATCCATCATATAGCTATCAAACCTCTTATACCACTGTCTTGGAGACTGCTTAAGTCCATATAAAGACTTCCTCAACTTGCACACATGGTTCTCCTTTCCAGGTACTTGGAAACCATCTGGCTGAGTCATGTATATCTCTTCCTCCAACTCTCCATGCAGAAAAGCTGTCTTCACATCAAGTTGTTCAAGCTCCAAATCCTGATGTGTAACTATAGCTAGCAGCATTCTAATGGAAGTGTGTCTGACCACTTGTGAGAAAATCTCATTATAATCCACTCCCTCTTTCTGATTGAAACCTCTAGCAGCAACTCTGGCCTTATACTTGACTCCCTCTGCAGGTGATATCCCTTCCTTCATCTTGAAAACCCACTTGCAAGTAATAATCTTTCTCCCTGGAGGTGGTATGACTAAATCCCTTGTCTGATTCTTATGAAGGGACTCCATCTCATCTTCCATAGCAGCTAACCATTTCTCAGAATTAGTACCTGATACAGCTTCTTTGTATGTAGATGGTTCATGAGTATCCATCTCTTCAACAACCTGTAGTGCATAACCCACCATTCCCTCAAAACCATACCTCTGTGGTGGTCCAACTCCAACCCTTCTTGGTCGATCTTGAGCTATACTACGATGTGTAGATTCAGATGGTTGAGTATCCGATGATATAGATTCTGGTAACTCAGTTTCTGCCTGTAACTCTTGATCGACTTCATGTTCTTTCAAATCATCCTTATTCTGAATGACCTGAAGCTCCACCTGTTTATCAAAACTGCCAGTTTCTGTTTCAGATGTGGACTTCACGATGGAACTAAGCATAGAATTTTCATCAAAGAATACATTCCTGCTCAGAATAACCTTTTTCTCTGACGGAGACCAGATCCTGAAACCTTTAACTCCATCTCCATAGCCCACAAATACTCCCTTCTTGGCTCGTGGCTCTAGCTTACCCTCATTCACATGATAGTAAGTCGTGCACCCAAAGACTTTCAGATTTAAGTAATCAGCAACCTTTCCCGACCACATCTCTGTAGGTATCTTTCACTGTATGCCTGTGTGTGGTCCACAATTTATCAAATAACATGCGGTATTGACTGCTTCAACCCAGAATCTTCTATCTAATCTAGCGTTAGAGAGCATGCACCTCACTCTCTCCAGTAATGTCTGATTCATCTGCTCAGCTACACCATTCTGTTGTGGTGTATTCCTGACTGTGTGATGTCGAGCAATCCCTTCATCCTTACAGAACTGATCAAACTCAAACGAGCAGAATTCCAGACCATTATCAGTTCGCAGCCTTTTAATCTTCTTCCCTGTTTGATTTTCCATCAATGTTTTCCACTGCTTGAAGTTCTTGAAAGCTTCACCTTTATGCTTCATCATGATAACCCAAGTCATCCTTGAATAGTCATCAATCATAGACACAAAATACCTGTGACCTCCCAAAGATTCAACTCGAGATGGACCCCAGCAATAAGAATGGATGTAGTCCAGCGTGCCTTTTGTTCTGTGAATAGCCTTAGGAATCTTGCTGCGATATAGTTTCCCAAAGACACAGTGTTCGCAGAACTCCAGACTCTTGACCTTGTGACCACCAAGAAGATCATCCTTTGACAGAATTTGCATCCCTCTCTCACCCATATGACCAAGTCTCATATGCCATAGCTTTGTCATATCTTCCTGGTTAACCTCTGACGATGCAACATCAGCTGAACCTGTAACTGTGGAACCTTGCAGAAAATACAAAGTACCATGCATGACACCCTTCAGAATCACATCAGAACCCTTATAGACACTCAGAACTCCATCTCTTCTTGACCAACTGAAATCCCTACTGTCCAGCAAACTCAGAGATATCAGATTCTTCGTCATCAATGGAACATGCCTGACCTCGTTCAATGTGCAGAACCTACCATCATGAGTCCTTAACTTGATCGAGCCTATTCCAACTGCCTTGCAGACAGAACTGTTAGCCATTGAAATGCTACCCCCATCTACCTGCTTATAAGTCGAAAACCACTCTCTCCTTGGACAAATATGATAGGACGCCCCGGAATCGAGAACCCACACATCAGAGTGATGAATGTGTTCATCAGCAACTAGAGCAATATCCTGTTCAGAGTTGGTGTCGCCATCTGCTACAGCAGCAGAGCCTGAATTCTTTTCTGACTTCTTCTTCTTAGGACAACTAGTCTTCCAATGCCTTTTTTCCTTGCAATAGTTACAGACATCATCTGGTTTAGGACCCTTTGAAAACGATTTCTTTTTCTTTCCACCGTCTCCCTTTCCCTTACCTCCACTGGTGAACAGTCCAGAGGCCCGAATGTCTATACCTGTACTGGTCGCCTTATGACGCAACTCTCTGCTATGAAGAGATGATCTAACTTCTTCCAGAGACACAGTATCTTTCCCAACAATAAATGATTGAATAGAGTTCTCATATGAAAAAGGTAGAGATACCAACAGAATCAAAGCAGCATCTTCATCTTCAATTTTCACATCAATATTACGCAGTTCTAATAATAATGTGTTCAACTGATCTAAGTGATCCCTGAGTTGCGTACCTTCCTGCATTCGCAGACCAAATAGGCGTTGTTTCAGAAGCAACTTGTTCGTTAGAGATTTCGTCATGTATAGACTCTCTAACTTCAGCCACAGACCAGCAGCAGTCTCTTGATCTGAGACCTCAGTGATGACGTCATCTACGAGACACAACATGATCGTTGAATGTGCCTTCTCCTCCAGACTCGCCATCTCAGCAGTGTCGCCCTTATTGTCCTTCGACAGCGGCACCCACAGGCCTTGTTGTTTCTGTAGCGCCCCGAATTTCTAAATACGAAACTTTAGAAAATACGTGGCACTTTCCCAGCGATCCACTTCAATGTAACAACATACATAGCCAAAAACTCAAATCATTTTATTCCAAACCTTTATTACGATAATCTTTTCAAATTGCAGCGGAAATACAAACACCTTACATTACAATAATTCTTTTACAACACTATTCTTTACAAAATTACACATGGCTCTATCATCTCACTCATACTCTCTAAAGCTAACCCAAGCATCCAAGCCTCCAATTCTAAGCAATAACCTGCAACATGTGAGGCTAGAGTTGAACTCTAACCCCCAAAACTACGGGGTCAGCCATAAATGGTGTGAGTGATATAAACAACAACATAAATAAAAATAAACATAAACTCTCAAACAACATGTACTGAACAAAAATGCATAAACTGAACATGTAATATGAAACAAGAACGATAGGCCAGTACATGCATGAAGCCGAGTCGAGAAACAATACCAACGATCAATATCCTTCAATCAAATTACTCTCAAAATAGTACAGTTCACTGTACGGTACAGTCGACTGTCTCAGGAACCAGTCGACTGATCAGAACCAACAATAATCCTCACGTCTCCGATCATGCCCAATTGTCAATAAATCTCAGTACCACGATGTATGTCCAACAATCGATCACCAATAATGTCATAGATTAGATACCCATGTATCCATCCACAAAAACTAAAGATAGTATAGATCGAATACATACCCGGTATGCAATCACTAATAGTGACTCTTACACCGACGAACATATTCATCTACAAACAAACTAAAGATGGTATAGATAGAATACATACCCGGCATGCAATCACCCATAGTGACTCTTACACCGACGAACATATTCATCTACAAACAAACTAAAGATGGTATAGATAGAATACATACCCGGCATGCAATCACCCATAGTGACTCTTACACCGACGAACATATTCATCTACAAACAAACTAAAGAGGGTATAGATAGAATACATACCCGGCATGCAATCACTAATAGTGACTCTTACACCGACGAACATATTCATCTACAAACAAACTAAAGAGGGTATAGATAGAATACATACCCGGCATGCAATCACCCATAGTGACTCTTACACCGACGAACATATTCATCTACAAACAAACTAAAGAGGGTATAGATAGAATACATACCCGGCATGCAATCACCCATAGTGACTCTTACACCGACGCACATATTCATCTACAAACGAACTAAAGATAACAAGAACACTCAAGATCATGAAAAACTAATCAGCTCCAGTCGACTTATACTGTAATAAGTCGACTTCCCCGAGAACCAATATTCAAGATTATAACAAGTGCAGTAAGTCGACTCAAGAAAACCCTCAGTCGACTTACCCGAGACAATTATCAATAATTCTCAAGAAACATTCCAAGTGCTAACAGTATAAGATGACTTATAAAAACATAAGTTGACTTATCAACAATATAAGATGACTTATAAAGATCATAAGTAGACTTATCAAAACATAAGATGACTTATAAAAAATCATAAGTAGACTTATCAAAAGTATAAGATGACTTATAAAAATCATAAGTAGACTTATCAAGGTATAAGATGACTTATAAAGATCATAAGTAGACTTATCAAAACATAAGTCGACTTAAAAGGGGACATAAGTCGACTTATAAGAACATAAGTCGACTTATAAAAACATAAGTCGACTTACCCGAGAGAAATTCTACGATAACTTTGAAAAATAAATTCTAAGTGTACCAGTCGACTGAGAAGGGTCTAAGTCGACTATCCAGAACGGATTTTCGAGAAAAACTAAAGATACAGTAGCTGGGTCGTACCAGTCGACTGAATAGTAGACCAGTCGACTGTCGGCCTACAGTTTGCATAAGTTAGGTCTGAATACAAAGATCAAAACTGGAGTTTTCTAAAGGTTCTTGTTCATGAAAATAATTTTTAATCATGTAAAGTGACAATCTCGATTACTTCTTCATTGCAGATCCATTATTCAATCATTCAATAACTCAAAACTCAATTCTCTTGTTCTCAAATTCCTAAATCTTACATTAGGGTTTCCTTAATACTTAATTCTTCCACCATCAATAACCAAGATCTGATTATGAACCCAAGATCCAGATGTTTATACATCCGATCAAAACCATACTTCAATCTTAACATGATTCGAGCAACAAGGAATTTGTTAAACAAGATCTACTAACATTCATGGATTTTACATGCATATTTCGAATAACTACCATGACATCGATTTCATACAAGATACGAAAACATCAAACAAAACAGCATGCAATCATACACATAAACAAAACAAGTCCATATCACTCACCTTTAGATCAAGAAGAATCCACAAAAGCCTTCCTCTTGCTAGATCCAAGAACTTCTTCTTCAATCACCAAGAGAATAAGAAATATAATAAGATCTGAGTTGTGCAGCGAATGACAGCTGCAAACTCCCTTTATATAGGCCGGGATCAAGTATTAGGGTTTAGGAAATACATTTGCAAAACAATCCCTTCAAAATACAATTACTCGTATATATATATATCTACTCTTGGAAATTCATCTAAAATTCATTTAAATTAGGATTTATATGAAAATATACTTCTAAATCTTAACCAATACTGTTTAAAACGTCCAGGATATCAAATTTGCATTTTAGTCCTTAAAAATGTCAATTTTGCAAATAAGTCCTTCTTTTCTTAAAATTTGCAAATAGTACTAATTAAATTCAGAAAAATCCGGAAAAATACTACATAATTCCAAAATAATAAATAATGATTTTTCATAAAGGAATCTTAATTTTTCAAACTTCTCAAGAGTCATTTGCACGTGTTTTGCACGTGTACAAAAGATAAATCTTTTAGAAAATATCAATTAAATCCTCAAAAATCATTTAAATTCAATTTTTCAAATAATTAAAATAATATTTGAAAATACGGGGTTCTATAGTTTCAACAAAGCTCGCATCTTTATCTGTCACAGACTGAAACTGTTTCTCCCGGTGAACTTGTCGATCTTCACATTCAAAGCAGACATCTTTCTCTCCACACCGATCGTAACCGCTCTGATACCAGTTTGTTATGCAGATTGAGAGATAGACAAACAAAATAATGAACGTGAAAGAATACACAGAGATTTACGTGGTTCACCAACGTTGTGTTGGCTACCTCCACAGGCAAAAGGAGATCAGATTTTATAAGGAGGCAGATGTTCAGATTACACATTAGGGTTTAACATAAGAGACTGTATATATATAGAGCTCTAACCTAACCTAATGGGCCTGGGCCCCAAGACGTAATCTTGGCGAAATACCCTAATTCAGATTCAAGGCATTACAACACTGTACTTTCACCACAATTCGTGTCAAATCTAATTTTACTATTTGGAGCTAAAAGCACTTGCTCATCCATCTGTTGGGCTCCTATGGGTTTTGAAGCATTGACTATGTATTCTTGAGAAATTATATCTTTTTTAATAATACAATTAGTACATCCAGTATCTATTAAGGCCAAACACTTTATTTCGTAATTTTTTATTCTTACTATACATTTATCTTTTAAATCTTTTATATTTTCGCTATTACATATTTGAACTAATCCATTTTTATTTTTTTTAATATAAATCTAATGGATGTTCTACTATTGTTTTCCTTTTATTTAATCTACTTTATATTGCTTCTATTCTTTCATATATTAGCTTCTGTGTGTCTTCAGCATTTTCTATTCTTTTTCTTAATATTTTTAATTCATCTGTAGCTATCATAGTGCGGACTACTAAGGGGCTAAAAGTTTGTTTATATATTTTTTCTATATATTTCATACAACTTTCTTCATAGCATTTAGAACATTTTGTTCTATTTTCTCTGCTAGGGTACCAATTGCAATAAGAGCATGGTACACTGTCTGTTCCTATATGTATTTTCCAATCATGTTTGCAAAGGTTTTCTTTGCTAGTAGATTCGATATTCATCATATCTAAATCTGAATAATCTAATTCGGGCATATCTAAATGTGGTGCAATATTTTCAATATACTCATTTGATTCTTCTTCGTCCTGAATCATATAATCTTCACTATGGTCTTTTATAGTAATAATAGAATAGATAGATTCAGTGTCTGACACAGTTTCATCGATATTAATAAGATCTTCATTAGTATATTCTACTAGAGTATTGTTCTTATCATGCTTATTAATACGCTTAGAACAAGTTCTATTCATGTGTTCTGGGCTACCAAATGTATAGCATTCTAATTTGTTTTTATATAGTCGATTTGGTTTAAATTTTCTAGCATGTTTCTGAGGATCTAAATAGGGTTTTGTCTATTTGACATTCTTAAGTAATACTTCTTTTTATTATAGTGCTTGTAGTTATTATAAGTTCTTTTATATGTCCTAGGTTCTTTATCATTAATTCCATATGTCTGTGCGGTATATATATCTCGATAAAAACTTTAATCTGAATGTTCTAATTGTTTTTGTATTTGTATTTCGGTACATTTTTCTTTTAGAACTTTAAGTATATGTTGAATATGGTGTCCTATTGTCCAGAGTCTAGTAGGTTCAGCTTTTACCCCTAGTTCATTTTTCCACCGTTCAGCTATTTCTATTCCTAAAGCTCCTGGTAATTTTCTATATAGTTTATCTCCTAATTCTTGGTTAAAAGCATTTCCTGAAATACAAATATAATAATAATAGTCATTAAGAAAATTTTTAATATATTTCCATTTATATATGCTTAATTGTTCTAAATTTCTAATGGCATCTTTTTGTAATCCTATATGACCTGAATTAGGGTCTTGTCCTGCAAATAGACTTTGTATTCTGTTTACAAAATTATATGGGTTAGCTCCTAAAACAAGTAACCAATTATATTTGGTTGCTTGGGTTATTTTATATGATTCCCATAAAGCTCTTGTACTTTCTCCAAGATACGTTTCTAAATATTTATACATTTCTTCTGCCTCCATATCTAAGGTTGATCTATAATATTCTTCTATTAAGGTATATTTCCAAACATCTAATATATTAAACCAAGTTCGTGGATCAAGTGCTCTAAATTTAGAATTTTGGGTTCTACTTTAGTTTGAAATTTAATAAGTTGTTCTGAGGGTTGTCTTTTCCCTTTTTTCCTAAATTTAGTTTCTGGTTCTTGATATGAGGAGTATGGAATTCTTGGCATATTACCTCATGTATGATTTCCAGTACCAAATGCTACAGTTCTATGAAATTGTGATGCAGATGTTGTTGTACTAGTTTCTTCAGTGTCTGCTAATTCTTTTTTATAAGATATATCAGATACTTGGGTTAAATGATCATTTATTATTTCTTCTTCCAGTTTTCCTACTCTAATATTTTTTTCATTATCATAATACAAATATTCGTCTTCCGAAATAGACCAGTTTTTATAATGCATATCATCTAATTCTAAGAGCATCTGTAGTCGTTGAAGTTTAAAAATGGGTATATGGATATTTTGGAAATAGCAAATAGCTCAAACGCTGCACTCGTCTATACTCAAAAAATAGCTTTTTTTGGATAAAACGGAAGATTATATACCGTTTGAAGATTTGCGTTTTTTTTTAAAATAGTGTGAAGGAAGGCAGATGATCTGCCGTCACGTAATTTATATAAAAAAAATCAAAAAAGAAAAGGACGGCACATGATGTGCCGTCCAACACTTATGCACATCAGCCAACTTTTCTCTCTCTTCAAGAAACGGAAGAACATCTTCCGAATTTTTAATTTTTTTTAATATTTCAACGGCAGATGATCTACCGTCTACTCATTTTGCAATTAAAAAAATTCTCTCAGACGGCATATCATATACCGTCCGACACAAGGATGGTAAATCATCTTACGATTTCTATAATATGCATATTGCCAATTTCGCTGCCAAATATAGATGTCTACTGTTCATCGCAAACCCAAAAAATGGGTAATTAGACAACGACTACGGTGGTTTTTATCCATTTTTTGGATATATAGAAAACGACTACAGATGCTCTAATAAGTCATTTTTACTAAGTTCTGTTATCCCTAATTCTTTAGAATATAATATCTTGTATTATCTGTCTATTGTATGCATACATTCTATATGAACTAAATTTGATTCTAAGTCTGTTTCTGTGTCACTTATATTTCTATTTACTTGAGGGACGTAGTCTGTAAAACCTAACACTAGTTGTTCGTTGGGTATCAGTATAGGTTAAAGAGTCTTGTGGTACTATAGTTCTTGTAGGTTCAATAAATTTGTCTAAATTCCAATCTAATCCTGTTAGTCATGATGAATCATATTCCAAGGATTTGATCATTTTAATTCCTTTGCTACTTAATAAATCTACTACTTCTTATATATGGACCTTATATATATATATTTGGCATTAGTAGTTATCCTTCCTAAGAAAGCAATATGTATTAGTAAATTGTCCCCATTTTGGGTTGTTTCATCCTTTCGTCTGTATCCCAATATGAATATGCTTACTAGATTCCTTGACTGTCATCATGAAATGTGGACTACAGCAAAATATTTCTGAATTATTATTCATATCTATTTCTATACTGGCTATCATGCCTTTTACTATATCACTCCATCTGTCATCATATAATGTAACTAATACTTTACATCCTAAATTCTTTCTCATAAGTCTTTCGATTCCTATTATTATTAATCCTAAATTCATAAAAGAATATCCTGAATTTCTTACTTCTGAACTAACTGCCTAACTAATTAGGGGTAGAGTTATTGCTTGATTTCCTTAACAACTTATTGCTTGTTCTCTATTATGTCTAAAAAATCTAGTTTGGAAATTAAATCTACTTGTCCGATATAAAGTTCTAGGATTGAGTATACTTAATCCTTCTCGTTGAAATCTCTCATAATCTTGTTCTGGATCTATAAGTTCATATAGTTGAAGGTCATAAGTATCGGATCTTCTACATAACCATCTTTCTAAAAGGGGTCTAATACTACTTGTAGAGCCTTGTTCTGACCTAATTGCTCTTGAATGTGCAGAAAAGGCTTGAACTTTTGTTTGGTTTCTATTCATTTTGATTTTTGGGCAGGAAATTTAAATGTTGGTTTCACTTCACCTTTCTAGTTGTACTTTATTTTCCTGTGGGTTCTAATGATATCTTAGATATACTATGAGTTAACTTAGAAATTTCATCTTGAATTTCCGATATTTGGTTTCTGGATATTATCTATTTTCTGATGAAGTTTAATTAATAATTTTATAATAATACTATTTTGTTTAAAAATGTTCTTGTCTGATCGCGATTGAGGAATGTAAGCGTCTCTTCCTTCTATTTCCTGAAGTATCTCTTTATAGTCAATAACTTCGTTATTAAAATCATTCATTAACTAAGGACAATTTGTTTAATTTCGTCTAATACCTTTCTATTTTCTTTTGATTTTTCGAAGAGAATTTCTAATTCTATTTCTGTATTTTTAGGCTTATTTTGATTTATTACTTCTTTTAATTCTAAGATTTCTCTTTTGCTTGGGAAATATTCTAATTTACTGAGTTTTTCTTGTTGGATACTATTTTGGTGTTTAATATAATATAACTTACTAGATATTTCTTTTAATAGTTGATTCTTTCTTTTTTTTTGAGAGATGGAACTATTAGATATAAACAATGAGAAACTTGAGTATGTTTTGAATTAAATCTACTGGGTCTGTACTAGAGCTAGGTTCTAAGTGCTTCATGGAATCTATTGGGGGGTATGTTTCTTACTCGTATGCTTTACTTCATGTTCTCCAAGTTACTCTCTTAACGGTTAACTCTTCACAAAAGCAAACTTTTAACATCAGATATTAAGGAGAAACTATTGCAGACTTTTTCAGCAACAATTTTATTAGTTATATTGTTTCGCAAATTGACGATCCTTCAACAGGAAATGCCAATTTTGGATGAGGCAATTGCAGACTCTTATTAGTTTTTGTCCTTGATCTTTATTTTTTTGTATTAGTTTTGGAGACCAACAATATTTTTCTTTTACCCGAAACATGAATCAAATTAATAAACCAGACATGAACTGAACTCTACCAAACAATGCCCTTTTCTTTTGCTATGATACGTTTTCATGATCATATTTGCTATGGCTAAATTTGAAGGGGAAAAAAAACCCGTTGAACTATGGCCTTTATGCAGAAAATTTTCCTGACATTTTTTTAATACAGAAAACCCTTCTGAGGTATGGTTGTTGCAAAAAATCACACTGAAGTATTTTAAAAAACCACAGCTAATTTTTCTACTTGTATCAGATAACCCATTCATCTTTGTAATTTGTTTCAAAAAATATCATATATCTTTCGCATTATTGTCAAAAACTTCCCTCAACTTTAGCAGAAGTCTCACGTTGGCGGGGTGAGTTTTTTTCAACAATAGTTCAGGAGGGTTTTCTGCATAAAAAAAGTCAGAGGAGTTTTCTGCATAAAGGCCATAGTTCAAGAGGGTTTTTTCAAATTTAGCCTATTTGCTAATGATACTATACAACAGCTAGCCTAGGGATGGCAAACGGGCCGGGCTGACCCGCGACCCGCCCGCCGAACTCGGCCTGTTAGAAGTTGGTTCGGGTTCAGGTCGAACCCGCGATTATAAGCGGGTCGACCCGGCTCGTTAAAACATGGATTTGGACCCATCGAACCCGGCCCGCGGACCCGGTGAACAGTGTTCGACCCGCTCGCGAACCTGCGGGTCGACCAGCAGGTTTCAAACCGTTAGGCCCGTACGGGTCGCGCGGGACGACTATTCGACCTGCGGGTCCAACGGCTGAAACCAAGTCTAACGGCTGTTATAGCCGTTTTTTTTTTTTTTTTTTTTTGGTTTTTTTGGTTTTTTTGTTTTTTTTTTGTTTTTTTTTTTGTTTTTTTCTTATAAATACCCCTTAAACCCAAACTAAAAATTTCACACCTTACTCTCTTACTCTCTCTACTACTACTACTCGATTCAATCTTAATTCATTCCAAATTTTGTGAACAAAAAAGCTAGCAACATAGAAACGATCAAACGAAAAATTCCGATCGTATCAAATTCAACACTCAACTACGTCTTCAAGTCTTCAACTCCTCCAAGGCTCCAACAAAGAATCTCTCTTTCTATCTATATACGAGTCCGGACTTCTACTTCTACTTCTACTTTTATTTTCATTCTCATTTTATATACGAGTATCCGCGAAGTACGGTATCAAAATTTCACAACTCTCTTATTGTCTTGATATTTTTTTTAGTTATAATTTTTTTTATCATATTTGTTTGTTGGTTTTTTGATTTTCTCTCTCACAACCCTCTTATTGTTTTCTAGATTTTTTTTTTTATTTATACTTATCTCGCCTAGATTGTATTTAATTTTTTCGCATACACTACTATATCAACATGTCTAAATCACGAGGTAGCGGCTGTAGCCAAAGTGGATAAGATTCCACCGACACTTCTTGTAGGCCTCCAATTGTCCCACAAAATGAGCCCGCCAAAAAGCACCCTATGACCCAACACATTGGTACATATGATGAGTTTGTAGGAGACATAGATATAGAAGAAGAACCACAAACACAAGCAACCGAAACAACACAAACGGGTAGTAGTAGAAAAACTAGAGGGGAAACTAGTGATTGGCACAAATTTTATGATTATATTCCGGACGAAGAAAATCCGGGTGTAGCTATAAAAGTTTGTAAAACATGTTCGAAGCCATACAAATGAAAGAGGGGTGAGGGGATGGGTACAATAAGACGACACATCCCAAATGTGCACAAAGAACTTCTTGTAGACCTACCCGGCCAACAAAAAATCCTCCCTAGGACCGGTGTAGTTGATAGCCATTCTTATGATCCCGAACTTGTTCGTCGGAATATGGCTCGACTAGTAATCAAGGAAGAGTTACCATTTTTCTATCCCGAGAGTATGGACTTAGAAAACTTTAATCAAACCGCCTTAAACCCGCATTTTAAAAAAAATCCCTAGGAATACTGTAAAGTCTGATTGTTTTAAAATGTACACTGAAATGAGAGAAGCTTTGATTGCTATTTTATGGAGTTTAGCTTGTAGAGTTTCTTAAACTTCCGATTGTTGGACGGGTTGCAACAATACTTCAATGATGGGAATAACTTGTCATTGGATCGACAGTGATTGGATCATTCAAAAAAGGATCATATCACTTGTCGCGTTGCTCTATCCCCATAGTGGTAATGTAATTGCAAATTGTATTTTAAAAATTTGTGATGTTTTTCATATTCGTGATAAAATTATGTATATAAGTTTTGATAATGCATCTAACAATAATGCATCAATTAGTATATTAAAAATCGCATTAAGCCCTCCATCTGACAATATTTTTATGAATCTACTTCTAGTAGCATTTTTATTTCAATCGTTACTATGATGCAAACTTTCAATGAAATGATCAATGATGCTTTTATTGGTGATATTGTGAAATCTGCATACCCAAAATTTTTGAGGTATTTTAATCATCCTCTTATGTTGTATTGTACTGCTACTGATCCTCGTATCAAATTAGAAGGTACGAATAGTTTGATTGAAATGTTTTTTACTTTACTTGGCGAAGATAAATCTGAAATTGATTGCGGAACATTTTTAGTTAAATTTGAACCGACATTAAATAACTTGTATGATTATTATGATAGAAGTTTTGCATCTAGTAGTACAACTTCTTTTGTTAGTTCTTCTTCTGCTACTTCTAAAGGTAAGGGAAAGAGTAAATTAGATGATGCCACATTTAATTTACTAGCACAAATTCAATAAAAAAAAAACCTAGGACTAATCAACCAAATGAATTACATAAGTATAATCAACAAGATTCTGAATCTTTTACTTCTTCACTAGATATTTTACAATAGCGGAAAGACCATGAACTTACTTATAGTATTCTTAAATATATGGCTAAAAATCTACTAACTCCTCCTGTCTCTACAGTTGCTTCAAAAAATACATTTTCTACAAGTGGCAAGGTTCTAACCGATTACAGGAATTGCTTGAAGCCCCAATCGTTGGAGATGTCATCTGCACGGAAGACTGGCTGAAGGTCGAAGAGACTCAAGGAAAAGCATTCGACACGCCTACAAGTGGAAGCAACTCGCCGGAAGAATAACAACAACAACAATAGCAACCAAAATGAAGAATTGAAGACCAACAACAATAACAAATCGAAGACCAACAAATTGAAGACAATTGTAAATGTATAAAAAAATTGTATGAAATCTTTATTTGTTATTAAAAATTAAGATAATTGAAGAAAATTGAAATTGTATCTAAGAAATTTTGTTATTGTATAAAACAAATTTGCAGAAAATCTTTATTTCTTATTACAAATTGTGAAACTTGTATAAATTGAAATTATATTAATAATATATACATTTTTTTTTGCAATTTTACTCTTTCATTCTTCTTATTATTATTACATTTTCTTATTATTATTATTATTATTTAAAGTAAAAAAAATTAACTTTTGCCGGGCCCAACCCGCGACCCGATCCGACCCGGATCGGACCTAAAAGGGCTCGCGGGTTGGGCGGGTAGACTATTTGCACTTACGACCTGAACCCGTCCAAGTTGGGTTCCAGCCCGGACGGGTTTGACCCGACCCAATCCGGCCTGGTCGACCCGTTAGCCAACCCTAAGCTAGCCACATGGTTGGGGACGGGTTTAACCCGACCTGATCCGGTCCGGTCGACCCGTTTGCCAACCCTAAGCTAGCCACATGGTTGGGCTTTTTCTTTTCCTTTTTTTTTTGTTGGGTGGTGGGGGGGGGGGGGGATACCCAAAATGTGGATTGCACGATTGACACATGCGGGACTACGTGCCCACTCTGTAGCTAGGATCCGATGGGTAAAAGCTGGGAAAGCAATTACACGTAGCTCGTACGCGAGCTACGCCAATCGCATCACATTATTCGGAAAACATGCATTACATCCGAAGTTTAGATCTCAATTTTCCTAAAATATCTCTTCGTCACAAAATAAATTCTCAATGTATGCTTCTAAATTTCAATTCACTACATCCAAATAATATGAATTAACGTAGGAGAAAAAACATTAAAAAACATCACCAAGTCCTACTTTCCTTGCTACTATGAAATCAAGAAGAAAAGAAAAGTGTTCCATGTTCGTCTGTAATCTGTTCTACTCTAGTGACTAATGACTATATAACTGAAGACGAAGCTCATGCCTGTTGAAGCTAATTATCGAGTTTTATGTCTATATTCTTCCAAGGAAAATTTTAAGAAATGTAAACTATTGTCACTCTATACATTGTCTCGTATGACAGTATATAACATTTTCTACGAACTTTCTGCTCTATTTCCTAGGGTTGGCAACTGGGCCGGGTCAACCGGCGACCCACCTGCGACCCGGCCCACGAACCCGGCCCGGTTTAGGCCTAAGCGGGTCCGGGTCGAACCCGGTGAACAGTACCGGGTCGACCCGGGTCGCTATTTTCGCGAATCGAATTCGCGAAACCCGGCCCGCGAACCCGTTTAATTCGCGAATTTGGACCCGCCAACCCGCGGGTTGACCCGCGAATTTCGAACTCCGACCCGTGAATTCAACCCGCGAATTGAACCGCGGGTCGACCCGTTGGGTTTGGTGCCGTTGGGATTTTAAGCCGTTGGATCTGATCCTACCGTTGGCGGTTTTGGGCCGTTGGGCACGGCAGCAGCAGCAAACGGCTCTTAGAGCCGTTGCTTGCTGCTGTTGTTGTTTTTTTTTTTTTTTTTTTTTTTTTGGTTTTTATCCAATTCTAAGCCTATAAATAGCTCCCAAAAATCTCCAAAAAAATCACACCTCTCTCTCTTACTCTCTCTACTATTATACATCAAAAAAAAAAAAAATTTGAACAATTGTAGTAATCATCAAACAAGTGTACAAGGAGGCGTATACACGATCAAATTTCGGTCGTATCGGAGAACAAAATTCAACGTCTTCAACGTCTTCAACTCTCTTCAACCATCGATTCAAATCTACTTCAACTCTTCATTTGCGCAATCGGCAAAGCGCTCCTCCATCTTTTCTATTATATTCTAATTTTCACGGTTTTTTTTATACGCGTATTCCACGGTGAACGGTATCAAAATATCTCTATCTCTCTTGTTGTTTTTTTCTTCGTTGTAGTTAATATTATTGTTTGTTTTTTGAACTTCTCTATCTCAACCCTCTTGTTTTTTAGTTATTTTTTGTATAATTCACCGCTTCTACATTGTAGATTTTATTTACATACCACATTACTACACAGTCTACACTATGTCTAGATCACGCGGTAGCGGTCGTAGCGGACAAGATTCCTCCTCCTCTTCACGTAGGCCACCAATTGTCCCTATTAGTGAGCCCGCCCAAGATTACATTGATCCTACTATGGAACAATGGGGTACACACGACATGGATGTTGTAGGTGGCATTCAAATAGAAGAAGAACAACAACAACAACAAACCGATACCACACAACCCCGTAGTAGTAGGAAAAGTAGAGGAGAAACTAGCGATTGGCATAAATTTTATGATTATATCCCGGACAGTGAGACTCCGGGTATAGGTGTGAAAGCGTGTAAATCATGTGATAAACAATACAAATTCAAGAGGGGTGACGGAACCGGTACACTTAGTAGGCACATCCTAAATAATCATAAAGATCTTCTTGATCAAATACAAGGCCAACAAAGAATAAACCCTAGGACCGGTCAAGTAGATAGCCACCCTTATGATCCCGAACTTGTTCGTCGGGAAATGGCCCGATTAGTAATTAGGGAAGAGTTACCATTTTCCTATCCCGAGAGTAGGAACTTGGAAAACTTTAATCAAACCGCCTTAAACCCTCATTTTAGGAGAATTCCGAGAAACACTTGCAAATCGGATTGTTTTAAAGTGTATGTTGAAATGAAGGACGCGTTGATTGCAATTTTATGGAGTTTAACTTGTAGGGTTAGTTTAACTTCGGATGTTTGGACGGGTGTCAACAATATTCCAACGATGGGAATAACCTGTCATTGGATCGACAATGATTGGATTCTTAATAAAAGAATCATATCACTTGCGTCGTTGCCGTATCCCCATAGTGGCGACGAAATAGCAAACCGTATTATAAAAATTTGTGATGTTTTTCATATTCGCGATAAAATTATGGCTATTAGTTTTGATAATGCATCTAACAACAATGTAGCAATTACTACTTTAAAATCTGTATTAAACCCTCCATCTGACAATATTTTTCATGTTAGATGTGCATGTCATATTATAAATTTATGTGTTCAAGACGCATTAAAAATAGCTGATCCATATATACATAAAATTAGAAATTGTGTACATTTCATTGCATTAAAACCAAGCATTCTACAAGAATGGAAAGCTTGGTGTAGAGTTAGGAAAGTTCCTTTTAGAAAATTTCCAAAGGATGTTAGACACCGATGGAATTCTACTTTTGATTTACTTAATGTTGTCACCGAATATAAAGCAGTTGTAAATGATTTTTGTATCGCACAAAATATGCCTAATTTTGAAATGACTCCCGCCGATTGGTTTTTTGCTGAAGCTTTGTTGAAATTTTTAGAACCTTTTAAAACCGCAACTTTAAAGTTTTCTAAAACATATGAATCTACTTCTAGTAGCATTTTTATTGAATTAGTTAGCATGGTACAAATATTTAACGAAATGTTAAATGATGTCTATATTAGTAACATTGTAATACCTGCATTTCAAAAATTTTTGAAGTATTATTTTCCTCCTCCGATGTTGATTTGTGTTGCTACTGTTATGGATCCCCGTATCAAATTAGAAGGTACGAAGAATTTGATACAAATGTTTTTTGGATTTTTAGAGAACAATATAGAATTAACAATTGATTGCGATCATTTTTTAGTTCAGTTTGAAACTACCTTAAATAACTTGTATGATTATTATGATAGACGTTTTGCTTCTAGTGGTACAACTTCTGTAGTTAGTTCTTCGTCTGGTAGTTCTAAAGATAAGGGTAAAAGTAGAATTGGTGATAGAACATTTAGTTTACTTGAACAAATTCAATCTAAAAAACCTAGGACTAATCAACCAAATGAATTAAATTGGTATAACCAACAGGATACTGAGCCTACTATTTCTCCACTAGATATTTTACAGTGGTGGAAAGAACATGAACACACTTTTAGTATTCTGTCAATTCTGGCTAAAGATTTGCTAACTCCTCCTGTCTCTACAGTTGCTTCTGAGAGTGCATTTTCTACAAGTGGCAGGGTTCTATCTGATTACAGAAATAGGTTGAAGCCGGAGTCGTTGGAGATGCTCGTTTGCACAGAAGACTGGCTGAAGGCTGAAGATAGGACGCAAGGAAAAGCACTATCAAGTTCAACAAGTGGGAGCAACTCGCCCGAAGATCAACAACAAGAACAACAACAATGACAACACTTACAATAGCTTTCTCTTGTTATGTCAAATTAAAAAACTTGTACTCAATTAAAATTGTATATAACAAATATGTTATTGTATAAAACTTATTTGTGAATTGAATTCTTCATTTCGTTATAAATTGTTCAAATTGTATAACTTAAATTCATATGAATAAAATTCCAAATTTTGTTGTCATTTTCACTCTTTCAATCTTATTATTAGTCTTCACTCTTCAACGATTTTTTTTCTTTATTAATATTATTAATTACTTAGTATTATAATTAAACATCATTTGGGGACATTTGAAGAATTGTAGTATTATTACTTAATATTATTATTACTGAATTTAATGAATTGTAGTATTATAATTACTTATTGATATTTGATAGTTTTACTTACTTGGGGATATTTTCCCAAAATTACTTACTAATATAATTACTTACTTAGTAACATTCAAACATAATTTTTGAAATATCCCTCAATTTGATACTAATACTACTTACTTAGTAATATAATTTTTTAAGAATTGTAGTATTCATAACTCATCAAACAAAGATATGATTGTTTGTATACAAGTATACAACATTCAAAAAATTATTATTTTTATTATTTTAATTTAATTTAAACTAAAAAAAAAAAAAAAAAAAATTATTATACGGGCCAACCCGCGGGCCGACCCGGCCCAACCCGGGTTGAGCCCTAAACGGTTCGCGGGTTGGGCGGGCCATCCAATTGAGAATGTAACCCGGCCCGGCCCGGCCCGTATAGGTGACCGACCCGGCCCGGCCCGGTTAAGAATTCTTCCCATCCCGTCCGGGCTGGGCCCGGCCCGGCCCGAGTGACCCGTTCGCCATCCCTAGTATTTCCTCTTAGTAAAGATGTAAAGGCGTAAAGCTCCGAACTACTGAAGGGAGGATGGGAAGTCTACAATGTATGTTGTGTTGTGAAATACAGACATTAACATTCTAAACACGCATATATACAAAATATCAAGACTCAGTCTCATCCTGCAAGAGAATCTCATAGATATCGGTTCTCAGGTTCAGCTCTTTGTCCCGCATGACTTCCTGAAGATCTGACAGCTCCTTAGCAGTTAATATTGAGCTCAATTTCTGGAAACCATCAAGCCACAGCCTTTTAGACCTGTCCCAAACAAATCAGAAATTCCGAAGATTAACATCTACAAAATCATTAGTAAAATCTATTTATATTGATGTCAGCATTTCTGTATATACCGGCAAATGCACTGAAGTCTTGACTAATCCTTTAACCTTAATGATCACTTAACCGGTAAACCTTATGAGCACAGAACAAACTTCATGTACTCATGAGCAACCTTAGTAGCCTACTATTTAGCAACAAAAATTCTAATTAACACTAAACTCTCTATTAACTATTCACCTATAAATAGCAGAAATCAGTATTGCAAATTTATATTATCATTAGAGGTGCTAACAAAAGTGAGGTCTAGAAAGAGAAGATGGCAAAAGAGATGCAAATGCCGGTGAGATAAAGGTCACATGTGACAAGTTAAAAAGTGCATTCTTATCAGTATCTCTTGTTCCTTTCTGGAATTATTTTATTTGCATGGACTTGGGCAAGCATTTCAGATTGTAAACAGTAACATGAGTCTTCATTCACCTTGCAGTTGGTTTTACATAAAATCTATATAATAAAACACAAAGAAAGCTATCAAGTGGCTCTCCTTCAATACTCTCAAAAATCAAAGGTCCAGATCTAACCTTACGAAAGATATTTTCCCCCCACCAAAGTTTTCCCCCAAAACTCAAATTGAAATCCCCCACCCAAAACAACGCCTATATTTATTTAATTTTTTTTTTCTCTTTCCCTCCATCTTCTATTCAAAAAATTAAGAAAATAAAATTTTAAAAAAATCTAAAAAATTAAAAATAAAAAAACTAAAAAATTAAAAATTTAAAAATTTTTAAAATAATTCAAAAAAATAAAAAAAAATCATATAATATGTTTTTTGCTGGACCCCCAAAAGTTTCTCATATAATATGTTTGCTACTTCAATTAATTTGCTGGACCTCCAAAACTATTTTATATGATCAAATAAGGTGCACCGTTCCGAAGACGTGCCTTAGGCACATGTCAACGGGCAAACCTAATTCAATTGCAAATCACAATTGATGGCAAGGCCTTAAAACCAGAAAGTTATAAAGAATTAAATGCTTCAACTAGAAATTGATATTTGAAGATACCAATGGAAACAATTGTGAATCACTAATACAACTTGGAAATGATAGTCTGTAACTATACATGTACAGTTTTCTGGTAGGTTGTTAAACTGTCTAGTCATATGCACTTTATTAGAGAATAATGTGTGAAAATAGTATATGCCAAAATATTGCTCCCTTCAGGCCCCCAAGAGCATCCACATTCGTTTTTGCCAAATTTGCCAAAATGGTAAAATGAGAAATAGCAATATGAGAGTTCTTTAGAGCATCCACAGTGGTTTTCTAAAATTGCCAATTTGCCATTTTTTAGCAAACGAATGGCTGCAATGGTTTCTCATTTTGCCATTTTATAGCAAAGTTGCTATTCTTGTTTCTCAAATATGAGAAACGAAAATGAGAATTCTCAAATTATAAAGGACGGGGAATGATTCTCCGGACGGGGAATGATTCCCCGTCTCTCAAATTTTAATATATTTTATTATCAACAGACGGGGTATCTTATACCGTCTGGTAAATTTTATTATTTTTTTTTTTAAAAAAAGGGTCAGACGGGATATCATATCCCGTCGTTCCCCTTTATTTTATTTTTTTTATTTTTTTTTTAAATGAACGGCCATGATTGGCCGATTAGAAGAAAAAAAAATCCAAATGGTGGAACGGGGAATGATTCCCCGTCCATGGAATAATTCCCCGTCCATGAAATCCGGATGAAAAAGTGGGTAGGTTTAGGTAGTTAATTAGGTTTAGGTAGTTGTTTAATTAGGTTTAGTTATTATTATATAATTTAATTTATTTAATTAATATAGTTTAATAGTTAATAAGTAATTAACTTTTTTAATTTAATTTTAAAAGTTGAGACGGTATATGATATACCGTCCCACTCAATTTTTGACGAACAATATAGCAAACGACCACTGCAGCGATCGATCCTATTTGCTATTACTGTTGCAGCCATTTTTGGCCAAATGAGAAACACCACTGTGGATGCTCTTACAGTGGTCATTTGCCAAAATTTGGAGAAAAAAAAATTTATCGGACAGAACATGTTGTTCTGTCCTAGAGGTATTTTTGTAATTTTTCAAACAATTAAAATGGTATTAGTTTTTAAATAGTCATTAGTGATTTAATTAGTTATTAAATTAACACTAAACTATGATTAAATTAAGAAGCCAAGTGATTATTGTCTTAAATTAATACTTAAACAAAAAATTAGTCGGTCATTTGTTGGAATGGGACACGTCCCGTCCAATAATTTTTTGAGCTCGGACGGGACATGTCTCGTCCGATGATTTTCTTCTTTTTTTTAATTTTTGGGACAGAACATGTTCCGTCCGATAGTTTTTTTTAAGAAAAATAAAAAATTGTAGGACGAAGCATGTTGAACTGTCTGATAAGATTAGAAAATAATAATAAAGATAATCTGAGAATTCTCAAAAACATTCTCAAATATGAAAAAGCATTGTTCCAAAATTCTCAAAATTTGGCAAAATGAGAGCTCTCATTTTGCCAAATTTTGAGAACTTTGGCAAAATAGCAAACGAGCGTGGATGCTCTAAACAACAACAATGTCTTTTTACCAACTAGTTGGCATTGGCTACATGAATCATAGTTTTCCATTCTGCTCGGTTTATTCATCCAGGCCTCTAAACAAATAAACATATATCTCCATACACTTTTGGAGTACTAGTTTGTTACCTATTTACAATGAAAGAATCGTATATTAATTAAAATGAGCTTTTAAAACTAAGGGGCAAAAAATGAGGCAATGCATTCAAATGACTTGAGCCTGATGTCTTTGCATATTGGAAAACTAAGAAACAATTACCGAAATCTCTCTACTACAGTTGTAAAAGCTAAGCCGTACACTAGTTAAGAACATGTCTCGGATAACAGTGAAGTTAGGGTTGGAGAATTACCAAACGATCGAGTCAGGGTTTGAATTAAAGTGGGTAGGAAAGACAAAAGATTGGTTGATGGTTTAAAGCCGGATACCGTTGTGTTTTACTTCAGAAAGTACAATCAGACATTAAGAAGTAGTGCTTCAATGGTCCTGATTGGAAACAGTGTTATTCATTTAGCCATCTCCACGGTCCACACAACCCAATAACAATAATGGTTGTACTTCTACTGCACCCAACATGTGAAAACAAATCCAAAAGAGAGCGACTTCCCAAGCCCTCCGACAATTAATTGAAGAATCGTGATCCCAAATCCTAATCTCGCTTAAACTCCTCCTGACTTTTCAAACCCATCCACTAATCTTTGAGACCAAACCCACATGCTCCCCCCCCCCCCCCCCCCCCCCCCCCCCCCCCCCCCCCCCACACACACAAAAAAGAAACCTCCATTAGCTAGCATTCTCAAACCCGCTGATACAAATTCTAATTTTCTCAACATTGATTACAACTACAATTAAAAACAAGGCCATTATCCAAAAGGAAGAAAAACCTTTATGACGAGTCAGTATACATACATTATAAACCCCATTTAATTAGTAATTTTTTAAATTTATTTTATTATTCTTTTTACACATTCTTATGTGAAAGTGAATCCAGGTTACAATAGGACCTAGGAAGCAAATTTCTCAAATTAAATTTCCAATCAAAACAGAAAGATCCATAACCTTCCAAAATAGATAGATTATTGTTCTTCTTTTACCTAGTAGGTGGGATTTGTACATTTTTTAATAAATTTCCAATCAAAACTCCATTTGTTCCGACTTACTCCTCCACTAATTACAGAAAGACCCATAACCTTACAAAATAGATAGATTATTGTTCTTCTTTTACCTAGTAGGTGGGATTTGTACATTTTTTAACATCCCCACAATATCTAAAGAGCATCCACAATCATTTGCTTTATTTGCCAATTTCTCATATTTTGAGAAACGAGGCGTTGCAGTCATTTGCTATTTTGCCATATTTTGGCAAAGTCGCTACAGTCGCTTCTCATTTTTGAGAAACGAAATTGCGATTCTCAAATTATAAGAGACGAGACATGTTGTTTCGTCCCCTTTTTTTTTCCTTTTTTTTATGTGATCAGACGAAACAAGTTGTTTCGTCCGACCTATTTTAAATTTTTTTTTTAATGATCAGGCGGTACATTTACCGTCTGAACAAAAAAAAAATTAAAAAATTAAAAATAAAAATAAAAAATAAAAAACTCCGAAAATTGCCTCGAGCGCAACATGATGTCCCATCCGTCCTAGAAACAAGGAAGGGGTTTTAGGGTTAATTTGGTATTTAATTTAGGTTAGTGTGTCATTAATTAGCATTTAGGGTATATTTTATTATTTAATTTATTTTATTAACTTAGTTTAATCACTAATTACTCATTAATTAACCGTAAAAAAAAACAAAAAACACGGACGAAACAACATGTCTCGTCTTTCTCAAATTTTAGCAAAATTATATCAAACAACCACTGCAGACAATTGCGCTATTTTCTATTCCTGTAGCTGTCATTTTCTAAAAAAAGAGAGACACTATTGTGGATGCTCTAAGAACCAGATCATTCCATCACACAAAGCACTGATTGAATCCCAAGAAAAACACACGATTTGTCTTTGAACCCCCAACTGAATCCATCTCAAATAAATGTTCCAGTATTTGTCAAAAAATATTTTTACCTAAATTCAAGTCCTGCAACCCAGTAGAACTCCTCGGCGGCATCAAGTTAGAGGATATAAGGGGCTTGGCAGAAAATGAAGCGGGAGAAGATGAGGAGGTAACACAGAGATATATCAAGGAGGAGGTGGAGGTGAAGTTTTTGAAGGTGACAGAATAGAACGCATGGCCGATGAGGTGGCTTCCGGCTGGTGGTGTAGGTGAGTGTGAGCTTGGATTTGGAGGAAGAGATGACGGAAGAACTTGGGGAAGAAGTAATGGGGATGAGGATGAAGATGAGATGCAGTAGTGAATAATTTGAAAAAGGGCATTTTGGGAATTGCTCTATTCATGTGACAGTATCCTTTCCGCATTGGGCGTCCCTAGATGAGAATATGACTGGGTTATGAAGTAGGTCAACAGTGCAGCTTCCATGGACCATGGAAGCAAAATTCTATAAAGAATATGTTGGACACAGTTTTTACTCAATCAACAGGTAGGTGGACACCTAAGTTGCAAATAATTACTAGGCAGGTCCAAACTGCTTTAAACAAGGTCTAGCACCTAAAAGGGATGCCCACCTAAGCAACACTGTCAATGAGCCTACTGCATCTACACAGAAAGGAATGTAGAATTGGTGGTAATGAAGGAGATGAGAAGTTGAGAACTAACAAACATGAGAGGTACAAAGATTTAAAGAGAATCCAATGACACCAGAAATTCTGATGGAAAATTTGTGGTGAAACCGGCCCCTCACATACTAGTCAATGTATCGTATATGCTGATGGTTCATATAATTAAAAGGAAGATTCACATTTTATTTCATTAATCAACCAGAAACCATCACAGTACAACAACAAATGAGAACCTTTCATGCACTAATTGCTTTCGGACATGTTACATATGGAACAGTTATACATAGTTTTAAGTTATGTTAGAATAATTTAATGAACAAACATTGTTTTGTCGATAATCAGATTTCTTCACCCTTGGCAACATTGAGAGTTGCACAGAGGCAATTATGCACTTCTCTTTACTTGTAAGAGCCAATCAGTAATAGTATATATACTTTTTAAATATGGTATAATGTAACCCTCATTTCGGTAAATACATATTTTCTGAATATTTTCTGTATTTTGATTTTTTATGAATTCATTTTTTTTTGTTTTGAATCTGTTTCGGATCTTTTATTTAAGTATTTTCTAATCAAAAACTATATTTATTTCGAATAATGACTTATTTTAATTTTATTTTCTCTTCCTAATTGATCGGCTATTTGAATTTGGGCTTAATTTAAATGTATTATTGCTATTTGGGTTATTATAATAAATTTATATTTTGTTATATAATCTTGTTATTATTATTATTATTATTTTGTTTTAAGCCCGAACATGCTCAATTTTATATGCATTTCACTATTCGATTTAATGTGTGTGTGTGTGTGTGTGTGTGTGTGTGTGTATTTTTAAATACCCTATTTTTCTTTCTTGATTATTTTATTTTTGATTGAATTTGTTCATGAAATTCTTCGTTCTTGATCGGGCCATTCTTGTTGATTCAATTCCCTTTTATTAATTGTGGGTATTTTTATTTGAACCCTATTGATTTGTACCTATCTCTTAATTGAACCCTAAAACCCAATTTGATGTGTTCTTGACCCAAATCCGCTTTTATTGGATCCTAATTCACCAACCCAGTATCCTAATTGTACCCTATAAATACAACTCTACTACAAATCCTAAAAATTGCACATCTTCGAAACCCAGCCGCTTATTCTCTCTTCTCTCTCCTCCTGTTCTCTCTCTCTCCCCGTCGTTTCCCGCCAAAACCCACTACTGTTTCTTCCCCGACCGTCTTCCCCGGCTATCCTCCGACGACCACCCCTCGTCGCCCCTCCCGGCGCCGCCTCCTAGCGCCACCCCCGAAACCCCCAACTCCGGCCTCCCTCTCCACTGGCCTCGACATTAACACAGTCAAACCCCTTGTCCTTCCCCTTTTCCATCGACGACCAGACCAAGCACAGCGCGCCCTGAGCGCTGCCGCCGATCGACGCCTGCCCCCTCGACAGCGACGCCGCCTACCCCGTCGACGCCGCCCCTAGCGCAGTCGCCCCCTTGGCCGTGCTCTCTCTCTCTTGCTCTGTCGTTGCTATCTCTTTGTGCTGTTATTGATTTGGGTTTTGTGCACGTATATTGCGCGTGCTAATTTGCTAGTTCGTTGGTTCGTTGCTTCGGAATTCTTATTCCGTTATTCTTGGTATTCGTTTTCACCATTTAACAGGCAAGTCATCGTCCTCTTGAATTGCTATTGTATCAAATTCAAGTGTTATTGAAATTCTTGCAAGTAGATCTCTTTTGTTATCGTACTATCCATTGTTCATCTATTCGTTGGGTCTATTGAGGGTTTACACGAGCTAACCCCAATATTCTTGACATTGTGCCACTTTTGACTCTAAAGTTTGGATCTTTCACGAGTGCATATAGGATTGATACTAGGGTTGCTCATATAATTGACACACAAATAAACTATTGTAGGGACAATTGTTAGGTTGTATGTTGTTTGATTGAATGATTGATTGATGATTGATTGATGATAAATTAATGTATGAGTGTGTTCTAATTTTATTTATCATGTTTTGACACCCATCATGCTGATTATACAATTCATTGACTAAAGAATCGATACCCATCATATTTAATTAAGTTATTTTCAAGAAAAATACCCTTAAATTTGTATATGCATGCTGACCTGAATCTTGATCGCTGTTTTTGAACCCGTAAACAATCGTAAATTAATTTACTTTCTGAACGAGAGTCGTAGCCTCATCTTTCTAGTTTCCAAATCATCCTGAATTTTTGAATTCCGAGTTTCGTAGCAAAAGTTATGCTCGTTTTACTACAGCTGTGGTTTTACTTTCAGATTTTCAGATTCTCGTACCTTTCATGATTAAACAGTAAAAAGGCTGATCAATTGATAAAATTTTGCTATGAAAATTTTCAGATTGTTGCTTAACATGTTTAGGAGTCTAGATTATATTTTTACTGAATTTAATATTGAGTTTTTGCTGATTCAAAAAATTAAAACAACAAGATGTCGAATTTTTGCCTGAACATAAAACCTATATAGAAACATATGTTTGACCTAGCTACTGTGGTCGGAATTTGAACTTTAAGTATGCATCGCGCGGTAGAAAAGAAACAGATCCCTCTTCAACATTCCTCGTAACTGTTCCACCGGAATAAAGTGGTACCTCAACTACGCATTCTACGCGTTCAGGAAGACCGTGTCTTGGAGCATGCGCAATATACTCGATCGGTGCCCAATTGGGGGGAGATGGGAAGGGCAATTGAATATTCGGATCAGTAATGCTAGCTGGACCTATGAAATCGACATTTGTAGCATGTGATAGAGTCGACAGTATAGCACCTATTGATACCTTAGCCCAATACTTATCGTATACACTTTGTGAAACATTCCGGGCTAATACTGATGCGTCAATAGGCGGACAAAAATCTTCGGCCGATACACGAGGCATGGAAGGTGGTGGGTCAACTGGGATACTTATAATTCCCGTAAATTGGTGATAACAACGATCACCAAGGTATCATACACCCTACAAATGAAATTATATATTTAAGATTTCATAAGTGATACTTTAAATACTAAACGTGTGGAGAATAATTTTTTAAAAACAGTAAGAAATGTCTCTAATAATACCTGCGAGGCATATTGAAAGATAACTCGGTGCCGAGACAATATGTGCACAAACCCATTAATACTCTTATACTCGTGGGACGATCCCGAATAAGGCTGCCAGATAATAGATGTAGAGGACCGCATCTCCAATTGATGTCTGGCGATGGAAATATTATACCGAACTTGGTCTGTTATATTAGTATCAAATTCATCTTTGTTCCAACGTGTAATTCTTGGCCATTTATCTACGATATGTTCCGTTTGTAAAGTAATTGGAGCACAAATATTTGTGTATTCATACGCCCAATACTAAATAAGAAAGATATCTATTAGTTTACAAGCAAATATTTCAAAACTTGTATCTATTAGGTTAATATAAAAAAAATTCAAAATTTTAAGTGTTTACCTCTAGTATTTGTCATGGCCCGTTAAAAGACTTCACTTTAAGTCTACTACAGGAATCTAGAGACATATATAGCAGTGTAATTGCTTGACCGCCCCAATCGTATGTACCCACTTTTCCAGGATCTTCTATTGCTGCAAGCCAACCAGATCTTATAACGCAAGCAGCGTTAGAGAAAAGAAACTCACAGAGGAAGAACAAGATGAATGCACTTGCAATCTTCAAGGCTAGAAGGTTATCCTCTTGACCTGCCGCGATTACACTCAATTGGAAATACTTCTTAAGAAAGGACGAGCGTATTCTATGTCCTTTCCAATCAGCTGCAGTAATCTCAGGAAAAATTCGATCCTGTACAACTTCGAAGGAATAAATATCGTCATTACACGGAGGTACTTTACCCGCCCCGATAGATATCCCCGTTAGCATTGTCCAATCTAACAGGGTTAAGCCCAACTCACAGCACGGTAGGTAAAAAGTGTGTGTGGTATCCCACCATCTCTCAACCAAAGCCTCCACAAGCTTCATCGATGATTTCTCTGTATTAATTGTCAACAGACACAACCACCCTGTTCGATCGATTATTTGTCTCACGGCTGGAATAAGAGAACACCGCTCGTATGCTTTGATTGGACCACTCCAATTTCCCCTAAAATTACAAAATCCACCTGCAGGCTGCTAGGTAATAAATTGATGCACATGTCTGTTATCATCAACCAACCTTTTTCACAGACTTGGATCGGCAAAATCATTTGATTCGGAGATTGGTTCAACCTCCGTACTTGTGCTACCATGATTTGATCCGCTTCGTAGAGTAGATTTTATTCTGCCAATATATCTTCTAATCGACATTTTATGATTTGGATTTGAGAAATAGATGAAAGGCAGAGAGTTGGTTTGATTTTTTGATTGAAGGATTTTGAGTGAAGCGCTTGAACTTAAATAGGCTGAGGGGAATACATATAAGGGCAAATTAGGAATCTAACCTATCACGTAAAAGACAGAGACCCAAAAGAATTTATAATAAAAAAAACAACTCAGATGGAAGATCTTCGGGCTGAGTTTTTTTTTTTTAAACACCCAGACGGAAGATGATCTTCCGGCTGGGTGTTTTTTTTACAAAAAATAATAAAACGAAAATCCTCAGACGGAGGATCATCGACCGTCTGACCTATTTAAATTATATTTTTTTTCCAATTTGCGACGAGACGGAAGTAGATCTTCCGTCTAATTATATATATAAAAAAAATTAAACGGAACTTGATCTTCCGTCCATTCAATTTCGGGTATTAAAAAAATTGGTTTTTTGGTTAGACGGAGGATGTTATTCTGTCTTTATATTTTACAATTTTTTTACCAAATTATAGCTTTAACGATAGTGGCGCAATCCATTCAATTCTAAAAGCCAAATGTCAAATACCTAAAATATAGCACGAACGATAGTGGATGCTCTTATGGAACCAGTAAGAAAAAGTACACATCAGTAGAATACAAATCATAAATTTATTTCAGCAAGATTTATTTCAGTAAGTGCCAAATGCATATACAACAATATAAAGTGCTGGGTCAAATGCATGTCCTATACTTACAAGAGTTCATGATTAAGGTGATGTCAAAGCTTAAATTAATGTTTTGATGAAGGTAGGTGATGAGGACATCGGTGCGAAGCACTTTGGGCACTTCTATCAGCGTAGGCATCGCCTAGGATGGCTATTTTATTAGTCTAGTTATTTTCATATCATCACATGTAATAGGTTTGCTATTTGCACCCTTTATTTTCTGCACATTTGGATATATTTTAGATATTTGTTTTGAGATTTGTTTTGAGCCTCTATATAGGCCATTAGCCTAATGAAAAGTCATGCTTTGATTGATTAAAAAAAATAGTGATTGAGTTTTGCTCTTTATTCATCTCTCGTGTGTGAGACTTTGAGATAATATTAGGGTTTGTGAGAAACCCTAGATGCCACCCCCATCCCCCCTCCACATCCACTGCCGACCTTCCCCTTTTCCCTTTCCCTTTCGTCCCGAAGCCTCACACCCAACCGCTCCCACTCTCTCCTCACCCAACCGCCCCTCTCCTTTCCCCTTTCTTCCCGTCGCCCTTGCTGCAACCCCACCACCAGCCTCCTGTCACTACAACCCGAGCGACCACCCAACACATCCTTCTCCTCCAACTCGACGCTGCCATATCTCTGCTAACACCCCGAATCCCCCTTGGCTGTTGTTCTTCACCCCGACAAACCTGAAGCCACCCAGATCGCTGCTCTGTGTCTGACTCCAAGCCCCGACAGTCACCCTCCTCTCGCAACCGCAACCAACCAGCCTTCAAGCACCACCATAGCACCTCAAGACCAACAGCACCCGATCCCCTCTTCATCTCCAACACGACACTTTCATCAAACCCCGATAATTTCTTTCTATTTCTCTATTATTTGTATATTTCTTATCATCTCTAGAATATTATCTGAATTATCTGTCATTCAAAAATATTGAGTGTGTGCGCTTCACTTGCCAATTAGCATACGAATCATTATTGAATATCTTACTTGCTAAGAACGCTTAAATATAATTGTTGATTGTTAGGCTTGAATCTTAATTGTACCTGTTAACTTATTCTATTTCTTGAAAATCCATTAAATCAATCACTAGTTTATTCTAACTTAATCGACACTACTTGTTGGTAAGCTTAATCTTTTAATATTCTTGAAAAATTCTCTACTTAGGGTTAAATTTACATCATTTTGGTATCAGAGCACTATTGTGAAGCTACATGGGTTGCTAAAAACAATTATCAGATAGGGATGTACATGGGTCATGGTTTTAAATCTTGGATTTTGGACTCGTCTCGGTAAGGGGTGTTTCGTCTCGGATCGGAGAAATCGGAGGAGATCACGGGGAAATGTGATCATTTCGGATGTTCATTTTCTATACTCAATAAATATTTTTTTGTTACTAAATAAGATATTATATGTCCTACATCTCCTTTATCATATAAAATATTGTATAATGTAACTAATGACATGAATCAATTGCGGTAAATCTTCGCATAATTTAACAAGAATATAGAAGAGAATGTAATATAAGTATATAACTAAATTGAATTTGCATTGATTAGAAAAATGTATTAGTTAATAAACTTACTTGACTTTGCATATATACAAACAATAGTGATACGAAATCCTCACATTATTTAGCTTAAGGTCCTATATTGAAAGACATGCAAAAAGTAAAACAAAATTTTTAAATATATTCACAATAGCATGTGACTATTTCGGCTGATATTTCGCCAATTTCGACAATATTTCGGCCGATATTTCAGTAATTTCGGCTGAAATCCATACATTTCGGTCCAAAACGATATAGAGTATAAAATATGTGATTTCGTATCGGCAAGCTAGCCGAAACGAAATTTCGGCCGAAATTTGGGCCGTATCGAAGGAAATTTAAAACAGTGACATGGGTTGCTACAAACAATTGTCAGATAGGAATGTGAAATTCACAAGTTACTTTTGGAAGACCCTATGGTACAAGATGCGCACGAAATTGAAATTCTCATCAGCCTTCCACCCACAGACTGATGAACAGACTGAGGTTGTCAACCGGAGTCGCGGAAATCTCTTGCGTACTCTTGTGGGAGAAAAACTTAGGAACTTGAAACTTGGAACTTAAAATTAATTGTTGTTGAATTTGCCTATAACACATCAAAGAATAGAACCATCGGCATGAGTCCACATAAAGTTGTGCATGGTCATCATCTTAGGCAGCCCATAGATATTATCCCCATGTTAGAACATCATAGTCTCAGAGTCTGCATCCACATTTACATCCCACATTCATGATTTGCATGGAAAAAATTTCACGAAAATTTATGAGAATAATTTTAACTACAAGTTAAGGGCGGGTACTAGAAGAAAATTTAAAACTTTTGATATTGGTGACGAGGTGATGGTTCGGATTCATACGAAACAGCTTCCAGCTGGGTCCGTTAAAAAATTGAATGCACATGTTGCAGGCTCATTTAAAATTTTGCATAAAATCAAATGATATTGTCTATGTTGTTGACCTTTCTGAATGTTTTGGCATAAGACTTTCAATATTAAGGATCTAGTACCCTATGAAGGCCCAAAATTTAACCCTACAAATCCTATTATAGATGAACCTACCCTGCAGCCTACTGGTGAGATTCTCATATTTTTTTCTTTACTTGACACTACTTACCCACCGACAGAAAAATTTGATAATATTTTAGATAATCAGATAATCTCTACTAGAGATAGTGGTTCAATTCATAGGTATTTGGTGCGATGGAAGAACAAGTCGGAGTCGGAGGACACTTGGAATGATCGTAAGGAGCTCCAGCACTTGGATCCATACCTTTTGGAGCACTATGACAGGAGCACTAATTTTGACTCGACTGGATCGCGCTTTTTCCCACCCGGAGAGCGATGAGGACATCAGTGCGAAGCACTTCAGACACTTCTCTCAATGCAAGTATTGCCTAGGATGTATATTTTATTAGCCTAGTTATTTTCCTATCAGCACTTGTAGTAGTTTTGCTATTTGCACTCTTTATTTTGTACACATTGGAATATATTTTGAATATTTGTTTTAAGATTTATTTGGAGCCTATATATAGGCCTTTAACCTAATGAAAAGTCATGCTTTGATTGATTTAAAAAATTGTGATTGAGTTTGGCTCTTCATTTATCTCATGTGTGAGACCTTGAGATAATATTAGGGTTTGTGAGAAACCCTAGACGCTACCTCAATCCCCCCTCCACATCCATTGCTGACCTTCCCCGTTCCCCTTTCCCCTTTCCCCTTCATCCCGAAGCCTCACACCCAACCGCTCCCACTCTGTCTCTCACCCAACCGCCCTTCTCCTTTCCTCCTTCCCGTCGCCCTTGCTGCAACCCCGCCACCAGCGTCCTGTCGCCACAACCCGAGCGACCACCCAACACCCCCTTCTACTCCAACCTGACGCCGCCCCATCTCCGATAACACCCCGAACCCCCTTGGCTACCATTCTTCACCCCGACCAGCCTGCAGCCACCTCCATCGTTGCTCTTTGTCAGACTCCAAGCCCCTACAGCCACCCTCCTCTCGTGGCCGCAACCAACCAGCCTTCAAGCACCACTGCCAGTGCCTCAAGACCAACAGCACTCGATCCCCTCTTCTCCTCCAACGCGACACTTTCATCGAACCCCAGTAATTTCTTTCCATTTTTCCATTATTTGTGGTACTGCTTATCATCTCTAGAATATTATCTGAATTATCTGTCATCCACAAATATTGAGTGAACGTGCTTCTACTTGCCAATTAGCGTAAAATATCTTACTTGCTAAGAACGCTTAAATATAATTGTTGATTGTTAGACTTGAATCTTAATTGTGACTGTTAACTTATTATATTTCTTGAAAATCCGCAACCGACCAGCCTTCAAGCACCACCGGCAATGCCTCAAGACCAACAGCACCCGATCCCCTCTTTTCCTCCAACACGACACTTTCATCGAACCCTGGTAATTTCTTTCTATTTTTCCATTATTTGTGATACTGCTTATCATCTCTAGAATATTATCTGAATTATCTGTCATCTACAAATATTGAGTGTATGTGCTTCTACTTGCCAATTAGCGTAGAATATCTTACTTGCTAAGAACGCTTAAGTATAATTGTTGATTGTTAGACTTGAATCTTAATTGTGACTGTTAACTTATTATATTTCTTGAAAATCCATCAAAGCAATCACTAGTTTTAATTTCTAACTTAATCGGCACTACTTACTTACTGGTAAACTTAATCTTTTAATATTTTTTGAAAATTCTATACCTAGGGTTAAGTTTACATAGGGTTAAGTTTACATCAGTAGGTTCTTCAAAAGAAGCAACATCTAAAATTATATAATTCATCATATCTGGAAACCTAATACAACGAATTTACCTCGTACAATTATTATGCCTAACCTAAAAGATCTCAAAGCATTCCCTTACGTCCATCATATATCCTCAACAGAACATACAGTAAAGACTATAGCCCTGTAGGCATATGATGTATAAAAGAAGCAATAAATATCATTGGTCAGACAACTATGTTGGTTAATTAGTTACCATCAAGAAAATATCAGGTATTAAAAACAACTACAGAACAATGATGTGGATGGCCAGAACCTTACGAGCTATCATGCAGAAAATAAAATTTATTGGTTATATTGCAGGCTCTTACCATGGGCAAGCGTGAATTGCCCTAAAGAAAACTCGTCTAGTTGCAGAAGGATTGTTTGCTATGTCTGCCTCATATGCAAGGTAGCAGCGCCATAACAGTACTGACTTCTGTAACCTGTCATTTGATAAAGCTTTCTCAAACAGTCTATGAACTCTATGCTGGGAATCAGGTTTACTCAATTCATATGAAAGAGCAACGAGCCACACAATCACAGATGGTTTCCTGCAAAAAATGTCATGCCCGAATAGATGAAGACACCGGAATTGGAAAGATAGTTAAACTTAAGCTGTTAAGAAGATGAAGAAAGAGGGGAATCAGAGTTTAGATGAAGAGATAGCTAATAAAAGTGGTTGATGGTATTGCTGGACAAGTAACCACCTAGGAAGCAGATTAACCACCTAGGAAGGCACTTAAGCTTTTGTTTGCGCTAACCAATACAGATGGCAATAATGAAATCTAGAAACATTCCTGAGAGAAAAAGAATACCTATACGTGAATGGAAGCAAATAGAAAAATTGATTCAGGAATGAAGAGAAGGGATATGGGGAAGAAGGAAGGATTTACTCTTCATAGTAATATTTTACTGTTACTCCTATTGCTTAGATCTGAGGGTGCATATGAAACTATTGGTAATAAAATAGGTAAGTTTGCTTTTAAAATTGTTATAATATGAGCAAGTCTTGAAGAGAGGGGAATTTCTTCAAATATATGCTCACACAAACATATAAGCAGGTAACATAAGGATAAATTTTAAAGGAGTCTACCCTAATCCATCACAGTAAGACCAATCATAGTTGTCCAAATCATAGTCCATCAGCAATCACATAATTATTTCTTGCAATCTCCCAACTCACATTTGAAGTGTAAAACATCAATGAAACTAACATTAATATAAACACTCAAAGGGATATGTAAGCAATAAATCTTTCAAACTTATGTCTGCAAAAAGCAATTCCATATGTTCAGTCTTGATGAGAACAAAAATCACGTGGAGAACTGAAACAGGCACTGAAGTTGTCAAATGATTTGGTTATTATTCATTAGTTATTTTGAAATACATAATTTATTTCGAACGCTTGTACCTCTTCATTTGTAATGCTTTATTGAAGAAATTACTAGAATGTAGAAGAAATAAAGTTTGTAGTAAATATTAAGTAATAACCTACTGAGAACATCAACGCTCTATCTGGCATTTCTTTTTGCAATCCTAAAATCAACTTCTGTACTACAAAAGCGCTTTTAGGCTCAAATTGGTGTTTGGTAAAAACGATTAAATGCAATTTCGGTCCACCTTTAGGAAATTGGGTTTTCCCCCTCTTACCCAGTGGAGAGTTCTTTTTTTAGGGGCTTCCTGCAAGTCCTTATTCCCACTCAATAAAACCTTAGGGCAGAGCACTTTAGACGCATAACACTTTTGCTCACAACACAAAAGAGTCTCATCATTTTCTATTTACAGTAATTCCAACCACAGCCAATATGAGTGACATAAGTCCGCACAGTGTCTAGGATGCTTTTTAACTGAACTAAAAAAATCTACAATTACATAGAGCACATCGGAGGTCAACTAAATTAACTTTTATTGTAGATGATATGGGTAAAAGATATACGACGTTGAGAAACAGGGGGAAATACCTTTAAACTCTACCAGTAGGTAGTGAGACCAAGATATGGCCACTATAGAAGAGGACGAGGGAGAAAGAAAGCTTCCCTTTTGAAGAGAGAAAGGAAATATGTTGAACAGTGTTCAACCCTACTTCAAGTCATACTCCATATTGGCAGTATTTTTTCATACATATGGTTAAGAGTTTTGAATGCATTTCAACTTACCTAGGTGGATATTCGCCCTTCATTGGCATCTAATCATTATAATAAATAATTTTGGTACAGTCTCCTCATGAAGAAACTCCAAGATAAAATAACTATAAGAGCTTAATCAAGAAAATAAAAATCAGTGCTCTCAAACTATGTAATCAATTGCTTTAAGTGATAACTAAATTCTAGTATGACTAAATTTGATATCATACCTAATATTAAGTAATATTAGGTAACAAGTAGTTTCTGTTCAAAGGTATCTAAAGGTGTCTAATGATAATGAAAAAGAAATATAATACGTCTGACCTTGTCATTCTTTTATGTGCTTTCTTTCCCCATAATAAATCAGCAATTTAAATTGACTAAATTCATATCACAAAACATTGGGCTGCACTGATCAGCAACAGCTACAAGTTTTTAAAAAAATGAGGAACTAACAAAACTATGTGAGGCTCAAAGGCATAGGCTAATTGGTGTCTAAAGATCAGATTCCAGTATCCAACATACTAAGAAGGCATGAACAAGCCACAAATAGAAAGGTACAAAACTATCAAAAGACCTTAGGGTTTGCTAGAATGTCAATAAAGGAATACAGCTCCAATCTACCACCTCACTCCCACCTCCCTAAGGTTTCTTTTGCAGTTCTAATGAATGTTAGCTAATCTAGTGGTGGATACCGTGGATTCACTGTTGATCTGTCAAAAAAGGGATGTGAAGTTTTTGCCAGGAGAAATCTGGCAATTCCTGCCTAATTCAAAAAACTTTTAAACCAAGGTTTGTCAAGGTTTGACAGTTCTTTAACATAAGAGAAATTTTGAAATTATAAAACCAGAAAGATAGAGAGATAGAAAAACAGGAATAGAAAAGAGGGAAGCAAGGGAGAGCCTATTCAAAAAATGCCAAATGCATCAATTATTCTTAAAGAACATTCTTTCAGATTATCTTAACTTTAATCAGAGTTGACAAATAACTAAATATAACTCGTAAAAAAGGGGAATAACCATACCTTTGAATGCTTTCATCAAATATCCGGCGTACTTTGTAAGGCACTGTATAATGAGAGCTCACTTCTACCATAGAGGTAAAAGATTTTGGATTATAAGGATATAATTGTAACCCCTGGACTATGCTCTCCCACACCCTTGAAAATTTCAATTTCTGAATATGTTTCTGCAGCATTCCAATGTAATAAATCCACAAAGACTCGAGCTGTAAACTCTTGCTTCTTCTCTCTGCAAGCATCCACTTCAAGTTAGCACATAGATACAAACATATGATATTACTTGTATAAAACCAGATCTAACATATCCAACTACTACGGCTCAAATCAAGGTAACTGATGTTTGACATCGACTGCAGGATTTCTGAGATATATAAAAAAGGAAAGCAAAGGACATCAAGGAAATGAAAGAGAGAATGATAAAAAGTACCTGGAAGCACTGTGGAAAATGCATCCTCAATAACTTCTATACCAGCTGCCAAACCAGTAGTCAAGGATTCAAACAAAGAAGCTGAGCATATTAAGGCAACAGAATATTCCTTTATGTCACCGCGTGCCCAAGCAGACCGCAAAGCTTTACTCTGTTCTTTAAATCCTTGGCGAGCCCTCAGAATTTGCAGGCCAGATGGTTGACACATAAAAGGAATATATTTTGTGGTGCTACCTAAGCATGACAATATGTGAACAGCACGCTGCTGCGACTCAGAATTACTATTTAGGCTAACAATTTCCATCTCCATTTCAGCATACCATAAGTACAGAAGGGGAACATATTCCTTGAGAACCTGGTTAATTGGTTTCACCAATAAATATTCACAACATTACACGTTGTTAAATGGATGTCAATAAATATTCACAACATTTCACGTTGTTAAATGGATGTAAGGTAGACAATTTGATCTTACTAAAAACCATTCGACTAAGAAAAGGATAATCAAGCAATTAACTAATATCACAAAAGGATGGTATTAATTAAGCTCCAAACAGAAAGGAGATATCAAAATTATTTCCCTATTATATAATTACATCACAAATTTCACATTCTCCAAAAGAAAACAATAAGTGTATAGCAGAACATAGATGCCAAAGAACGAGGACTAGCTTCGGAAAAAGAACTGCAGGTGAATGATATAAACTTGTGAGTTATGACTGGAAACTGAGAAAAGAAAGAAGGCAAGAAGGCAAAACTTAGGCTTTTCGGGCTTTAGCACAAATTCAGCAGCAAAAAGCACCAAAATCATTTTTAAAAATTTAAATATAAAATATAAAGAATAAAGAATAGCAGTCTTGTACCGAGCACCAAAATTTAAATGCCAATTCCACTCTTAAAAGCAAATTCTGTTAATCTCATTATTATAAATTACTACAATCCTGCCAAGCCCCACTTTTGCTCACAATTTCTAAAGTGATTTACTAACAATGAACAGGCAATGTCAATATGCCTGTTCAACAGAGCCCCACACCAAACAGCTTAATGACCAAGGTTTGAAGGATATGCAAAGGATGCTATTAGCCACATATGAAAGAAACACAGATTGACTGGTTGCTCAAATAAGTTTTGGCCCACGCCTTCAATAGAGGTGACCTCTTATGGGCCAAGTAATTTGAAAGTTTACTAGTTATTCCATCAAGGCTGGGCCCTTCATCACTACAAATGACACAATAAAATGTTGGACGACTCTTGTACTATGTTAGTAGAATTCACCAAACCTCCTGGTCTGCAATTTGGTACGCATATTCCATACAGAAGAATGTCAGCAATATGGAACTATGTACATTTTCTTTTCTGACATATTTCATTTAAAAGATAATAAAATCTACATGGTAGAAAACCCACACATAAAATTGAAGTAATCAAATATCAAGGATCAGTCGGTTTACATTTTATACAACCAAAGTATAACAGTAGTATGTGCATATGTATTATATGAATATTTTTTGCACTAATACAATTTCTTTGCAATCCTTTAAAACTAATAAATTTTCACAAATTAAAATATTATGTTCCAATTACGTCCAAAGAAGCTTTCACCTATCGCTCCATGCTTTGGGATTGGAACGTTTTACATACATCTTTTTTTTTATCATTCTAGAAAGGCAGTCCACGTTCTTGAGAACCTACTCTCGTATTTTCACCATGGAGTGGAAATTATAGTTAGAAACAAGGATACAACCAAGGTTAAGATTTAGAGGATCACATTGGAGTGTGGAAGAAAATTTAGCACCCAAAATGCTGTGGATCTCAAAAATGCTAAGGTGGATGTACTCATATTTGTAGTGCTTAAACAAAACAAAATAAATGTATGTTGAATATGAAACAATTTTTTCAGGGTTGTAACTGAAGGGGTTTACACACATTAAAAATTTACACATGTACACGTGTAAGTGGTTACAAAATCTGCATTGAATCTAAGAAAGTACATATGCACTCTATACAGGTTTAACTATTGAACTAAATGCAGCAATGTCTAAGAATATACATGTTTTCTGATGAAAGAATCAGCAGAGACCATGATGTTGGTGTCATTTTTTTCCAAATAGCTAGTGCATCTATGTGAGGGTGTACAATTTTTAATAAACAGCATGGAGCTTTATGAGTCGATTCCCCTTTCCACAACATAATAGTGAACTATGGTGGAAGCGATAGATGGATGGAAGGAAGATTTATCTACAGAAAGAGTTGAAACATAATCAATCAAAAAAGGATGGATGGAAGGAAGATTTATCTCAGCCCTGTGCCCCCCAAGTGTTACTTTCAAAGTGCATGCTCACATTTTATATCTTACCGGATGCAAGCCAAAGTAGACAATGTCACAGTTATCCAAATCCAATAAGAGTTTCCTTAGCATCCACGTTATAGGATGAGGTTTCGAGGGAATACAAATGCAAAGGAAAAAATATTTATTAGCAGTATGTGATAGAAAAAGGTATAGACAGTCAAATAATTTTGAATGCAAAACTCCGCTAAATGTGCTTTCCTTTTTTTCTTCTCTTCTAGGAGTTAAACAGTGAGAACATAATGCTCTTCACTTCAAGTAGCCGCCTAAATATGTTGATTCAAAGAATAAGGAGTATAACTCAGGTTTCGTACCCAAGTGGATTCATGTTCACAATGTTTGTAAGAGGGCTAGAGTTGTCAATTGCAATGAGGTTTGGTAACATCCACAAGATGAATTTTATAACTAAGCCAAAAAAAAGGAGATACTAGATAATGCAACGCAAAAAGGTGAGTTCGTTACCATGGTATTGCAACTAACAACCTGTTCAAATGAACTTATTGAGCACAAATATAATTACAAAGAAAAATAAAAAATAACCTACTGAAGAATATTATGCTCATGGGGTAAAGTTGGAATTTTCATTCTTACAGGAGGTAGTCCATCAGTAGATGATAGTGCCATGTCAAATATCTTTCTTGCAACATCTATATTCCCATATGTAGCCTCACTTTTTGCATATACTCCACAAAGTAGCAAGTCCTTTTACAAAAAAGAACACAAGATTAGTTCAACAATACAAGAAAAATCTATACACTTAGGTATAGCTAACCAAATGCAGCGAGTGGAGAAAAACACAGGTTACAATATGCAGTGAGAGCCAACTCTTCTTAGGACAGCTGAGTAAGTGGTCAACTGGAAATCAGGTCACTAAGAACATATGTAGTCGTTAAAGCCAAATTTTGGCTATTTGGCTTATAGCAATGGCAAAAATAGCTTTCGTCTATAGTCGTTGTTAGCCAAATTTTGGCTTTTCGAAATCTTAATAGTACGGACGGTAAATTATTCCCCGTCCGACGTTTTTTTTTTTAAAAAATAGGTAAATTTTTTTTATCTAAATGTGATAGTGACATTTAAAATTTAAAAAAACAGAAAATCCAAAAAAAATCCCAAGAAGCCTTGGACGGAAGATTATCTCTCTTCTGCGATTTTTTTTTTAATGAGTCCCGAAATTTATTTTTTTTGATTTCGGACGGTGTATAATGTCCCGTCCCGTAAATTTTTTTTTAAAAGTTAAGCGACAGTGTATAATTTACCGTCCGTTTATTTAAAAAAAACAGACAGTACATTATACATCGTCCTATCTTCAAACGAAAAATAATGTTTCGCTGGGCTATTTTTTCCATTCGGCCAAATCGTTTGATATAGCTGAGCATTGTTCACAAAAATGGAAAGAATGGCTAAATAGCCAACGACTGAAGCACGTATCGAGCCAAATTTTGCAAAATTTGGCTAAATAGCCAACGACTACAGATGCTCTAAACAACTACAAATGATAATGTCATAAATACCCAATAAAGGTTGACTATTCATAGTTGTTTAATGATTTACGGGCAGCTTACTCCAAGTAAAGTCAGTAAACCATCACATGTGGGAATGATGAACGGAAAAGATGAAAAAGATCATTTGCCCAGTTTTGCAACATAGTTAAGCATTGCTGCATCAAATACAAACAACTACAAAAGGAAAAGAAAAAAAAAAGAGAAGACTTGCAACAACTCAACCAGAAGCCAGAAAGAAAGAGTGGCTCCTCTAACTCTCTAAGTAAAACCTTTAATTTGCTATTGTATTCTGAGACTGAAAATAAGTAATAGCTGGAGTGAGAGAAGGAAAAAAAATCAATATTTTTAACTAAAAGGGTTACATTAGATTTAGAAGACTAAATCATGTAAAAACTGAAAATTGGACTTAAGATGATCAGGAAAAACTGACCGTGTTGATGACAGAGTTAAAGAATGACAAAAGGCTATTAATGAGCTTAAAAGGTCCATTCATGCCTAAAGAAATTTACTCCTAAAGGGTATCCTTTCCCATTGGATAGGCTAAAATGTAATAAACTGCACTTGAAAAGAGTTATTTCTGACATGTAATGAGCTTGGCTTAACACATAATTTAGGGTCAATGTTAAATTAAGCTGAGGCTAACGAAGTAGATGCTAATAAATACTAAAATGGAAATATCAGTTACTTCTCTTGAAATTATTGCATTTGGATAGACCTGCAGGATTGCATAGAGAAAATACGCTAACGAAGAGGAGGAACAAGAAATCACTATAACATGGAGAACAAGTCCCAAATAATAGGTAATTTTATTAGTTTCCCCATGGTTTATTTTTACCTCAAGCTTTCTCTGCCCTAGGACTTTGGCAATCGGAGATGAGATCGTCTCCTTGACTGAGGTATTCATTAAAATTACAAGTAAAGAGATTCCAACATAGTGTAATCCAAATCATGTGTTACCTAAGAAGTTCATTTTACAACTGAATGCAAAATAACTCACATACTCTCATTCTGAATATGGGATTCATCAATCCTATCAACCTTACATCAAATGATTCTAAATATTCATTGGCATTTACATTAACACTACTCAAAAATTAATACAGCTACTCAGGGAAATTACAAAAACAAAAAACAAAACAAAAACAAAAACAAAAAGAATGTATGCATTTAACAAGTAAAACAAATAGCTTAAATGTGAGAACAATATCGTGTCATAAACAAAACAGAAACTAAGAATCTTTCGAGAGTAATTAGTAAGTCAAATTACATCAGTAAGACTGATGAGTCCACATGAAAGAGAATAGCACAAAATTAAACACAAAACAACTACCTGGATGCATGTGTATAATTATTTCTAACCTATACAAGGTTATTTTCATACATAAAAAGAAGAAAATAAGAATTAATATCATGCTTTATAGATAGTACCTGACGATCATTTTTTAACAGGCTTTTAGCTAGAGCACGAGATGGGTTAACTGAGCAAGTAGAGGAGTTCATACTTTTCATGAACAACTCTTCAGCAGCTAGAAGAGCTTCTTCCAATATATGATTCCGAGGAAAGACCTTAAGGAGAAGCAAGATTGCATTGCGAAGAAATTTCATCACATTATTATCTCTTAGAAGCTTGTTTGCATTGCCAAAAAGGACGTCCAGATTGGGATGAATCGGAAACTGCTGTCGCCAACTTGGCACTTGTAATATAACTCTTAAATCCTCTGAAAGTGAGTCTGGCACTGTCTCAAGGCTCAAGAGTTTTTCAAACCAACTTGAACTGTTCGAACATGACCTGAGAAAGAAATTTAAAATAAAAAACTGCTATGGTACTTGATATGCTAATGCTTATTATAAGTTAAAAAAGAAATTGTTAATATTTAATAATTTAGCATATGTTTGTCCCTATTAATATGACTCGTTGATGGGGATCAAGGGGAAACTTTTCGGAACAAAAAGAGAAACATGATGAACGGTTTGGATCTTCCATGCAGAGTCTCACCATGTGATTTGGATCCTCCATGTGGGGTCCCACCATGTGAATACAACTACTTTATTTGAGAGAATTTTCGCTCCCTTTCCTCTACTATAAAATCTAAGCTAATGTACTCAATGTGATTAACAAGAAGGCTTTAAAAATAATGGTTGCTATTAAAATTCTTCCAGTTATATCATTTGAGGCCCAAGGCCAAGCTTAAATGGTAATTGATTGGGTTGGATTGTGGAGATTCTCACGTACAAGTGTAATCCAGCACACATTTCATATCACAAAGATTACTTCATTTGAATTAATGCATGCATGCTTCTACAAGTTTTTCCATTCATATTTCAGATTGAATTTGACTGATAACATAGCTCTTATTAAGGATAAGATGAGAAAGAATAGTTTGAATTAATACTTGTTGACAGAAACAACACAAAATGAAATATAGTGTATGTCAGTGAGTGTGAATGTAATTTGTCTCTTGGTGATGCATCCTTGTGTCATTCTGGGGAACTATTGTGCTGTGTTGGTGCATTTATCCCTGCTCTCAAAGGAAACAACTTAGTCATATATCAAAAAAGTTTAGCTTGTTGAAGGATTAGGTCACAACAAAACAAAATAGTGAAATTGCAAGAGAGATATATTTGATTAGTATGAGAATTGAGCATAAGAAGTGCATGATAACTAACCACCGAGAAACTCTGCCCCCATAGAAGTCAATGAATTGGGATACTAAAGAGAAACGGGACTCCTCAGTACACAAAGAAAACAAGTAATCATTCACATCTTCAAACAAGATGACCCTTGAGAGTTGTTCCATGCCTTCATCTCGATTATCCTTAGGATGAGGTGACCCTCCAAGATTTCCTTCAAAAAAGTGCATATATGATTATTAAAGGGCCAAAAGTCACTTAAAATACACAGGTTTTAGTATATTAAACATAACAGGATACCATTAGAAGTAAGGCTAAACAACCCAGGAATAAGCTGAAGTACCATAATGTTCCCGGACAGGCATCCATTGGGCAGAGTCCCTAGAGACCTCCTCCTCCGACCATCTATTCCAAGTTTTCGTATCTTTAACCTCAGTATGAGGCTCAGCATCAACATTAACTCCAAGTTTCTTCAGCAATAATTCAATGTCATCAATATCAGGAACACCTTCATTGTCAAGGTCCTCCTCGGTTTGCTCATCCTCGAGAGAATTTTCTGGTTTTCCGGGTTCTTCTTCAGTTAATGTCTTTTTGGAAGTAGGATCAGACCAGCCAGTCCATCCTCCTGGTTCAGTTTCCTGAGGAATTTCTTCTGCCATAGTCTTATGCTTGTTTTCCTCCTCAATTTCCAACCATTTTGACCACCCAATTGCTTCATCTTCCCCAAGTCTGGCACCACCAGAATTCCAAAAATGCTCAAAGAGTCTTCTTTTACTCTGTGAACTGAGATGTAAGGAAGGAGGAAATAAAGTGTACTCAATTTCTGCTTGGAATAACCCAGTGGCTAATTCTTGGAAACCAGTTTGCCACTCAAATTTGCAAAGACTAATGAATATATCCACCAGCCCAAGTTCAAGTTGAAGTAGAAAAGGATCCACATCCACTGCCTGTAGGTTAGCAGGGTAACAACCCTAAACCACAGAGGAAGTAGAGACAGCAAATATGAGAAGTTGTATTTATGATGAAAAGCCTCTATAACTGACCCTCAAGAACTAAAATAGTACAATTTTGAGATAAAGGTATGAATGAGGTAGATAAGTTGTCATCATGTCTAACATGAATTCATTAAAAGAATGGAGGAAGTTATTTTTAGGCTAATTAGAAGAAAAAAAACTGAACTATACCATTTGTGCAGAAAGAACTATTTTTTGCGCAAAAAACCCCGTGAAGTATGTTTTCAAAAAAAAACCCTGAAATTTATTTTCAAAAAACCACATCTAACTTTTCTGCTTGTATTAGATAACCGCACTCATCTTTGCAAGTTGGTTCATAAAACATCACGCATCTTCTCATTATTGTCAAAAAACCTCACTCAACTTTAACAGAAAGGTCACGCCGTCGGAGTGGATTTTTTGAAAACATACTTCGGGGGGGGGGGGGGGGGGGGGGGGTTGCGCAAAAAATAGTTCAGTGCGGTTTTAAAGGGTATAATTCAAGGGGGTTTTTTTTTCTAAATTAGCCTTATTTTTAAAAGAATATTATATCTGAAAAATCATGTAACAAACATTTTGAAGTATAACAATGGTGAATGAAACAAGCAATACAAAAGAAAATGTGATGAGGACATCGGTTCAAGACGATTCGGACGTTTCTAACAGCGCAAGCATGTCTAGGACAGCTGCTTCATGAGTTTAGGATTTTATTTCAGTACCATATTTATTTTTGGCAATTATAGCCATATGTAATCTTTCTTTTATGCATTAGAATATTTTTTTGAGATTTTTAGAATATTTTGAGATTTGTATCAAGATTTGTTTTGAGCCTATTTATAGGCCTTGAGATTCATAAGAAGTCGTGCTATTATTGAATAAAAATTATTGGGTTGAAGTTTTGCTCTTCATCTCTCTCTTTGTGTGATATAATTGAGAACTAATTTTTGAGTTTATGATAAACTCTAAAACTACCCCCAAATCCAATACAAATTTCTAACCCTAATTTTCCAAATTAAAAAAATTAACCCTACCCTAATTAACCAGCCGCCTCCTTTCTTCACCCCTGCACCTTCCGAAACTCCATCGCCATTACTCCCGAACCCATCCTCGTCTCCCTCACCCGACCTACACCCTGCTCCTCCCCTGAGCATCTTCGAAACCCATCGTCTTCCACCTTCAATCCTCTTCCCCAGTCATCTTCGTTAGCAACCAGTGCCCCCGCTCTCATCTCCTCCATCTCGTCTTCACCCTAATCCACTACCATCGCTTCTTCGAAACCCATCGTCTTCTACCTTCAATCCTCTCCCCCAGTCATCTTCGTTAGCAACCAGTGCCCCCGCTCTCATCTCCATCTCGTCATCACCCTAATCCACTACCATCGCCATCGCCATCGTAACATCGTTGCCACCCTACCGTCTCACATCTACCATCAAAGCCGACCACCCCCATATCCCCAAACCCATTCCCCCGAAACCCTAACTCCTCGACCTCAGCCCCATCAACCCCGCTGCTTCCCTTTCCCTTCGGCGACAGCAGCGGACCTGACCCCAGGTCGCCGAGCCGCTCGACGCACCTGACGCGCCATCAACCACCGCCAGATCCAACCGCCCGCTATTCCAACAATAGCTTCCTCTTCGATCGTCGCAACTGTTCTTCGAACTCTCGGTATACTCTTTCTACTTTTCAAATATTTGTGTTACACTGCTTTATCATCTTTATTATATTATCTGATTTATCTGTCGTCCACAAATAATGAAATTGAGTGTTCCACTTGCCTATTATAGTACAAATCAATATTTTGCATCTTTTACTTGCTAAGAACGCTTAGGAATTTAATTATTGATTGTTAGAACAGAATTATTAATTGGGCTTATTAAACTTAATTCAATTCTTAAAAATCCATCAAAACAATTAATTGTTTAAAATTCTAACTTTGATCCGCATTACATGTTGGTAAAATTAATCCTTTAAGATTCTTGAAAATTCGCTATTTAGGATTACGTTTACATCATTTTGGTATCAGAGCTGGGTTCTTAAAACCCTAATTCTTGCATCATTTAGTCATAAATTTTTGCATTCATTTAGGATTGTTTAAAGACATTTTATTTTATTTTCATTCATTCTTTTAGATTAGTTCAGATTATTTATAATAATAAATAAATTAAAAAACTTAATTGCATTTAAGACACGTTTTTCTTTCAAATTTCAGCATACACACGACCCCAGTTTCCCACTTTTGGTGAATGCATCTTCACAGCACCACGCCGTCGCCAAACCCCGAAGAGCCTTTCTTCTCCCTCCTTGGCCACTCAATTAGGAACCCTAGACCTCTCCGAACTGAGATGGACAATTCTGATATTTCTGATATCCTAGCTGTCATTTAAGCAACTCTTACCAATATCAATCAGAGGTTTGAGAACGTGAAACTAAATTAAACTGTTGTCCTTAAGCTTCATGCTAATCGTCAGATCCCTCAAGGGAATGTTCGTGACGATCGACGTCAAGAACGTGACCCTGACGAACAATATAAGAACGTTAAGGCTGACGTTCCCCATTTTGAAGGTCACATGGAACTCCAAGCTTATCTTGATTGGAACCGTGCGATGGATCACAGCTTTGTGTGGTTTAACATGAGCAAAGCCCTGAAAGTTCAATTTGCCACGATGAAATTGACTGGGAAAGCTCAACAACACTGGATTAATCTTGAACACGCCTGCAGAGGCCGAGGCCTGGCACTCTAGCCACTTGGGAAGCCATGAAAGAGAAGCTCACTGAGAGATATGTACCGTTATCGTTCCACACCCGATTGCTAGATTTGTGGAACCAACTTTATGAAGAAAGTAATCCACACAAGAATATGTTGATAAGTTTGATGACTTCCTTATTCGATGCAATGCTTTAGGTAAAGAGAGTGAAGAACAAACTCTCTCTAGGTTCAGAGCTGGACTACGAGCCGACCTTAGAAACGAGCTAATTTATTGAAATGTGGACTCACTAGTGGCAGCCTATGCCCTTGTCCTCGATATGGATTCCCTTAAAGCTAGTTCTCATTCTAAGTCCAGCGATTTGAGAGATCACTCCTCTAGAATGACCTCTGCTGATCCGTCTAGGCCTAAGCCTCCCTCTCAGCACCCCAACAAATCTTACCCCAGCAAACCTAATTCAAATTTCAATTCACATAGAGATGAACATAAGAGTAAGAATACCGAAAGAGACTACTCTAAGATTGACCCTCTCACTAAGTGCTACAAATGTAAGGGATACGATCATATTGCTAGCAACTGTCCCAGCCCCAGTAGGATCAATATAGTAGAGGGTACCGCTGTCATCGCTGATGATACTGACAATGAGTTTTCCTACGAGCCTATTGAAGGTGATGACTTCGGTGAAGAAGAGGATGACCAGTATCTCCACTGTATTCGGTTTATCCAATCACCCCACTTAAATGTAGTCAAATGTGCTTTATTCCAGCCAAAAGAAGAAGATGATTGGAAGCGCACTGCTATATTCTACACCTTTATGACTATAAGTGGCAAAAACTGCAAGGTGATTGTTGACAGTGGGAGCTGCATCAACGCTGTCTCTTCTGTGGTCTTAGCTAAGACTGGACTTTAAGGCTAAACCTCATCCACGCCCATACAAAGTATCTTGGATTGATGCGACAACCCTCCAAGTAACACATCGATGTTTGGTCCCTGTGGACTTCAAAGCTTACAAAGAGAAAATTTGGTGTGATGTGCTCAAAATGAATGTGGGTCAAGTCATTTTAGGGAGACCTTGATTATATGATCATGATGTGACCATATATGGTCGATCCAACGAATGTGTGTTCTAACACGATGGACTAAAAATAAAGCTCATACCCATGAGACCACGAACCGGTCCGGCTGAAACAACACTGGTTCCCTCGAGAAAGGGCAAGGAAGTAACGTATATGGGTGAGAAGGAACTCACGAAAGAAATTGACAAAGGGGCTATCATTCTTCTACTCACAGCGAAAGAAGTCCCTAAAGATCCTAAATCACTCATTCCGCCTCAAGTTACTCCTGTCCTACAGGAATTTGCATGTGTTTCCTGCTGACCTCCCCAACCAGTTGCCCCCACTGCGTAGCATCCAACACGCTACTGATCTGGTTCTGGGAGCGAGTCTTCCTAACTTGCCACATTATCGGATGAATCCAACAGAGCATGCTGAGTTAAAAAGGCAAGTTGAAGAGTTATTAGCAAAGGGCTTCATCAGAGAAAGCTTAAGTCCTTGTGTTGTTCCTGTCATATTGACGTCAAAGAAAGATGGAACCTGACGTATGTGTGTGGACAGCCCTATCATAAACAAGATCACGGTGAAATACCGTTTTCCCATTCCTCGTTTGGGTGACATGTTGGACATGATGTCTGGTGCCATAATCTTTCCAAGATTGATCTTAAAAGTAGCTACCACCAAATACGTGTTCGTCCTAGTGATGAATGGAAGACCGCCTTCAGAACGAATGATGGCCTGTACGAATGGATGGTCATGCCATTTGGAATGACGAATGCCCCGAGCACGTTTAAGAAAATCATGACGCAAGTACTCCGTCCGTTTATGGGCAAGTTCCTTGTGGTATACTTTGATGATATTCTCATTTACAGCCGATCTGTTGGGCAACATCTTTGACTATTTGAGATAGGTATGCGGTGTTTTGAGGAAGAAACAGTTTTATGCTAATCCTACCAAATGTACCTTCCTCTCCGATCAAACTATCTTTCTGGGATTTATTGTTTCTGCCCGAGGAGTATCCGCTGACCCAGAAAAGATACGAGCTATTACTGAGTGGCCTGAGCCCCGCAATATTCGTGATGTGCGGAGTTTTCATGGTCTTGCCACCTTCTATCGTCGGTTCGTGCAAGGATTTAGTATAATTATGGCTCCAATAACCGACTATTTGAAGAAAGGTAAATTTGTCTGGTCGAAAGAAGCCATGAAAGCCTTCGAAGAGATCAAGAAGAGAATGATTCAGACACCTGTCATAAGGTTGCCTAATTTCACTAAAGTCTTTGAAGTAACGTACGATGCTTCTGGTATTGATATAGGTGGAGTCCTCAGTCAAGAGAGTCATCCTGTTGCCTATTTCAGTGAAAAGCTGAACGAAGCAAAACAAAAATATTCCACTTATGACAAAGAGTTCTATGCGGTAATTCAGTCACATCGCTATTGGCGACATTATCTCCTGCCGCAAAAATTCGGCATTTTCTCAGACCACGAGGCCTTAAGATTCCTTAATTCTCAACAAAAGTTGAATCCGAGGCATGCAAGATGGGTAGAGTTCCTACAAGAACATTCATATATCATTAGGCACACAAAAGGGATTGATAATAAGGCCGCAGATGTGCTCAGTCGTCGTCACATAATCTTATCTACACTGCGCACCGAAATTTTTGGTTTTGAGAAATTAAAAGATGAGTATGCCTCCTACCCAGATTTTCACGAGATCTACACCTCTTTGAAGGATGACATCACTCGAGTGATAGATGATTATTTCCTGAAAGGATGATTATCTCTTCTATCGCTCCAAACTGTGCATTCCTAGTACATCATTACAAGAGTATCTTATTTGGGAATTGCACGCTGGTGGCCTTGTTGGACACTTTAGGCATAGCAAGACCATTGATACTGTGGAACATAAGTTTTACTGGCCGAAGCTAAAGAGAGACGTTGCGAGACTTGTTAACAGATGTCATACTTGTCAACTCGCCAAGCAACAAAAACAGAACACAAGCCTGTATACTCCATTACCTGTTCCTAGTCGCCCTTGGGAAGATGTGAGTATGGATTTCGTGTTAGGCTTACTGAAAACACAAAAGAAACACGACTCCATTCTTGTTGTCGTGGACCATTTTTCTAAAATGGCACACTTCCTCCCGTGTTCAAAAACTTTCGATGCATCTCGTATAGCTCAGATCTTCTTTGATAATATTGTGAAGCTACATGGGTTGCCAAAAACCATTGTCTGATAGGGATGTAAAATTCACGAGTTATTTTTGGAAGACCCTATGACACAAAATGGGTACGAAATTGAAGTTCTCTTCAGCATTCCATCCACAGACTGATGGACAGACCGAGGTTGTCAATCGGGGTCTTGGCAATCTCTTGGGTACTCTTGTGGGATAGAACTTAGGAACATGGAATTTAAAATTAACGGTTGCTGAATTTGCTTATAACACATCTAGGAATAGAACCACTGACATGAGTCCACACGAAGTGGTACATGGTTATCGTCCTAGGCAACCCATAGATCTTGTCCCCATGTTAGAACATCACTGAGTCTCAGAGTCTACATGTGCATTTGCATTCCGCATTCATAACTTGCATAGAGAAATTTTCAAAAAAATTAATGAGAATAATTTTAACTACAAGTTAAGAGCTGATATTAGAAGGAAATTTAAAACTTTTAATGTGGGTAACAAAGTAATGGTTCGGATTCGTCCAAAACGGTTTCCAGCTGGATCCGTTAAGAAGTTGAATGCACGTGTTGCAAGCCCATTTAAAATTCTTCATAAAATCAATGATAATGCATATGTCGTTGACTTTCCTGAAGGTTTTGGCATAAGTAAGACTTTCAATATTGAGGATATATTACCCTATAAAGGTCCAAAATTTAACCCTAGAAATCCTTTTATAGATGAGCATACCCTGCAGCCTAATGGTGAGATTCCCACATTACCCCCACTACTTGATACTAACCCATTGACAGAAGAATTAAATAATATTTTAAATGATCAGATAATCTCTACTAGAGATGGTTGTATTCATAGGTATTTGGTAAGATGGAAAAACAAGCCGGGGTCGGAGAATACATGGATAGATCGTGAAGAGCTCCAGCATTTGAATCCAGACCTTTTAGAGCACTATGACAGGAGAACTGGTTTTGACTCGACTGGATCGAGCCCTCTCCCACCCGGGGAGAATGATGAGGACATCGGTTCAAGACGATTCGGGCACTTTTATCAGCGCAGACATCGTTTATAACAGCTGCTTCATTAGCTTAGGATTTTATTTCAGTACCATATTTGTTTTTGGCAATTATAGCCATATGTAATCTTTCTTTTATGCATTAGAATATTTTTTTGAGATTTTTAGAATATTTTGAGATTTGTATCAAGATTTGTTTTGAGCCTATTTATCGGCCTTGAGATTAATGAAAGTCATGCTATTCTTGATTAAAAATTATTGTGTTGAAGTTTTGCTCTTCATCTCTCTTTGTGCGATACAATTGAGAACTAATTTTAGAGTTTATGATAAACTCTAAAACTACCCCCCCAAATCCAATACAAATTCCTAACCCTAATTTTCCAAATTAAAAAAATTAACCCTACCCTAATTAACCAGCCGCCTCCTTTCTTCACCCCTGCACCTTCCGAAACTCCATCGCCATTACTCACGAACCCATCCTCCCATCCTTGTCTCCCTCACCCGACCTACACCCTGCCCCTCCCCTGAGCTCCTTCGAAACCCATCGTCTTCCAGCTTCAATCCTCTCCCCCAGTCATCTTCGTCAGCAACCAGTGCCCCCGCTCTCATCTCCTCCATCCCATCATCACCCTAGTCCACTACCATCGCCATCGCCATCGTAACATCGTTGCCACCCTACCCTCTCTCACATCTACCATCAAAGCCGTCCACCCCCATATCCCCAAACCCATTCCCCCGAAACCCTAACTCCTCGACCTCAGCCCCATCAACCCCGCTGCTTCCCTTTCCCTTCGACGACAGCAGCGGACCCGACCCCAGGTCGCCGAGCCGCTCGACGCCCTGACGCGCCGTCAACCACCGCCAGATCCAACCGCCCGCTATTCCAACAGTAGCTTCCTCTTCGATTGTCGCAACTGTTCTTCGAACTCTCGGTATACTCTTTCCACTTTTCAAATATTTGTGTTATACTGCTTTATCATCTCTATTATATTATCTGATTTATCTGTCGTCCACAAATAATGAAATTGAGTGTTCCACTTGCCTATTAGAGTACAAATCAATATTTTGCATCTTTTACTTGCTAAGAATGCTTAGGAATTTAATTATTGATTGTTAGAACTGAATTATTAATTGGGCTTGTTAAACTTAATTCAATTCTTGAAAATCCATCAAACCGATTAATTGTTTAAAATTCTAACTTAGATCCGCACTACATGTTGGTAAAATTAATCCTTTAAGATTCTAGGAAATTCTCTATTTAGGATTACATTTTACATCAAAAGGAGGAAGTTATCTTTAAAAGGAAATTATATTTGAAATCATATAACAAAAGTTTTGAAGTATAACAAATGGTGAACAAAAAATAATAAACCTTTTGAAGAACGAAAAAGGCTTTATGCTTCGTAATATACATGGGAGAATGGTAAGTAAGCACACTAGTTGAGATAAGAGTTTAAGTTTACTAAGTGAGAAGCAAGTGTGTTAGTATTTAAATTACAAATACAGGTTACATTATAAAAACGGGTTAAACAATAGCATAGTAACAATTTTAACAATCGCTAGCTAGGTACAAAATTATTGAGCGATAAAACAATCAAAAGTAACGGGCAAACACCTATGTTAGATTCAACGACCTAATTATAAGTAAGAAGATAAATAGACCCCAGCAAAGCATTATCAAAATGATATAATGATCATCTGACTGACTAATAACTAATTAATTAGCATAAACTTAAAGCAAAAAAGAAGAGGGTGAGATAAAAGCTTTTAAAGACATGACGTGGAAGGAAGATGGTGCCGATTGCAGTTCAGGAAAGGAAAAAGATTTCTGCAAGGATGCCTACATAGAAAGAAGACACCAATACAACAAGACATGGACATGGCTTCAAGGTAATTCTTTAAGAAATGGATGCATTTATACAAAATTTGATATCATTATGTGTTCATTTGATGGCAAATTTGGGTCATTTAATTTATATTTCAATTCCTTAATGCAATAGCTACATTACATTTCCTGTTAAGATACAATTTTAATATGTTGTATCCCCAACAGTCATCTATAACCCTAACTAACCTCACTCGATAGCAACCACCTCATGTAACTCTCTTTCATGTTCATCTTCTCTCATATCAACCACAACCACAACCACAACCACAATAAAGATGAATAACAAAAACCGTTGACACAGATTGAATATACCCCTTCAGGTTAAGGATTTGACCAACACAGGTTGCAGCATATTAAATATGTGTCCAGCACGTTTCAAATAAAAATCATTGTCAAATATGTGGCTGGCATAGACAAGGACCCAATTGAAAGAGTCAATGCATCATACAATGTTAGAAGAGAAGTGTCAGAGTGGTAGTTTCATTGTTGGAATCAGCTTCGTGCCACATTGGTTAAAACTTCAGCTCTTGCCCACTAATCTCCTATATATACTCAGTCACGTAATCTGAACTAGATGATCAATAGTGTTTTTCTCCTCTCTCATATTGTCCTACAAGAAGGAGAGCTACAGCTAAAAGTTAAAAAGGAGTCCAACAAACACAATAAAATACCATGGTCAGCATTCTAAATGGTGACCAAATCAGTTGACTTGTTAGCTGGCATGTCCTTTCGAGATTAATCAGCAGAAATTTATAGACGAAATATCACATACCATTTTTTAATCCAAAACCGACAATATGACATTTTAGCTGACATGCCTACTTAAAAATGTCGACCAGCAATAGTTATATTGAGTTTGAGTAAACAATTTTTGGATTTAAGGCTGAGTTGAGTTATGGGGTGCAGCTCAAAAGTTTTTTCTAATACAACAGGGGATTTGATTAGTTGCTGAATTGGAGAAGTGCTCCAAATCTTAAGGCTTGTCAATCATTAGGCTAAGTTATGTTATTGGAATTGATAATGTAGAATGTTTATGAAAATAATTCCCAATTAGTTTGGATACAGATGTATGTTTCCTAATGTCTTGCATGGATTTCCAAGCACATATTTATACAACTGGATTAAAATTTAATATCTGTGTTAGACAGGCAATGATAATGGCATATAATAAGTCTTACGGTTCACACCACATTTTAGACATACTTTCATTAGCCATAACGCCTCAGCATTCGCCATACAACCAAGAAGTTTCTTTTAAAGAAAGCACGCTAATATTTTTCATTCAGAACCACAGACACCATCTCCATGTTATAGCTATGTTTGTGTCTTTTGTGCCATCCGTATATAATGATAATGGCATGGTCATGCTTCACCCGTCATTCCATAGTAGAAGGAAGAACGTAGACCTAAGCCATTAAGAGCCATGTTGTGAGTAGTAAATACAAGGAGCTAATAAAAGCATCCTCTCATTCATAATAATGTCCATTATCAGAATTCATAAACTTTAGCACGAATTCTTTAAAAAAATTCTGCAATGTGTATGGAACTGCAAAGGAAAAACACTGCTATGCAAGTACCATAAATCTAGTATGGATTAACCGGGATGGTTGGAGGTTAAGCAACTCAGTACAATATTGTGATGTCGCCTTGTTCACAGTAATGTCTTTAGGAACTCCATATCTTTACTATTATATATCACCATAGAACCAGGGTTGCGGCGATGTGACATGTCATGTAAACCCAAGTAATGTAACCCATTTTTCTATCTTAATGGAAATTGATGATAAATAATATCCATTGGCGCCAACATAGTGAGGCTCCTAGGAAAACAAACAGAAAACAAAACGGAACATGCAGCGCACGTGCTAATAGACTAGTGAATATTCTAATGTGTGAGATTAGATCCATGAACTGCTCTCATGACAGATAACATAAAGGTAGGTAGGGTAATATTCTTTATGCATGTCATTCGTGGGAAAATCAAGGAACTAAATGTGGAAACAATGGTATAACTCAACATTTTAAATTTGAACGAAAAAAAACTATAAACTAAAGGCAAAATGAAGGTGAACACAGAATATAGAACCTGCCTACTAAGCTTCTCACAAGCTGTTGATAGAGCATGGATGGCATGAGCATATTTGCTTCTCATATCAGAAACTTTAAACTGTGAAAACTCCCCTTGGCAGACTACTAAAAATTCTTTCCACAATCTAACACTATCAGAATGTTGAATGAGCACTTTCTCCCATCTTTCCATGATGACACCACTGCTATCTCTTTCTTTATAAGACTTTAGAAGACAAAGCAACAAGTCTTCATTATCTGGGTTTAACTCCACAGCCTTTTCCAATATGCTTATCTTTTTTTCAAGCGTTTGCAGACGAGCTGCTTTTTGTCGTTGAGTACTTGCAATTTTATCCTGAACTCCAAATAAAAAAAACAATCATTTTCTTAACCAATAGAGGCAACCTAAAAAAATGCAAAACAAATACCTGAAATTCAGCAAAAGCTAGCCAAACTTTTTCGTCATGCGGAAAATCTCTTGACATTTTGTTTAGCTCCCTTGTCTTTCGAATGACTTCATCATCCCAAGATTCCTCAACATCCTCTTTAGCTAATGACAGATTTCTTTCATCCTCAAGGGAAGAATGCAAATCCAGTAACGGGATATATTCTCCAGAGACGATTGAAGATGCCTTGTTAACAATTTTCACATGTTTCAAGCCCGTGTGTCTTTCAATGGTTGTATACTTTATTGAACAATAGCGGCCTCCTGTTTTCAATTTACTGTCAAGAACATCAACGTCTCCATCTACATCCATGCTCGAATTAGGTCTCCAGCGGAATAGTTGAAAATTGAGCCCAGATAAATCTGATAAAAAATGAAGGCTATATCGTGCAACATCCATTCTGCAGTTTTAATGCTATCATTAGAGAACCTATATCTAGGCAATATCCAGCTATTTAAATATTTTACATTAAAAAAAATATGAGTTAAGAAAGTTGACATTTTGTTAACCAGATGAGCAAAGATACCCAAAAAAAAGAACTTGTAACAATGACACAAATGTATAGGGAATATGAATAGCAAAAAAATGACAAGTAAACAAAGTAAAGGAACAACGACAAAAAAATTGTACACCGAAATTTTGGGGTCGCTACATGATTCGACTCATCACTCATCTCTCTTGGGCGCCTCTGAATAAGTAACTAGCAATCATAATATCCTTTCTCATTAAGCCATAATCTTATGCATATCTCCACCACCGGCATTTCTTGCCATATAGTCAGAGATGATGGCTGTGGCATGTTACTAATGAGCCAATCCTATTCTTAATAAATTTGCTTCCTTAAATGTGAAGAAAAGTTAACTTGGGATGCAAAAGCGACTTTGATGAAATTGCAATAAATATATATGAATCAAAAGTTCAATAATCAAGTCATTAATGAAAGACTTGATAAAACTACTGTGTTGAGTAAAAGGTTTAAACAACTACCACGCAAACTAGAAAGTGCAAGTCTTCTGTCTAAAGAGACTAAAGGAACAATTATGAATAGAGACCAAGTTTAATTACTAACAAAGCAAGGGTTGTTGACAAAATAACATGTTTTTTTCATAATTGACATATCTACTACAGTCTTTGATAATCAACTAACATGATGCATATAATAAATCACATGACCGCAATATTACACTTGTTTTAATTGATGTATGAACAATTTGGCTTTTTACTAATATTGATATAAACAAATCGAAATAGTAGGAGAACACTAGTGAGCCAGGTGGAAGATGCATGAAAACTGAAAGAAAACAGAGAAAAAGGCCTAAGCTCACACAGTAAACTAGTTTGTAATTATGATATTAACAACTAAACTCTTTACTGATATGAGTATTGTTAGAATATAAATATTAAAACCCTCGTTCTTACCACAACTTCGGAATTTTGGTCCATCGATAGGGTACTTCACATGGTATCAGAGCAACCCAGATTCGAAGCCGGTGTGCAACCCAGATTCGAATCCCACCGGCTAAGCAATTTAAATACGAATTTTAAATATAAAAAATACCCCTGCGTATAGTCCAGGTCTTGGCCCACAAATATGGCCCTCAACCTGCGGGAGCGTGCTAGAATATAAATATCAAAACCCTGACTCTTACCACAACTTCGGAGTTTTGGTCTACATCGGTAGGGTACGGGTCCTTCACAAATATAAAGGAAATATGGAGTAGAAGGAGAAGACAAGGGAGATAGGTGAAAGATGCAAAAAACTATGGGTAAACAGAAAACACGAATGCATGGAAGGAAGAAGGAGAGGCAAAGGATGCAAACAAGCTGTAAACAATATGAGGTGATAAGAATAGGAAGAACTAACTGTAACAGACCAATGCAATGTGAAAGGGGGAGTCGACCAGAAAACGCAACAACAGTTTCAACAAAAAGAAGTAATAGCGGGCATCATTTAAGCATGGAATAGCAACAGAAGAGCAAGAAACAACAAGTAATAGCTGCAAGATTGAGACGAAAAAACCTAATTAAGAAGAGGAGCAGTAGATTGGCACAAGAAAAGGAGGAATTTGGTGGGGAAATTATTTAAAACGGAAAACATGGTGCTAGGGTCTACCACTATAGCAGACAAAGCTTTTTGTGGCTGTCTAACAGAGTGTTACAGACTGATGCACAAACACATCACAACACAACATCAACTATTAAAACATTTTATTTGTAAAAGAAAAGCAAATTGAAGCAACATTATCTTCCTCTGTTTGTCTTCAATTTTAATTTGTTTATATTTGCAAGCAGATTATTTGAGATTTGGACTGACCTGATACAAACATCCCATGTCGCCAACCAATTAACTACATTACATGCATGCGGTTCCTTAGAGAAATGTTGTCTTTACTACATTTACTGTTAGTAAATTTTTCCTATTGCTTTTTTAAACTACATGTGATGATCAGGTTTACACTTGATGCATTATTTCTCTATTCCTGGATTAGACATCAGTTGAACTGTGCTTTGGTTGATCGACGTGAAATTATGACTTGAAATGCTTGGGTACTGCAATGTGTACTGGCGAAAATTACAGCAATAGTTAATAAATATCAAATCTCTAATTTCAGAACAGAAGGAAGTCTTATGGAAGAAAATAAATTTCTCCTTCAGAACATTTCTCAGTGATTGAGAATGATAGAAAGCCAAATCATTGTTAAAGCACTATCACTCAAGGTTTCCTGCACTGTATCACATCTCATGTGATACCGAAATGCATTGGCCTAGTCAAAGTTGGACACTTGCCTACCGATACCCCAAAATATCTGGATATTGCTGATAAATGGCAACTGATTCCCAATACTGATACTGAGTTTTCAAACCATGCTTTCTAAAATTACATCCTATAGATTAGTTAACCTATAACTTTTAGTGGCATTTTGCAAATTTCTGTATTAGTGAAAAATCTTCTAAAATTTACCTTTTAATCTTTTATAATAATTTCGGTTTATTCTTGTACGGCGTGTTTTTATTTTTTATTTTTTTAAATAACCCAAAGCCCTAC